>CM037858.1:10055253-10655253 GCA_021292105.1 Anadara kagoshimensis | reverse complement strand
CATGTATACATATAAGTACTTCTTACTTTTCTACATTCATGTCTGTTCCAAACTCCAATTCTTCACGATCTTTTACAAAGCAATCTAAATGATACCACAGATCCACTGGTCCGTACATCTTAGCTCTTACACTATCATACTCCTTCTTAGAGACTCTTACTTCATCCTGTACAACAAAGGTAAACATAAACAAGGATCAGATACAAATACAGTCCAATTTGCCTTAAAGGCCACCTCCATATAAGGGCCAACTGTTTTTTAAAGGCCAGTAAAATTTTATCCCAATTGTTCTTTATTCATATTAATTAAACCTGTATATAATAAAGGCCACTTTTACTGGTTCCCCTGGGTGGCCTTTATAGACAGGGTTGACTGTATTTCAAACTGCTTGGCACTGGTGCTGTGTACTCTGCACCAAGTAGCTGTACCGTAAATCCTCGCATATAAGACGGGGTTTTTTACCTTAAAATTTATTTTTTGAGATGGGGGGTCGTCTTACAGGACAGGTACACTTCTGAGGTTGAAATTCTTGAGAGAATGTCTACATGTGATCGCCAATGCCGCCATCTTTGATTTTGTGTATTTCAGTTTCCTAATGGTTGATATATTTTACAGATCACAAACCGAAAAGAAACGGAAATTAAATGCTTTTAAATTATTGTTATTTTGTATTTTTGTTGATTTTTAAATAAAATTAAGTTTTATTAAATAAATTTAAAAAAAAAAAAAAAAAAAACGGTAAGTCCAGATATCAAAGAGGTGGTAAAACATTTTATTCTTTTCGTTTTTTCTTTTCACAACAATCTAGAAATACATGTACCCAAATTTGTCTGCTTTGCATGTAAAGGGCCATTAGTGTCTGGTTGTAAGGAACACTGTCTTCAACAGCTGATTGAGGAAACAAGTCAGCATGTTTTTAAAAAATATTTAATTTATAATAATAACGGAGTACCTGATACATCTTCTACAAATAGGAAAAGTCTATAGGGTTTCTGAGGATGTGTAGTTCTTCCATTTTGGTTTATTTTTACGTTTTTGATTCATTCTTATCAATACACAAATCATTACGGTAATAAATGAAAATCAGACAAAAATTGGTGGAAAATTTACGGTCCGATCGGTAGCTTCAAATACCGTTACAGGTATGGTCTTAACTGAAAATTCTGGTCGTCTTATAGGCGTGGAATAGCCTGAAATCTCCAAAATGACAGGAAAATCCCATCCCCGTCTTACAGGCGGAGTAGCCTTATAGTCGGGGATTTACGGTAACTTTATAATAATCTAATGCCATTATTAAATTTTACAATTATATTTTGACAATTTAATCAAAATCAAAAATGATATCTGACAAATAAATCTACTTGGTACTGGGCCAAGTGTGAATGAAATTCCACTTTTCACTGGGCTGTTTCAACTCATTCAGGATGAGTGACCAGTACGAGCCCCAAATGACCTTTATGGTCACCAAAGTAAAAAGAATCACATAATTATTAAATATAAATTCCATTTCAGCAATAACATACTTGTTAAGGCTTATCAATGCATTGATTTTTATTTTTGAATTTTCTAGGCCTTTGATTTTTGAAAATAAACTGTTGCAATGTTTTTGAATCAGTATAACCTTGATTAAAGGTCAAAGTCAACCAACTTCTCCAAATTAGATCAGGCAAGCCAAAACAACCAACAATAGGCCAACAGCAATATATATACACATATACACCTGACAATCTGAAATGAGCCAACGTCCATTATCAACCATATATTAATGTAGTCTTACCTTAGGTATTTTATCTTCACAACCTCTACAGGTACTTTTCCCCGATTTGGCATACTCAGTTGTAAAATCATTGTAGTTACCACTAGAGCCACTACCGCTATCACCTCCACCCCCACTCCCACCGCCGCCGCCACCTGTAAACAACAAGTTACAAAGAAAGTTCTAGTAACACCTGCCATTATAGTATATCTGTACATGTAATCTATAAAACACTTGACTGTATTGTACTGTAAATTGAGAAATGTTTGTATTATTTAATTTTTGTTGTGAGTAGCATCATTTCAAACTATTCACATATTTTTTATTTTGCGACGTCAGATGACAATTACTGTAAGTGTAAGTTACTTGTATTAAAATAAAATAATGGTCAATGTTTTTCATCTCATGTCCTGTCACTCTCATTAAACAAACACAAATATTTGCTGATTTACACACAATCAAACACAAACATGCTAATAATCTATGTTTAAATCACAATCCAGAAGCAAAGTAATAACATCAATATTGAAAAATTAGGATATACAGTATAACCATTACAATTTTCCATCAAAAACATTTTGAATTTTACACTAACATTGGATGCAGAAGGACACATCAATGTCCGGACTGACAACATGGTCTGTGTTGTATACAGCTACCTAATAACAACAGGTTACTAACAAGATATTCAGACAAAGCTTTAAGAAAACTATTAACAAATTTTAGAGGAATCCTAGTCATTTCGGCACCGGGTCATTTCGGCACCAGGTCATTTCGGCACTTGGCAAGTCATTTCGGCACCAGGTCATTTCGGCATCAGGTCATTTCGGCACCAGTCACGAGTCATTTCGGCACCTTGCTAATACACTTACTATTAACAGCTGTTAATCGTCAGTACTGTAAATAATTGGTTATCTATAACTTTGTCATAATTTTGAGGACATAATTAAAATAATCCCACTATTGACGTTTTTCCTCTACACAACCCAGTACACATATCATTTTTATCCTTTTTTTACAATGTTTATAAGCAGGGATCTCTGTCATTTAAAATAATTCTGTTGAATTAAGTTTAAAAATTCAAAATTTCAGTATTTTAATCATCGGGTATCAAATGACAAAAAAAATAATAAAAGAAATTGTATATTGTTGCAATACTTTTGTCTTGTTATTGTATTTTATTTTAGGTAAATATTCTCGACTAGCTACGAAAGTAAAATATTTTGCAAAGTGACATATTCTTGATTGGCTATTCAATTAAAATATTCAAAAACTTGAAAAGTTGAAACTTAAACACATGTAAAAACATATTTCGGCAACACCAATAAATCCATACGGCACAGATTTCAAAACATTTTCCACTGTAATTCACCAGTCCACGCCATTTCAACCTAAATAATTTGTAAAAGTAAATAATCACAGTACCACTGATACACCGGTAATTATTATTATTTTTAATTTGATTAATTTTAAGTATTGCTACTAAAACACATTCTCTAGTAATTTTATTGAAATGAAAAATAAATGGAGGTGCCGAAGTTACCGATCGTAGATGCCGAAGTGACCTATTGTAGGTGCCGAAACGACCTGGTGCCGAATTGACTTGGTGCCGAAATGACTTTTTCTACAGGTGCCGAAATGACCTGGTGCCGAAATGACCTGCACCCATTTTAGAGCTGTCAGTAAGCACCAAAAATTTGTTGAACAAATTCCGCCTTAAAAGTCCCGACATTTAAAAATCTGACAGTTTGACCTTGACCTTTGAATTACACAACTAAACTAAACGAAAGTATTATGTTGGTGTACAATGTACCTGGTTTTATCAGTTCCAACTATGAAAAAGCTGATACAGTTTTCATAAACAGACATACACTCAGACCACTGCCAGTGAAGCTGACTTGCAATCCCACATAGGTTTTGTCATCGAGTCATGAGAATTTCATATCAGCAGCAGCTATCAATGGAAAAAATTTTAAACCTGGAAATCACAATAATTCTGGATAACTCAACAAGAACAACCCAATCAAACAAATCCAGGTGCACAGATTCGCCCCTCTTTATTCCTTTGCAGGTGTATAAAAATATAATCTAAATATTATTGTCAAGTTTTGTTCCTGTATGTATTTTACCTTCAACAGTTTCTTTTATTTTTTGTTGGTCTTCCCATCTTAAAGCTTCATAACCATGGATGTCACCAACAGCATGTACTTTGGCTCGCTTCCAAAAACACTTATAATGAAACCAGTTTGGAATCTACAAGAAAATATCATAAAGTTGCTATTTGCACTAAATATATTTTTTAAATATTCTAATCAGACTTACAGGTCGGTAAGTTGTCTGCTTCATTGCCTCTCATGTGAGTGGCCTCAGTTTCACAACTGTTTCTAGGCAGCATATTTAAAATCTGATCAATTTTGTTATTTCTTTAAGTTGACTGAGTATCAAGAATTAAGCGACATTTTGATCGTCAAACTTATGGAATTCTGGATTCTAGTTTTGTTGAAAATGTGCACTTTCATAAGACTGTCAACACTGGCTACGGCAGATTCTGGGATGTGACACTAGATTATAAATTAATATACTGTATCATGCATATCTTATCATCAATTAAAATGGACTCTAGGGAGAAAGGAGTCCTCTTGATAAGTATCTTATTTGAGGATGTCGCCAGTATAATATGTATCAGAAAAATTACTATGACATAGCGCCACACAAAAAAAAATCAAATGTAATTTCTCAAAGAACTTTTTCGAACAAACTTTTTTACAATGAAATTGAACATGCTAGTTCTACATTTATCTTTTTTTTTTATTCCTACAACTGTTGTTACTCTTATACTTTATTTTATGTTTTATTGGCAAATGAAGACAGATACATTAACTTACCTTCCCATCAAACACTGGAGACTGAAAATAAAGAAGGAAAATAGTATTAAATTATAACTTTAGAGTATACCTCGAACAAAATAATAAATCTTATTAAATAAATAAAATATAATATACACAACTAATAAATTGTCCCAACTCTTAAAAATTGGTTCATGTTGTAACAGGAAGGAGAAAAATGCAGGGTGAGGTCAGGGATCAACCCGTAGACCTCCCATCTAGTGCTCTACCAACTGAGCTACCCAGACCACTACATTTCTCCTAATATTTTAGAGTTTCTCGCGATCCCAAGTGGGAAATCTCAACTAAATCCTCTCGGATGGACTTTATATGGCCACAACATTGCCACTCCACCACTTCAGAGGGCCACACTGGCCACAAAACTGTAACAAGAATGAGAAATATGCAGGGTCTGGCCGGGAATTGAACTAGGCACCTCATGCACCATAAATGAGTGCTTTACCGACTTAGCTACCCAGATTTTTAAAAATCAAGTTCTGATGTTTTTTTGCACACAAATCTAAACAAGTAACACAAAAATCTTCAGATTGTTCTTTTAATTGCAGTTTGTGGGTCAAGCTTTTGGTCTTCTGTGAATGCCTCCTTAAAATTTGAGTATATTCGCACTGCAATTGGTAATTTGAGACCTAGCTAGAGTTATATAATACTGGAAAATTTTTATCCAAGTGATCCATTTGAAAATATTTACACCACCACCATGCAACTGTAAGATCCTGTTCAATTTGAATTTCATACAAACATGACGGATATTTGCTAGTACATAATTTACTGGATGTGTACTTAATCTATGCAATACATAATTACGTCACATAGTATATGTATTAAGCCATAAGCATTCATGCGACTCTTGCAAATTCAATTTCGTTTGTCCAAAGGCTCAGAAATTTAATCCCAGAATTGAACGCAAATTAACCCTCAAAAATGAATTCCAGATATCCTATATTTAATGAACAAATGAAGATAGCGCATTATTCATTTTGCCGTGCAAAGGTCTGGCATTCATATTGACTATGGATGCCATTTCAAAACTTTTCAATTGTTAATTAAAACACTAGCTTACTGTTTATTTAGCCTATTTTGGAGAAAGCAAGATAGCAAAATACTCTATAAATTTCAATGCGACGGGTACAAATCAATGGTTCTTTTACTTACATGAGCCGAGTCGTAACTGAAAATTTCTGTTTCGGTTCCATCCTTGCTTAATATATCATTTTACGCGACAAAATATATTCTGGGTGGGTGTTTACAATGGTAATCTTTTTTACGAAATGGCGGGGATCTTTATGTTACGTAGTCATGACGAAAGAGTGGACTATTTAGGTGGTCACGAATTTGTGTACCATTTTGGTAGCATTTGTGTACCATTTTTAAATATCGATTTCACCTGAAGTAATGCATATTTTTACTTTATATTTTATATAAACGTGCTTATATATGTATATTTTACATATATTATAAGAATTTTTATTAACACGATACTTTTAATAAAGAAATTGAACGAAATCGAAGGGGTGTATACTGACTTTAGTTGAGGAAATATATCGTAGTCCGGCCATTTTGGTAGCATTTTCAAATAACCATTTCTCTAAAAATACAAAATGTCATGCCTTTATATTTTATATAAATGTGTAATTATATGTCAATTTTACACAGATTATTAGAATTTCATTTATATGGCGGTTTTAATAACGAAATTGGACAAAATCGTAGGGGTGTTTACCGACTTCAATGGAGGAAATATATCGAAGTCCGGCCATTTTTGTAGCATTTTTCAGCATTTTCAAATGTCCATTTCTTTAAAAATACAAAATGTCATGCCTTTATATTTTATATAAATGTGTAATTATATGTCCAGTTTACACAGATTATAAGAGTTTTTATTTATATGGCGGTTTTAATAACGAAATTGAACAAAATCGTAGGGGTGTTTACCGACATCGGTGGAGAAATAAATCGAAGTCCGGCCATTTTATCATTTTCCAAAATGGCCGGACTACGATATATTTCCTTAACTGAAGTCAGTAAACACCCCTACGATTTTGTTAAATTTCTTTATTAAAATCCCCGTATAAATAAAAATTTTTAAAATATATGTGAAATAGACATATGATAACACGTTTATATAAAATATAAAGGTATAAAATGTTGCATTTTAAGAGAAATAGGCATTTGAAAATCCTTAAAAATGCTACCAAAATGGCCGGACTACGATATATTTTCTCAATCGAAGTCAGTAAACACCCCTACGATTTCGTTCAATTTCTTTATTAAAAGTATAGTTTTAATGGAAATTCTTATAATATATGTAAAATATACATATAATAACACATTAATAGCAAATATAAAAATGTGACATTTTGTATTTTTAGAGAATTGACCATTAGAAAATATTAAAAAATGCTACCAAAATGGTCGGACTATGATATATAGTCGGTAAACACCCCTATGATTTCGTTCGATTTCTTTATTAAAACCGCCATGACAACAAATATTCTTATGATATATGTAAAATAAACATATAATAACACGTTTATAGAAAATATAAGATCACAGTATTCATTACTTCAGGTGAAATTGATGTTTTAAAACGGTATACAAATGCTACCAAAATGCTACACAAATTCGTGACTACCGACTATTTACGTAGGTTAGTGCAGCTCAAGAACGGATTGATTTTTGTGTAAGTAGGTTGACCAAAATCAATTTAATAAAGTAATAAAGTGAACTACCTTTCTGCATTTTCAAACTTTTGAAAATAATTGACGTAAATTCAAACTTTTAAACTCAACCCGACCTTTAAACTACCCTTCATTGTACCCCTCGCGAACCTACGTAAATAATAAATTTTTCCGTCATCATTACGTCACACGAGACTCTGCCATTTTGTCTAAATTTTTACCATTGTAAACACCAATCCAAAACACGTTTTGGTGCATTAAAGGAGTTATAATGCATGGAATAGATCGAAATAAGGATTATTAGCAACGACTCGGCTCATGTAAGTAAATGATTGATTTTTAACCGTGTCATTCAAATCTTTGAGATATTAGCGTTATTCCTTTCTCTCCAGCAGAGTAAACGGACAGTAATAAGATTAGTAGAGAAAAAAGCCGGCCGGTATTTGCATGAAGAGTGTGCGAGAGGGATGATCTTGCATGGACATCTTTTACGCATTAATTATTCGAAATATCGCCTACTTCATACCTGAACCATCAATGCTAAACGTAAAGAATCTTGAGATATTGAGCCCTTGCAAGCTTTACACGAAGAACGTCCACTCTTCGCATATTCTGCTTTGAAAGGCAAGTCTGCCATGTTGTTTGTTGATATTTTGCTGAGGTTAGCAATCACGTGAAAATTGGCGCCAATATTTTTAGACTACGTGCACTGTTTATGTAGTTTCTACTTTTGACACTGGACCACTATTCATGACACCTCTGTAAGACTACACTACAGGCACTTCTTTTTAAAGATATGTTGGTTTTTTTTTAATTTTCATTTAATTTCTTTTTTATTCCTTTATTATTATTTTTTAAATTGATCTAACATAAAATCTGACAGAACTGTAAAAAAAAAATGTCTCAGATCCTTGTCACTTCGATAAAAAATACTTCGGAATATTGCTTCTCTTCAATGTGTAAAGGACTACTTTGAAAGTTAAGTAAACTACTAACAGATTGACGAGGGGGTAGAATATGTCAAAAATAATAATTATGTCGCATTTAATGCAAAATGGAACTGGATTGCTCTACAATTTACCAAATGAATACTTGATTCAAGTTAGATTTTTATAGGCTGTGGCACGAGTGTCACGGTGTGTCGGAATGTCGTCTTTTTTTTGGTAATAAATTATCATGGCACGGTAAAATTATGAAAAAACTGATTTAAAAATAAATAAATAAACAAAACTGATTTCAAAATAAATAAATTAATAAAAAATTATAATAATTATTATTATAATAATAATAACTCAGTTTATAGTAGAAATTTAGAATTTTAAAAGGACGCGGACAGACGGCTCTGTCTTATAACTACATCATCAGTAATATACAAACAAACTCGTATACAAAGCGTGTCGCTCGCCTTTGTACGATTTCCAATTTATATCTTTTTGGATGATAGGGTCCCATGTGACGCATGCATATTCCATGATTAGTCTGACCATTGTTCTGTAGCATCACTCCATGATCTTGCTAGGACAGGTGTTGGCGTTTCTTTATAGACTGAGAGCATTGGTGTTGTTTGCTTTCTTAGCTATGTTGTCGATATGGGGTGTCCAACTAAGGGTAGAGCTGATGTTAAACCCGAGGTACATGGCTAATTTTACTGTGGCGAGGGCTACTCCATGGATGCTGTAGTTGGTAATAAGTGGTTTCTTCTTGTTGGTGACTCTTAGAACCTGGCACTTGTAAGGGTTGAAGGACATAAGTCAGTTTCTCTCCCACTGTTTCTGGTTGTCAAGGTCTTTTTGTAGTATCCTATATTCCTCAAGTGATCTTATCTGACGATTTAGTAGACAGTCATCTGCGAATAGTCTTGCAGCGGATATCACGGAGTCTGACAGGTCGTTTATGTAGGTAAAGAAGAGATGGGGTTCTAGTACTGTTTCCTGGGGCACTCCTGACGTGACAGGTAATCTTTCCAACATTAAGCATTCACAAACGACTTCTTGGGTCCGATGTTGGAAGAAGCTTGCCATCCAATCAAGAGTTTTACCACGGGTTCCATAATAGTGATATTTGCGGAGGAGCATTTGGTGGGTTACCTTGTCAAAGGCCTTGAAGAAATCAGAAGGATGCAGTCGATTTTGTCTACTGTGTTGAGGCTATTTGCAAGGTCTTGTAATGTTATGACTGATTCTCACATAATCGTTGCTTACGGATATCCGTGTTGAAAGTCTGATACGATACCCCGATCTTCTGGGTGAGTAATGATGATACTGTGGAGGATATGTTCCATGGTCTTGCAAGTTATTGATGTAAGCGAAACTGATCCGTCGTTTGTCGCTTTCCCCTGTCACCTTTTTTGTATAGCGTTGTAACTAATGCATCCTTCCATTGACTGTGTATCTGCCCACGACAAAGTGTAGCATTAAATATGAGGGTGAGTATTGGTGTAACCTCATCAGCGAGCTCCCTGAGAAGTCTACTAGGTAAGTTATCTGGTCCTGTAGCCTTTCCATCTGGAAAAACGACAGTGTCGGGTAAGTCTGGGAATGGACTGTCTCCTTTGTTTGGTAGGTTGTTTGTGTCTTCTTTGGTAAATACAGCTACAAATTGATCATTCAGAATCTTCGCGTTGGTTTTACTAGTACTGTCACTATGTAAGATGTCCTCTTTCCTCAGTGATAACACGCCTAAGTTCTTTAATCTTTTACTTTTGATGAAGCTCCAAAATTCCTCAGGGTTGTCTCTACTATCGTCCTCTTGTATGTTGGAAATGTAGTTGTTATAGGCATCTTTACAGGCATGTTCTGTTTTCCTCTTAAGTTGTTGAAGTTTGTCCCAATCTTTTTTCTTTCCAGATCTTTTAGCAATTTTGTATCTTCTTGTCTTCTGTCGTACAAATCTTTTGATGTCTCTGTTTATCCACACTTGGTTGAATCGCTCAAGAGATATGGTCATTTATTAATTGTTCGATTTTCTTGATGAAATTTTCCCAAAGTGTGCTGACATCTGACAGTGTTGTAAATGTTGTTGTGAATTCCTCTGTATACTTTTTCACATCACTCTTGAGTTTGTTTGTTGTTGTTTTTGGTTTTTTTTGTATCTGCTTTATTCCATAAATCTTGCGTCTTGGTCGGTTGTACTTTGCAGTGGTATTGACCTCAACGTGGTGGTGTCATGATAACTTCCAATTTACTATGTGCCTAAATAACGACAAAATATTACATACTAATATGGAATTACAATGGTAACACACTTCAACTACCAGCCAGCCTCTTATATTGCAGGGATTTATGTGACATTTTATTACAAGAACAAAATTATGGCGAGGCGATATGTACATGTTCAGTCAGAATCGGATGTTCATTAGCTTTATGAACTTTTGTAATAATTTACTTCATTCGTCATAGTGCGATATAACAAGCATGAATCAACTAACTACGGATTCTAAAAATTAAGAATTACTTAAACATCTTTTCAAATGGCATACTTGTAAAAAATGTAAATATCTCTTGATGTTTTTACACTTTACACCACTATCACTCTAAAGCAATTGTAAAAGTCCAAAATGATTCAATTGTCATTTCTTTTGTGTACAAAAATAGAAAGAAAGAAAGAAAAAAACGGCCATACAAGAAATAAGTACTTTGTGATAAACAGATAATCTGGTTATTTTGTAAAGCTTCATGATGACTTCGAACAAAAATACTGAAAATTTTAGAGTTTTTGATGTGTTGTGTTTGTAATATGATTTTCCAGGAAACAATCAGTTTACCAATGGGCACAAACAGTGCACCATTGCTTGCTGTTTTATTTTCCTTATTCGTATGAATTTATGCAAAAACTTTGTTAAATCTGGAGAGAAGAAAGTCACCAAATTATTCAAATCCAGATACAGATACATATAGATGAAGTTTTATCCTTTAAAAATTATGTGAATATCATATATCACTGTGTTGATTCTACACTGGTCACGAATGTTTGGACCAACTTCCGTTTTCAGGTCGCCTCGCTTCGATATTCATAAACAGAAGACATGGAAGCATTTTTACCTGATTAGGTGATTGTTCTATACAGGAATTGGATAGATCTATGTTTGAGACGGTAAGCTAATTTAGTACTTACATTTCTGACAATTGATAAACTTGTCTAAAGGATATAATCCGAGATAAATGAAACAAAATTAGGCCCATAAGTGCACCTAGTCAAGAAAAACACGATAAATACGTATTTTTGTGTCAAAAGGTGTATCGGTTCTTTGCTAAATCATTGCCGAAACTTTCTCATATACCTAGCTTTTGTCTACATTTAACGTTTTGCTATTTTATATTAACAAATGGAAAATATCAACACCGAGTCAAAACGCCATGTTATGGTTTGGATAATGATGTGTGTATGGTTTGGATAATATATAAACATTTATTGCGTACGGTTTGGATTCTAAACCCATGCATATTTTTATATTGCAGATTTAAGGATGGACAGATTCACTTGTTATTACTGCGATTTTGGAGCAAGCGATTTTAAAATTATAATAGACCACACATCAAAGTGCCACACAAACGATTATTTAAAAATTAGAAGCCTTGAACTGAATTTAGAAAGCGGAAAACTAGGCTACAGAACTCACGATTTCAATATACTACCATCATCTGTTTCTAGGAATAGTAGAATTGAAGTGAAAAGTGATGACCCAGGGAATCTTTGCATTCGTGTTATTTCTGATGAGGAAAAAAGTTCTTTAAATCAAGCGAACGTTTTCCGCAGTCCTCTTGCCAAAAATGAAAAAGGCGGATGATAGTGAAAAACAGTGTTCAGATGAGACGCAGATTGAATGTGATTTGGATATAATGGAAATTGATGACAGTTTTGAACAGGAAAACGAAGATGAAACGGCATTAATCAAACTAGTTCCTGATGTTCTTAAAACATTAAAAAAGTATGGTTTTGTTGACATTTGGCAAAATTTCAACACACTACTAAGTAGAGATGAATTTCCGATGGATAATATTGCTTTTCTGTTGTTTGCTGATGTTGTTAAGTGGTACAGTAATGATAATTCAGTTTCCATGAGGTACGACGAAAAAGTGTCGAAATTCTGGAGAGTTGGATACAAGCTGTTCCATGGAAAATTTCTTCGTTTTATGGGAGGGCCAAAACACAAAGGTCACATAATTTTTGGAGAATCATCTAGAGGTTATTATTCACCATGGTCTGCACAGATGAATTTTGCAGTACCTATGCGCAAGGTTACTCATACAAATGCAGCTCCGCTGCCTCCGAAGGATATAAAACCTGGCATCATTAGGTATCTACTCGACAAAGTTTCACAGGCAGTAACAGAAGATAAAACATATAAATTATGTTTCGATGGGAAAAAAATTAATAGTAGTACATCCGGTGATCTTGGGGATGTCGATCTATTTGGATTTGAACAGGAACCAACGCTCTCTCAGCGGCAAAACCGCCTTCAAAATGAATTACAAATCTGCAGATCAGCTGTAGTAACTCTAGAGGATTTGCTACCTGCCAGAATATAAACTCGTTGCTTCCATCGATAACTAGAAACATATGTAATAAGATAGTGTCAATTATTAAGCTACTTGGTTGCAGACTCAAAGAACTTCGAACCCTTAAAACGTCAAAAATGGCCACTTTGGCCAAGTTTAAAGGAATAGCTGGAACAAATTGGAAAAAGTCAAAACTTTGTATGGTCATAAGTGCCATATCGACACAGGTTTATGATATAGACATATGTATTAATACCATTCTTCAGTCAATTAAGAAGTTAGGATATGCAGTCGCTATAATGAATAATGCCTGTGATCACTTTTCTTTGGATAGGATAGTTGTGTTAAAAGATCAGGGGAATTATCAACATTTAAATGAAATCAGAGAGCATACATTTAAGAAAACTAGTTCAGAGTTATGAAACAACGAAGTGACCAGTGGTTTGCCGCACGTGAGAAGTCAATAGTGACCGGAAGCACTCTGAATGCAGCTTTAGGACTTGACACTTTGAAGAAACAACAAGAGCACTACGACTTTGTAAAATTTGGAAGCAAAAACTACTCCGTCGCCCAAAGTTCAAGAAAAAATGAATCATGGCTCTTCTAATGAAATCAATGCTATAGCAACTATTGTAGCTAGAATCATTCCAGTATTGTTCCCGGATTTAGCTTTCTCGGAAGAAGGGTGTGTAAAAATTAATCGGGAGGGAACCAGTATAATAGTCAGTCCTGATGGAAGCTTATTCAATATTTCGTCGAAAGAAACACAATGGCAATTGAGATTAAATGTCTTTTCCCCCTTCACCAGATTCATACAAAGTTCCGGTGTTTTATAAAATACCTCTATATTACGTTCGACAAATCTTATCCGAAATGTTTGCGCTAGGTACAGGCACACTTATGTTTGCTTGTTACTCATGTGATTCCACAACAATCATGCAAGCAAAATTTATCAAGAACTGTGGGAAATCATTGAGCATGAGATACAGACAGTGTATGGTCCAAATGCCTCAAGACCAACCAAAAAATCGGATACAGTGCATATATTGAAAAAAAGATGGGCGAATATGTTGAAAGTCATGTCGAGTTTCTTGGTGAATTCGCCTCTGTTAAGGCCGAAGATTGCCCTGCAAGGCAAAGTAGTATATCTGAACCCTACTGTACTCACCAAAGCACTAAAAAAGACAATCCAGATGTCATCGTTGGTGAATTAATAGCGATTTTATATGAAGTAGAAAAATCCCTTCATTTAGCATATAAGCTTAATCGAATGAAAGCAACGAATTTCTCGGATTTATGATATCCGACTTGGATAGGATGTTTACTTTCTCTGGCATAACCTCCGTTCCAGTTGCTTTTGGGATGCAAGGTTATAGTTTGTCCACTGAAACTTTGAGAAAAATTGTGGAATATATTCTTGTAGAATGCGCAAAAGTTGGACTTTATATCCCCGTTTGCTCATTTGATGGACAATGGGCTCGACTCACTGTAGGGACAGACATAACCTTCCGCTAACTGTCCGACAGCTACAAAAGGATGTGTTTCAGGATGTGAAAACAATGTCACAATCTCAACTGGTGTCTGGCATTGTACAAAGAAATGTTGTGAAGTGTTTGTCAATGCAAGTCTGATCGAGACAGTAGAATTTGAAACAAACACTAAGGTAGATTAATTGTCAAAGGCAAAAGAGAGAAAGATGTTCTGTCGATGTCCCAAACTGTTTTGAAATTAATATTAAGATGGAAAGAGGGCAAGCTGAAACAAATAAATCAAAGTCGAGAAGGAACCGACTGTTATTTCGGAGGCTTTTTCTGATATTTTACCAGATGTTATTGAAACTGTCCCTGAGAACATTATGACCGATGTTCTCATTTCTAATTGTTCAACTACTGAAGGAATTCAAATACAGAATACATCAGATCTGATTGACATAAGCGATGTTTTCAATACACCAGAGAGTGAAGTCACTCAGTATAAACTACAGTTACAAACAACCGATGAAGAACCAGATGAACATGTTGAAGAACTGAATTCTACAGTGATAAAACAAACCCACGAACAGTCATCTCGTATGGAAGAAGACTGAAGAATTACTTCCACTATCCGATGTTGAAAATAATGTTAAAAAAAATATTTTAAATGAGAAGGACGTTTCTGAAATGCACGAAGCACTTAAGAATAATCTACAGACAAAAAAGAATTGGATTATGTCACAAAACGAGTTTGCGGAAAATTTGTAAATGCAGAGACTATAAACACATGCTTCACCAGAAATGAGTTAATTGTGCAATTAACCCTGTGTTGGGAAAACTTGCTTGTAGTGGTATAAAAATAGGCAAATCGACCACAAAGAGAAATATTATAGTAAAGTTGTCAGAGATACTTGGTGACGGTTCCCTATTGCCTGCTGCAAATAGAGCAAGGCGAAAGAGTCCGCCTTCTCTGTCTATTTTGACTAAAAAAGCTATCGTTAATCTACCAAAATTGATATTGTGTGCAATAACTGCTGAAGCTGTATTTGCTCAAAGACTGGAATCATGGTATTATTCAAATCCATTTGGAAAATTAATCAATGTTGACGGACTGCCACATTTGAGTACATGTAATTTTTTTCCATGCCAGAGTTCAATGATTGTACTGGAAACTATATATTCATGATACTAGACAGTTACCATCAATTATGTGGATTGTTGTTTGTCAAACTGGTATTCCTGCAAAGGGTGTTAATAGAAAGGCTTTTATAGAAATTGCACAAGAAAATGAAACAAACGGATGTGGTTTGAACATGGCCATGGTTGATGACTTGATCGACAAACAGAATGCCGAATTCGCGCGTGCAACATTTAGCGATAAGGTTTCATCTGCTCTGGATGTAAAGGGATATTGCACAGAAGCAACGTTTTGCCGATTAGTCAACAATTGGTATAGAGCAGACGATGATCCTGGTATATCTGCATTAGACAGATGCAAGTTCAGATTAGAATTCAGAGAATGGCTACTTGACGGTGCCTTTTTTCAGAGTTTCCACCATGTGGATCCCACATTAAAGACATACCACAAGTGCTTTTTGAAGGTCTTATTACCAATATAGAAAGAAAAATACAGCTGTACACATTTACAAAGAGTGGTACTTATAACGTTAGATCGTTGGAAGCTTAGATATCGAAAACTTTATGGAACTTTCCAGGATATTGATCGTAAAGGAAGAGGTGTCCTAAATCCTGACGATATTCCTACAGCAAAGTGTTGCCACTGAGCTTTTAGACGCAAAGCTTGATCCAAACAGGTAGGCATACTACAATGTTTAAAATAATGATTATTGTAATTTATAGGGTCCCCTCATAGTACTATAACCACACCACTAGCATATACTCCAGTGCTCTTCCAGAATCGAAGAAATTTTAATAAGTGGTGCCAATGTGTGTTTGTCTGTTCTTGTTTGACTTTTTCATTTGCTTGTATCGTGCTCTTTGTTGTATTGGCTACTGTCAAGTACACGTTTTTAGTTACAAATGTCATGTTTTATTATGCGCTCGTAATACCCGTGGCATTTGTGTGCGACGTGTTATTTTTCTAGCAAAAGCTAAACAAAATGCTTTTATCTCATAGTGTATGTATGGGGGGGGGGTTAATGAGCTATAGAAGTATTAAAACTTTAAGAACTATGTCTACTGTGAAAACAATCATAATTATAAATTTCTTACGAAAATTTCATTATATTTTTATTGCAATGCTGTATTAGCATCAAACATACAAATCCATGTTCATTACACACCAACCGCCACGTGTAAAATAAAAATAATGATAGGAACATTAAACCATTGGGCATCAAAACTCTCTCTCTCTCTCTCTCTCTCTCTCTCTCTCTCTCTCTTGCTTGTGTATTTTTTTTAATGCAAACCATTTTTTTATCAATGAATAATAGCTTTTGTGTGTTTTTTTTCGATGGAGACTAGCTAGGTCTTATAGATGCGTTAACTTGTAAGGTTGAATTTTGCTTTTTGTAGTGTACATTGTATATTTACTTTATACTTTTAGGGGGTTCCATATGGACACAACAAGGTCAAAAGTATATCCCACCAAATCTACGTTGAATGAATCAAATGATTCAACTACCAGTAACTGTAGTCCCAGCAGTGGCATTTGGCGAGACTTAACAACAATATCACCCCAGTATGTTGATATTATTAATGTTATAAATATTCTCAATGGTTTCATCGAAAATTGAACAAATATACACCCATGCTATTGTGTCAATAGTTCAGTTATAAAAGGTTTCGGATAACTTTTTCATCTAGTTGTTATTATAAGGAAGCCTAATGTCGCAACTGTTCTTTTATCTATGAAACAATTTTAAGTAATTTATTTGATTGAAGTAAGAACTATTTTATGTGTGCACATATGTTTGTGATCTGCTTTGCATCAGGTACACATAGACAGCAATTGTTTAGAGTGTGCTAGCAAACTAGTCCACAGTAACAGTCCCATATAAATATTGTGCAACATTTGGTCATATTATATTGACACCAGCCAATCAGTAAGGATCAATGTTTACGAAAGTCCACTTTTTCACATAAACAGCGGTTTGAAGGTTTGCTTAGAAGATCAAATTTTAACCACTCTGGCACTATGACCTGCACTTTCCATCTAGTTACTTTATCACGAGTGGCGTATGCTAATTTTGAATGTATTTCATTCAATCTTAAAAATGGCACGACACTAGCAATAGAATTAAGCAACTTCAAAAATTTAGTGCAAGACTTCAATGGTGCCCAAATCTTTCTCTCAAAATTTCTAAACCAACACGGTAGCTCAGTTGGTGGAGTGCTCATTTCTTATGCAGACCAGGGTTCGCATCTAGAGGGGGTCAGACCAAAAAACTTGAGATGGTAGTCAAGCACTCCTCACTTCAATGAAAGTCGCGGAAACCGATGTCCTAAACACACAGAAAAGGTACAAATTTATGCTACTTCACCTGCAGTTGGTGGCGTCCCGATATAAGTGAAATAATCTTGACTGGAATGTTGAACACTATTCAATCAATTGATCTTAATTTTTAAAATTATGAAACTTCACAAAAAAAAACTCTTAATATATTCACAGAAAGTGGTGTTTCTTCTATTTCAGAGATCATGAGTTCGACATGAAATCTAGAGTACGGGGAAAGGCCAAAAGAAAAAGCGCTGGTGTATCACAACCCGATAAACCTGCACGTGGTTGTTTACCCGTCAGGCAGTACCATCGTTGCGATGAGTCAAAAATAATGCCGCATGTTCGAAGAGGCTTAAATTTATAAAAAAAATAATAAATGAAGGAAAAGAAAAACTGTTAGCATAACTTTTATTTGTAACATCTGAAAATACGAAATGTAAAGTAAAATCAAATACTGGAATAGTCGGGGCTCTTTCCTAGGCCCCATTACAAAATAATAAATACAATTAACACAATTTGCGTTTCTTGCAAATTTTATCACAGGTTGTGTAAAAAATATAAAAATAAGTAATTATCGTTCTTATTTAACAACAGTATTATAAAACAATAATAAAATGGAATGTATACAGTACATCATGTCACCTCTCAGTGCTGGATTTTTATGCAGTTTAGTTTATTGCTTATGAGAATTCATGTGTCTGGCTAAGCTTGATCTCCAGGCAAACCGACAACCACATGTTTCGCATTTGTACTTTCTACTTCTTCCATGTTTACCTTGTATGTGTTCCCTAAGGATATCTTTCCTGGTAAAGATAGACTGACAAATGTCGCATTTGTAATCCGCTTCTGCTTTCTTTGTTTTTCCACCATTGCAGTTAATAGCATGACGTAAAAGTGCTGACCGATACGCATATCTTGAACGACACTTTTGGCACGAGAATGGCCTAATATTGGCATGGGAATTCATATGTCCCTCATAGTGGCCTCTATTTATAAACTGTTTACTGCATGTATTGCAGGTAAATGAACCCTCATTTCGATGCCTTGTCATGTGCCTTTTTAGTCCACTTTTGGTGACAAATTTTTTCCCACAAACATCACACAAGTTAGGGTCTTTATCACTTGAAACATCAAGTTCATGAAAGGATTGTTCTAAAGATTGGATATCCATCTCTGAAAAATAACAGCACAAAAACAACTACAATTTTGTACATAATTGTAACTTGTAAAAGGAGTAATAATTTTGCAACTTATAAGTTGTCGGTTCACAGGACATCTATTTCATTTATCAATGTCCATTAGAATCGAAAGTTTAACGTACAAAAACCGTACACTTTCATTTATCCCAACCGTACAGTTGCAGCTTCTGGACTATATCCAAACACGTATCGTAAACAGTAAACTAGTTCACAAATTCGATCAAATTTTGCAGTTAAAAAAGGTCCCGGAGTGTAGACAACGGGTGATATCAACAGAAAATATATTATATTCAAACTACACAAGATGAATAGCAACACTAGTTATCTATGTTATTAATATTTATCGTTCTGAAGTCTATCAGTGTTGACCACGGTGATACAGAATGCACGCATAAATTAAATTCTGTGGACTAAATGGGTGTTAATCCTTGTTGTAACAACTCATTCTTATGTGCAGAAATGTCAACGATGATATGCACTCACTATTTTGTATAATAAAGACTAAGTAACAGAATATTTACAACGTAGTTGAACTTACCGCTTTCAGCTCTCCGCTTCGCAACTAAACCGGAAGTTGGTCCAAACATTCGTGACCGGTGTAGAATCAACACAGTGATATATCCTAATGAAATAAAAAATACGACTGATTCTTCTTTCATGTTCTGCCTCATATTTTGACTTGTACCTCATCAATTGTGACGCCAACGAATGGCTACATTTGATGCTTTGATGCTGCATGACAAATGTGATGACTTCAGTTTTTCTATTATCAACTGTCCTTTTCTATGCAGCAATTTGTCTGCTTACCTGCTTTTGGTGCATTTGTTTCACAGTTAATATACTATGATAAAGCTTGCTTCAACTACAATGAAGCAAGTTGCTTACAAGTAAACTGTTGACGTAAGGATATCGCAAATCTAGGCTTATAATGACCCTCGGAAAGTTTTATTGCTGTCATCACAATATTGTTGATAAGTGTGATGTCTCTGTGTATAGAATAACTCAAAATATATTTGACGTCCCATAGTTTCATGTTTCTGTCATTATCAATTTTGATTGCACGCGTGGCGGATGTTGCTAGTTCAACAGATTCTGCTCACCCTTCCGAAGCACCCGGCCTCACTTCCCTGGTGGAAGTTCATGTGTTTCACTTAATTGTCAGTTTTGGTGGAAGTTCATGTGTCTCACTTAATTTTCAGTTTCAATTTTACTTTGATTTGAGATTGCATTAGTATGCCTGTTTTTGAGATCATGTTTATAAGGATAATGATAATACCCCAAAACGTTTGAAACAAAGTCTTATACATGGCAGCCAGGATAGATATGGAATTATTTGATCCGATCCATAAAGAGGGTCAGTAATAAACTCGTCATTGAATTCCTTAACCTAACCAGTCATTTCCATAGTTAAAAGATAATTAGATACAATAGTAGTGTTTGTTTGACAAAAAGCGGTGCAAGGCTCTCAGACAGTTTTATAGCCGCCATCACATTGTTATCGATAAGTATGTCTCCGTATAAAAAGTTATCGTGCATATTATATATTTGACGTCCCATAGCATAGAGTTCCTAGCTTTTATGATGGAGGCTCGTGTGTTTTTCTTAATTTACCAGTTTTCAAAGTTTTAACTATTTATTTATTTATTCGTCTATTTATATTTTTTTGAGATTGTGATTTGAGCATGGATCAGTATGTATGTAATTGATGAGTAACATTAGTGATCCTACAGTCAGCATCCCTATAGATACCTAATCAAAAACAAACATACCAATACATCTCCGAATCAAAATCCAGAAGCAAAGTAAAAACTTTGAAACTGACACATTAGATTAAACACAGTGACACGAACTTCCACCAGGGAAGTGAGACCAGGTACTCCGGAAAGGTAAGCACCTAAGCTATTGCAGGGTTTGCCAAATATGTCATACAATATTTTGTATCCTTAAGGGATAAAATAATGAAAACTATTTTTTTTTACATTTTATTCAATAAATATATTATACGATACATATGGTAAAACTACTATACAATTATACACCATTACTAGATGTCGTTTTCTTAGTTCATAGTACCAGGCTCCAGCGTCACAATTATTCCTTAACTAAGGTATCCTTCACTTAAATCTTGTAAATTTGAAAACTTAATAATTTTTCGAATTGTTAAGATATTTGGGAATATAAGGTGTCATTTTGAAGATCACTTCAAACATGCAACATCTGTATTCAAAAGTATGACGGTGTACATTAATAGTTCTATAAGAGATTGCCAAAATTTGCGAAATTTCTTAGTTATACCTGCTTCTCCTGCTTATGGTGTATTTGTTTCCCAATTGAAACGCTATGGTAGAGCTTGTTCCCACTACGGGGACTTTGTACAACGAAGTAGGCTGCTTGCAAATAAATTGTTGACTCAGGGATATTGCAAGCCTAGGCTTATCAAGGCCCTCAAAAAGTTTTATGGCCGTCATCACAGTATTGTTGATAAGTTTGACGTCTCTGTGTCCAGGATTGCCCTGGATATATTTGACGTCTCATAGTTCCATGTTCCTTTCACACAATATTGATTACACACGTGGCGGGTGTAGCTAGCTAAACAGGAGGTGCTTACCCTTCCGGAGCACCCAGCCTCACTTCCCTGGTGGAAGTTCACGTGTCTAACCTAACTTGTCAGTTCCAAAGTTTTTGCTTTGCTTCTGGATTGTGATTCGGACATGGATTAGTGTGTTTGTTTTTGATTAAGAACTGATTGTAAAACTGACCCCTGTTAACAATAATAAATATTCATGTACACATAACAATCTGTTTATTGAAATTTTACTAATACAATATATATACAAGTGATTTAACAGTATTTTACAAGTGATTTACAAGTTAATTAAGGGAATACAATTATGTTTATTTGAAAAGCATTTTTGCAACAGATTATGCAACTCGGAATACGAAACAACAAACGAACGAAAGGCAAAATAAACTTTAATACTCTAATATTGTAATACTATTACGAGGACGAGAAACAAGACCCAAACTTAAACTCTCGATTAATGATATATTGTGTAGAAAACATGTTGATAACTCTTTTTGGTAATACATGCATATCTTTTTTCTCATTTATGTCATACACCAATATTTTTTTCAAATATTCAACAATATATTTGAAAAAAATTGAAAACAAAAAGAAAATATTTTTAACCTTACAATTTAGTGATATGCCATATATTACTTAATTCATGTTTGGAAAATCTAAAGGGGTTTACTTTCTTTGTTTGGTACAGCTCATGGGGTTTGTTTTGTTTGTTTGGTACAGCTCAAGGGGTTTGGTTTCTTTGTCTGACAAAGCTCAAGGGGTTTGCTTTCTTTTTGCTTTTCGTTTCAATGAAATTTTTTTCACTAAAACACACGTAGACAAAATAATGAATTCTACCAATTCAGACAATGTTAAAAGACTAGCACCAAGACATATTCCCATCTGACCGCCAATTACACCTACAATGAAGAAGAAATATGTACATAATACAATATATAGCTAAGCAAGAAGTAATTTGCAGAGAAAGAAAGTAAAATAAACTTGTACTTGGCAATAGCCAAACACAAATAAAACAATAAAACACGAAACATTACAAGTTAGTTATAAATTACATACTATACCAGTTTTAATTTTACAGCACTAGACGGCCGTTTCGGAATACAATTCCTTTTCAGTAGTGCTAGGACCAAAATTATGAAACCAAAATTGTTTTGAAGATGTTGAAAAGCTACCCAAAGTACCAAAATATATTTAAGCAAATTAAGCTAAGGAAATACTTTGCATGAGGGAGTTTACCTTAGTTTTTGAGACATTTTAAATTTTAATATAACAACCAAACAAGATAATTTAAGAACAGTCAACCAAATATTGGGACCGCTGAATCTCGACTTTGGACGATCACTTAAGAAAATGTCCAGTGTTGTTGTAATAGTAATATTGGAGGGTCCATTATACTTATTATACGACCTGTTGTCTATAAATGCTCACATTTTTAAAGTTTCAAAATATAGACCTTACCTTACTAAACAATGTACGTACAATCTTGGCATGCAATCGATAAAGTATGTACTTGACCATTGACGTATCGCCGGCCACGCCCACAATGTTCCGACACTGGCCGCCATCACGGTATCAAGGCAGCGTCACGACAACTAATGACGTTCTAGTGTCAGTGACGTCATTAAACTGCACAATTTAGGCCGTTTTCATTCTTTTTGCGTGTAATAGACCCCTTTCACATTCCAATGCGCACGCGCTAAATTTTGCCAAACGCGGTTATCTCCCCTAAAATCGGAACTCTTTTATCAGCTCAGGGGGCAAGTCTACTTTCGCTTTACATAGTAAATAGCATGGACGTTTGATGTTCACTGGTTTAAACATAAATGTGTCGCCGATTTGACCATCCATCGACGTAAAGCCAAAGCGAGAAGAACGATTATGTTCACCTGTAAAAGCGGTAGCCATTAAAACTTATATTACTCATTTAATTCCATTCCAGATAGTGTCGTCTGACAGGTTAGGATACCCCTCCCCCGATATTGGTTTAGTTGTGACGGGACAGTAACAGACTAACCACGACGGGGTGAGGCTGTCTTTTCCTTTCCCTCGGTATCGACAAGTGGTCATTTGGTAGAACAGAAAGAAATTATTTGATCCATTGTGAAATAATGAATCGCAGAACATAAGACGGGCGTTGTTCATTCTAGAAGGCACATTGACCCCTTATTTTGCACAAATGGCACTATTGTTAAGACCTTAGTAGCCATATTTGATAAAACATTAATGCAAAATATTAATATCATGATGTTTTAGACAAAAGTTTTGAAAATGACCCATTCTGAAAAAATCTAAGATTCAACACTGAAGCTTTCAGTGAAGGAGTCCACTGTCTGAACAGTACTTGTTACTAGTGCCTTCAAAACTAAAACATCATTTAATAATTTTTATTTCATTATATCCATTGTTTTGATTTTTATAACTGGTGTCTTAACATGTTATTATGTGGACCAATGTTAGCCTGTCAAAAGCTATACCATACATATCTGCTCCCACCAAACCAGTCTATTCTGGCCTAGCTGTATCCATGTAGCCTTATTCTAGCTGCTAAGATATATGTTTATCATACTCCACTGCCCAACCAAGATTTACTAAATCTTGCCCTAGCTATAGCTTGACAGTATTTATATAATATATAATATTATACTGACATACCAAGAGAAAAACCATGCTTACACTTCTTTGTCAAAATCTACTGAGTTTTACACTGGCCAGTCAAGATTAATGCACAATTGCACTGGCCAGCCATAGCTGTACTGTGTACATACTGACCCGTCAAAGCTATACTGTGTAGCTACTGACCAGTCAAAGCTAAACTGTAAACATACTGACCCGTCAAAGCTGTACTGTATACATACTGGCTGGTCAAAGCTAAATTGTAAACATACTGACCTGTCAAGGCTATACTGTCTAAATACTGGCCTGTCAAAGCTATACTGTATACATACTGGCCCGTCAAAGCTATACTGTATACATACTAGCCCGTCAAAGCTAAACTGTAAACATACTGACCCGTCAAAGGTATACTGTATACATACTGGCCGGTCAAAGCTAAACTGTAAACATACTGACCCGTCAAGGCTGTACTGTAAACATACTGGCCCGTCAAAGCTATGCTGTATACATACTAGCCAGTCAAAGCTAAACTGTAAACATACTAGCCCGTCAAAGCTATAATGTATACATACTGGCCTGTCAAAGCTATACTGTATACATACTGGCCTGTCAAAGCTAAACTGTAAACATACTGGTCTGTCAAAGCTGTACTGTTTACATACTGGCCAGTCAAAGCTGTACTGTTTACATACTGGCCAGTCAAAGCTATACTGCATCCAAGATGTATGCATGCTTGCACTGCCCTTACAAAGATTATTCCATACATGTACTGGCAGTCGGGCTCCATATATGCTTCTTAGTATTTATGTAAGCTTATATTGGCAAGTCAGTAATGTATATTTACCAGTGGATTGTAAAAACCAATTCTTCATGGTATTTATATACAATATTTGTGTGAAATACATATACCGGTAGTGGCATTTTGTATCAAATTACAACTAGAGAAGCTTCTTTGGTAGAGTATTTGTTCTGTAAATGGCTTTTGTGTTTGAATACAAGACCTGAGAAATGGAAGTGGTTACTATTGCATCTAGATATGAAAATTCTGCTGGTTCCAGTCATTCCTTATTTGAGATTTTCCTCAACTTGAATTTAGCAAATTTGAAAGCTTAATATTTTATTTAGTATTCAAGAAATCCATAAATTTAAGTTGTCATTAAGAAGATCATTCTTAAGTTTTTTACATTTATATTCCAATTTTGTTGAAACTTTATTTGTATAAAATTATTGTCAAAAGTTGTCAGATTTCAATTAAGGAAAATCTTATAAGTTGCAATTGAGAAATGATTGTAAATGTAAATCCAACACTATACTTTTAAAGAATCCCCACTTAAATTAAAATTAAATGACAATCATGTCCTTTTAAATTCAGTTGGGATTTACTAGTTTCAGTGATTTGACTGATTATAAATTTGTTGATTTTGGAGGCAGAAAATGTCAATTTAGAATTATTTATGAAAGCTCTTTTCTGTGTACCTTTGTGTTTGGCATAACTGAGGTGTTGAATTTGTTAATAAAACAAACTTTTAGTGAATATGGATGGGATTTTAGATTTAGATACAACCCTTTTGTAATGTAACACTACTGATTTTGAAACCCAATCTTCTTGATTTTCAGCTTGGTTCTTGCTATTTTGCACATTTTGTTGGTTGTTGCTATTTTGCACATTTTGTTGTACATACACTTTGAACAGTTGAGCTGCATTGAAAAACATAAAACCAAATTTGCATTTAATTTTCTGCCAATGATAATGCCTCATTCAGAAATGGGTGACCAAGTAAGACTGATTTGTGTGGTGTATACTGTTATTTTATATTCAAACTGATTACCACTTTGTCTTTGTGCCATATAGGCTCATTCTTTATAATAGATTGGTTATCTCCATACAACTGGTGAGATGGGTTTGGTTATCTCCATACAACTGGTAAGATGGCTTTATTCAGTCATAAATAATTAAAATACAATACTTGACAGAGAATGCAAATCTAGACTCCTCTTTGCACCAATATATTGTATGCAGGTGGATAAATTGAAAATAAAGAAGGCTGTTGCAGTTTTGGAAATTTCAGCTGATAGCTCAGCACTGTCCCAGTGTCTGTATAGGCTCATGTTCTAACCACTGTTGGCAGTTTGAAGGTGATCCTTTGATACATGACCAGGCAGTCATTTGGATTTAGCCCACTTTTTTAATTTTATTTATTTTTCATTATTATTATTTTTTTTTTTTTGTGGAAAATGTGCTTATTTTAAATATTAGTATGTATGGTCCATCAGTTTTTTTTTTTTTTTTTTTTTTTTTTTGCAATAGAATGATACATGTACCCAGCCCTAACTCTGTGTACACATGGAGTTCTGGTGAACTGATGTAATACTCTGAAGAAATAAAAATTTTAACCTAAATGTTGCTGATTTGGAGTGGAAAAAATAAGTTTTGTTTATTTTGTTAAAAGGAAGGAAGATTCCAAATATCAATTCAACTTTAAAATAAAAAAAATCTTATTTTTACTAGATCTATCTAAATCAGAAAAATATAACTTGTCTCTGCCTAAATCATTCATGATGCAGTATGACCTAACCAAAATTATTCCACTAACAAGATTTAGCGGTAGTGTTATGTGACAATTATCATAAAGATACGCCATAAGAACTTTAGTTCGGTTAACGTTCACGTGTGTATAAAGTACAGTCCTGTCGAAAATTTAACACTAAGTTACCGAATATTGGTCCCAAATCTGGCTAATTCCTGTAGTTTCTTACATATATCTGTATATCAGCTGTATATATCTCGACAATTTTGGGCAGCTGCTATGCTTATCTCAACAGCTTTTTCTTTCTAGCGTCGAATTAACTTCGTTAGCTCAGTGTTAAACTTTCGACAGGTCTGTAACGTAGTTCTAATCGCGATTACTAATACTAGCTAGGCCTGGCTAGTCCTAACCCATCTTGTTTTCGCCAAAACACATGGGCGCCGCCATTGTTGTTATTGTTTTTGTGTGAATCACGTGTTCGAAATTAGTACTTGAAAATACAGACCGATCTAATCTGAGTCGTTTTGCGAGGAAGGACATTTTTTTAATGTTTGCCTGGCAGCCCATTTTATGCCATTGTCTCACTCGCGCACTTGCCCCCTGGAACAAAATCCCGCGAGGTTTTGTAAATTCGCGCGAGACTTAGTCTAGAAATTTCGCTGTCGTCAGTAGATACAGGGCATGCGCATTTGAATGTGAAAGGGGTCTATTGAAGCGTGTCGAACCTTTGTCGGAACATAGTGGGCGTGGCCGGCGATCCGTCAATTATCCATTCAAGCAAGAAAACGAATCAATAAAGATATGAAATGACGAGACAAGGCAGGGCAAACACGTTTTGAGACCTCTCCACTTGGACGGTCATTGGGTATACAATTGCATGAAATATCCAATTTTGTTCACTGGTGTGGATTGGGTACTTTTGAAGGTGTTATGTGGAACTATCTTGATTTTGTTAAATATATTGGGCATATACAATGTTGGATAGACAATCGAATCTGGCGAAAAAGCTCAATATAAACTCGTATTTCATCATCAAGTTAGTTGTTTAAAGTCCTTATAAAGCATGTCAATCATGTACACCCAGTTGTTCAAAGCTAGCCTATACACGAATGTATGGCCATACATACCAACAAGCATTTCTGGGGTATATTCAGGAATCTGTTGTACACTCATGTAGCTCAGCGTATCAAAAAATACTCGGACTTCAACCCAGTCAGTTCTGTAAAGAAAAAGTAACATTGTTCTTCAAAAACACATACAAAGTGTATTTGTCAGTTATCTGTTGTGTGCAGAATTTTGAATATTTACAAAAAATTCAAACTTCTGCTTCAAATTGTTCCCACTACGGGGACTTTGTACAACGAAGTAGGCTGCTTGCAAATAAATTGTTGAGTCAGGGATATTGCAAGCCCTAGGTTTTTACTTAGCTTCTGGATTGTGATTCAGACACGGATTAGCATGTTTGTTTTTGATTTTATCCGTCATAATACCGTTCAAACTACAGTTGTATGGGCGTCTGATGAATTTTGGTAAAAGACATTTTGATATGTTGATTCAATCACCACAAACAAACCAGAGTTGACAAAGGCTTTTATCTATAATTCTGTTTTGTCCTGCCATTTCTTTCTTTTGTTATAGTTAATTATTTAAATATTTGTTTTTCGTATAGCTTTTGGTTCTCTTTTTTAGAATATATTTTTAATGCTCAATCATTTTAATAGAAAAAAATTGTTACGAACCTGTGATTAGAGAGTCCCATACCATTAAGTATATTCGTGTAGACTTTAGCTGGGAAGTAAGTACTGGATACTGATGCGTCGTACTTGCTGAACTCACATTCTAGTTTACATTTACACTGAGATTGTAGTGTGATGTTACGATCAAACTCTCCTGTAAAATATTCAAAATTGTAATAAAAAGGCCATTGAAATTTTACTTACGTTGAGCTTGTAGTGTGACATTGAAAATGAACTCCAGGTCGTAATTCTTTTGGATCACGGTATTGCTAAACCCAACAAGATCCACCGTCTACAATTTGCCATTAAACTGTTAGTAAAGTGTGCCATTGCGAATGATTTATAAAGGACTCCAGATGGTTACGTAATTCTTTTGGATCACGGTATTGCTAAACCCAACAAGATCTACCCGTTTTCATTTTGCCATTAAACTGTTAGTAAAGATGGCAGTGATTCGAAGGTATGGTATTTAAATCCTGATTCTACTGATTCATTTTGTAAAAGAACATGAAAAGGTTACGTGTTGTAATGGTAAAATAACGTTAAAGTACCATTGCTTGACTATTAGAATGGACAACGGCATGGGTCATTCAGTTTTGGCATTTAATTGAAATGTCCTTCAAAAACGAGGCATGCTCATCACCTAGTTTAAAATATTTGTACATTTGCGCGACTATTATTTCTAATGAAACGGACAAATCACAACAATCAATCTGTGCATACAGAATACAAATACAAGGTTAAGAGTTCTGGAAAAGGTGCGTCGTTTATTTTGGTAGCAACACGTGTTATGTCTCAGTACGCTGGCCATATTTCAACAACACATGTCATGCACAGCAAAACCTCCTGCATCTGTTCTCATGACACTAAGATATCTCCTAGATGATATACATACTCACCGGACCATTCCAAATAACAGGTATCGTACACCGCCAAAGAACAAATAGTCTCATTACCTACGGAATTAAAATATTAATAAACTAACAGCTCTTAATTAATGCATGAATTGTTTAACAAAGTAATCCATGATGTTCAAATCACAATGTAAACACTTTCATAACTGTCAATTTAAGGTAAACACGCCAACAGCAAAGTGACAGTGAGACTGGGTGCACAGGAAGTACTAGCTCCTCTTTGTGAACCTAGTTGCTTTAATAGATTAATATAGTTGGAATATTTCACGAGAAAGATAAAATCGTCATTTTGGTAAATAGTCTTTCTATTCAAAGTTTATAAATACTATTAAAATAGATCAATTTTACAATATAAAGTACATTTAACTTATATTCTGAAAACTCAAATTAAATTGCATGAAATTTTTTTAGACTTAATGCTTTTATTAAAATTTACCAAAATACTCATAATAGTAAAAAAAATAGTAAAACGTTAAACATTTGAGCATTACTATAAAATTCTCATGTTATCATTGCTAAGACCTTGTTCAAACAGTTGTGTGCTCATTTCGAACTTAACAATTAACGAAGTGGTTATTGCCCCGTACGTGTCAATAACAAATGTGTTATTACCACGTATTTTTATACCCGTATTTGATAGTATACATGTGACATCGGCTTTATAACTTTATGATTGACTATTAATACATACAATTTAGTGACAATTAAAGTATATTTAATAGAAATTTGTCATATTTGGTTCAAATAATAGATTATTTTGATAAAAAACTTAAACACGGTTTTAGATCCGCCATTTTGTTTTCGTCATACGGTCGGAACTTTTTTATCAGTCTATCACGATCAAAAATCGATCATCAATCATTTAAACAGCAACTTTTTGGAAAAATATCAATAAAATTTTGTTTTAATTCAAAATGGAACTATTTAATCCTATTCAATCGATGTATGAAGTTACAAGCGTACGGTTATATGGGTATAAAAATACGTGGTAATATCATCCGCCAACAATTAAACCTGGAAAGCAAACACAAACATACCGGTCCATGTGGAAACCAAAATCCGAAAGGCAAAGTAAAAGCTTTGAAACTGACAAATTATGTTGAAATACAGAAAAATAGTACATTTAGTACTAGTATTCGGTTACCTTGGTCTTTAAACGAGCGACACCCGCACTGACGGACAATAAAGTCTCGTTTACATTCACGAACACACCCATAACGGCTGTAAACCGGTTGGTACTTCAGAGGATTTACAAAGTTACTTCCCGTAGTATCCAAGCAGTCTTCAGTTGCTGTAGCCTTGTATGGTGCTGGTAGATATTTATACTGTAACATAGATACAAGAAAAGACCTAACATTACGTATGACAAAAGTGATGACCAAGTTTTCTATAATCAACTCTCCTTTTCTGTGCAGCAATATACCTATCTCTCATGCTTATGGTATATTCAGTGTTTCCCAATTCATACCCTATGGTAGAGCTTGTTCCCAATACGGGAACTTTATACAACGAAGCAAATTGCTTAAAAATAAATTGTTGACCCAGTGATATATTGCAAGCCTGTTATTGTCAGTTTTGAACCGAAAACATGTTTAACGCCAAGAGTTCTTCTACATAGGGTTAATGTTACACACAAGTTGATATATTTTTTCTCTCTTTCTCTCAAGGTAATAGGAAACAAAATTATTATTATTATTATTATACCTTAGTCATTTTGACGGATATATAAGTTGCCTGTCCCGGAGATGCTGCAATGGCTTTGTTAACAACATCCGGTTCTTCTGAAGGATCATGGAGGGTAACCTGTAAAAACCCGAAAAAGAATGCTTTTGTTTAATTAGTATGCATCGGCTCAATTGAAAATAACATCGCATGCGTATACGAAACTGAAAAATAAATCAGTCAATTTTGATGTTACATGTGGCGAGTACGTGTAGCAAAAAGATTGCTTAATCCTCCGGAGCAACCGGACTCACTTCCCTGGTGGAAGTTCACCTTTTAATGTACCAGTTTTAAAAGATTTTACTTTGCTTTTAGGAAGGTAATTTGAACATGGACCTGTATATTTGTGGTTGATATATAAACTTCACATAGAATGAAATAAAAGGTCATTTGCCATTTTTAACACCCCCTCCCCGACATATACATCAAGAGCCGGTGACCTCATTTCTATACAGCCTTGCTTTACAGTTTGCAATTTAGATAGCGTGTTTTCTTTTTGGTTTAACAAATCGTAATAGCTTACTTGTTGGCTCAGTATAGGTTGCAAAACAACAGCTTCTGTGTTAAATAATGAACAGTTCTCCCACTTTTACGTTTAAAAATTGATTATTTTTTATTGCATACCATTATACCAGCTGCCAAATCATGGCTGTAGACATATTGGTCCTGGTTCACGTGGACGTAAAAAGTTGGAGCAGATTTACTTCCGGTGAGACTCGTTTTCAAATTACCATTTTTCTTTCCCCATTCATAACTGTTATATGTATAACAAAGTCCAGCTTCTGTAATGAGTGGAGTCAACCTTTCGCCACAAGGCGCGATAATATTTGCTTCTATGCAATACAAGAACATGTCATCAACCGTTAGTGAAATGTTCTGTAGCCAATTTTCATCTAAAGGTTCGTTTAAGGCAGCGTACTTAGGTTGAGAGTAGTTCAGAGGAGTAACGAATGGTGTCATTCTACTGATGCTGAGAAAGTAGTAACCCAGAATGGCGTCTCCGTTCAGGGATGACTTTTTGTATGGTGAAATGTTACAGATTGTTATTGCTGGGTATGGTAATTCCTCGACAAACTCGAAGTTAATGTTCGACATGGTGGGATATTTCGCATAGGCTTCAAATAATGTATAAAGGCTGTAAGCCATAAAGCTGCCCATACCAATTACAGCAATAAGCCAGATAGTCCTGAAAAATAAATGTTTAAAATAGGCGATATATATATATATTTGTTCACTATATGTTTTTAGTGGCCTAATTATAAATATGTGAGAGGTATTTTAAAGTCTTTTTAAAAGCCCTATCACAGTATACCATTTTGTCATCCCAATGTACAAAATTAGGAAGAACTCAATTATGTAGTCTAATGACCATGGTTGCATTGGTTGTTAAAAAGGACTTTTTTCCAACTGTTTCTAATTCTATATCCGCCACTGAAGACTATGGTTAAGATTCTTTTCATTGATAGTTTAGGTCTAAATATCTTGACTGCGATTTCTCTTTGAGACGCCGTTGTACTATTTATTCAATATTTTATATGTAATTATTTAATTCGTATCAAGGATTCGTGGATATCCATATATTGTCCGTATAGAAATCTATATGAATATCCATAATTTAAAAAAATTAAAAAAAATACAAAACGGTTTTGGTTAAATGCAACATCAGCAAAAAAAAAAAAAAAAAAAAAAAAAAAAAAAAAACAATACAAAACGGTTTTGGTTAAATGCATCATCAGCAGTTTCAAACTTTCCTATTTTTCTCATTGTTTAACATCTTAAAAATATGTATGTATTTTGATTTCCACAATTTTGGTACAAACACTACTGATGAGGAATTTTATTCCGAAACGCCCGTCCAATGCTGGAAAATTAAACAGTGTGGTATTATATTCAAAAATCGGATCATTGAAATCCTTTATTTGTTCTTATTTATGAATATATCCATAAATGAGCAATTTCAGATTTACTCCAGACCCCCCCTTACCCCCGCCCACCCCACCCCGCCGTTTGGATAAAAACGCCGGAATTCCGGAAGATTTTACTACCATGGTAAATACAGTTAAACCTGCCGTAAAGACTGCCTCTATATAAGGGACACCTGCTTACAAAGGCCAGTAAAATTGTATCCCAAGTGTTCTTTATTCATATTATTTCAACCTGTGTATAAATGCCACGTTTTCTGGTTCCTTTAGGTGGCTCTATAGACAGGTTTGACTGTAGTGTCTCATCACAAAAGGTTGAAATTGGTAATATAAATGACGTGAAACAATATACCGACAAAAAATATGACAACACCCGTATTAAGTCGATGTCATTTGAATAAATATTGTGATATATAAAACACAAATATTTCAATGTTGATACTATATATTGTGCCTTAAGGTTGGTTGGTATGGATGACCCTGGAATTCCAGATCAAAAATAAGAAATTTCTTCGGAATTCCAGTAAAATTTGGTATGGATGAGGGAATTCCAGAAAAAAATTAAATCTGGAATTACAGATTTTTTTTACAAATCTCCTTAGAATTCCAGTTTGTTTGGATAAACCCGGAATTCCAGAAAAACTACAAATTTCTTTGAAATTCCAGTAAGATTTGATACAGATGACATTGGAATTCCAGGGGAAACAGTTACCGAAAAAAAAATTATGGAAAAAAGAAACTGATTCAAATGTAATTCTGATGATAGGAGTCTGGATTAAAAATGCAATAGCCCAAATTATAAGCTTAGTGTATACGTGCAGGGCCGTAACTAGGATTGATTTGTGGGCGAGACAAGCCGGACGCGCCAAAAGTACGTCGAGCTAGGGAGGTCCGGCATCCCCCCCGAAAAAAGTGATATTTCTGACACAAAATCCTGCAATTTCCTTCAATTTAAATGCAAAATTTGCTTCGAAAAATGTACAACATTTTGATTACGTCGTTGGCCTTATATATTTAGTGACTCACTGGATTAACAATCCCCAAGGAAACGGAAATGGTAATCTTTCAGAAATTATTATGGTTCATATAGAATTTCTGTAATGCAGAAAGGCAGACAGACAGACAGTCGGATGCAGCAAAAACTATATAACCTGTTTTTATGCTGTATATTCTAATTTACTACATAAAATTAAAATAACATTAATCCAAAGTTAAATCTGAATTTATTACATGTCATAATTGAATTTGGAACCTCTGTAGTATGGCCCTGACGTGTAAAATGGCGGCTCATGTTACTCCATTCCACCCCATTTATTTCAAGGGAAGACGTGGCTCTTATGTATTTCCCTGTCAGGTTCAAGAATCCGCCAAGAATTACACGTATGAACTTTTTCTTAGGATATATTATTCGCCCTTACTAGTCTGACAGCACAACAAAAAATAATACCTAAATTACCTCCCTTTAGTAGTTTTTACAGCTCTTTTTAATATTTATTTTTCAATTTCTAAACAAAAATTAAATTATTTATTTACACTTAGAAATGAATAAGCATAATGGTTTTAAATCAATTGTTTAAATAATTGATTTTTAGATTTAATTGTATTATTAATTAATTAATACATAAAAACGAGTCTGTCATTGTTATTTGAATTATATTCTGATGTATACGTTTTGAACTGACGGCCATAGCAATTACCGAAAGGTAATGACTTTCATTTCTAATTGTGAGAAACGTGTGTACATAAGTACACATTACAACAAACCAAAATCAGTCTACACTTCGTATTGATTGACGCTATTTATAATAATTGGGCCATTGATATGATAGTCAATATGAAGTGTTTGATAGTCGTATTGAAAACAGTATAGTCTGTCAGTTGTGAATCTATTATACACGAGTAGGTAATAATACTGTGTATATTCACGCCTATATGCTTTTCGTTTATCAAAGTCACCTTAGCTTTGTATGATTCCCATTTGCATTTTATTGACTTCAATGTTTATAAACACTGGCAATACATCGCTGACGGACTATATAATATTAGTATGAATGTAAAAATTGTTAAAGGTAAAATAACACTGATCAAAATGTACCAGAACCAAAAACACCATGCCCCAAAATAAAGGTGGTATTACGTATGTACCAGCCGTAATGACAAGCGTTTATGTAATATTCAAGTTTGTGCAACCGTTTTGGGCTTATTCTGAAACAGGATTTGTAAGCCTGGCCCAGGTTTGACAATCATTTCTTAGCTAGGATTTTCCTTAACTTAAATCTTACAAAATTTTAAATCTTTATAATTTTGATAATTTTCAAGATATTGAGGAATTTAAGGTGTCACTTTTAATTTGACAAAAATATTCACCCGTAGTTCAAAAAAAGATTACCAAAATTTGTTTAAGTTAAGGAAAATCTTAGCTAAGGAATGATTGTGAAACCGGGGCCTGTGAAGTACAAATTAGGAAGTTATTTCACAAATAAACATTGCTAATTATTTAAATCTCGCAACGAAAAAAAACGCAGAAATGTTGACTTGAGTTAACAGATCATCTCTAAAAAAATCACAATACATGAGGGAACGAAAAGTATCAACTACTAGTATATCACTACGGTGGCTCAGTTGGCAGAGTGGTCAGTATGTGAGAGGTCGTTGGTTCGAACCCCGACCGATACTGACTGTTCTTTCAACAATCGGTATTTAGAAATGAACGTCATGGTATTCTTCGAATGATACCTTAAAACCGATGTCCCGTGGCAAGCGTGGCTCGTTAGACCCTTCCAGCACATTGCCCTGAGCGCACTGAAAAGGTAAAAAATTCTGCCAATTCATCTGTAGCTGATGATGTCTCGATATAAATGTAATATTCATAACTGGGGCGTAAACCCATATTTAGTTAATCAAAGTACAAACTTCACATACGGCTCCCTATCACCATTCCTGAGTCGTTTGACCAAAATTGGCCGGTTATTGTCGACATATAGACGCACCATGTATCATAATGTCATTAGCTCACATAGCCCTTTGACTAGGTATGCTAGTATAATCCAATACACTATATTTAAGAAATGACATTCTGATCACGGTATTTTAAGGGGAAATGCAAGATAGTGTGGCGCGTGCCAATTTCGATGAAGGGCAAAGCCCTTCATTTTGAATTTGGCACGTGCCACACTATCTTGCATTATACTCCTTGAAATACCATGAACAGAAATGTCATTTCTTATATTTACAATTCTTTCTTTTAATAAATATTTTGATTTGATTTTCATTAACCTTTAACCTAATAAAAATTATTGCTACACAACACCAAATATATACATACGGGACAATAACCATTCCGTATAAAAAGTCGCTGAAACACAAAGTTTAAACAATACTAGATTGCATGGTAATTTTACGAGAAAAAAAAAATCAACAAAATCTTGTAATATTTTTAAACGATTTTCACAACACGAATAAACTATCTGACCTATTATGCTTTAAAAGACGCCATGGCGACACCATGAATAGTTCACAGACCCAGATATGCACGCCAGTTGAAATGCAGGGACCAGTTTCATAATAAAATTAAAAATGCCCATAAATATATATATTATGTCTACAGAAATGCAAAGGGAACTTATTTCTGTCATGAAACTTTTGACGAAAGATACGATCAACAAGCGACATATAGTCGCTGAATAAACAACACCGCCGTTGATGATAATGAGAAAATAGGATTTAGTGCTGAGGTACAAGTAAACCTGTAGTTCATGGATCCAAGTGGTATGGTCTTTTCAATATACTGTTGTTGTCAGTCGAAGCTATGAACTGCAAGTACTTTAGTAGTCCACTTGCCACTTGTTTTACAGTCAGTAAACACGAAAATTTCAGTGGCGAAACCAGAGGGGGTTCTTGGGCCAGGAAACTCCCAGGTTTATGATATTATGTATGTTTGTGCCACTTGCTCAGACTGCAGTACTCCCTTTCTCGCTCTTCCGCACACAACGAACGATTGCCCCCTTTCCGAAATTCCTGGGCACGTCACTGCATTTGATCTTCACGGGGAAATATCTTTAATATTACCAAACACAGTGAACCTATAATATGCCAATAGATTTGGTTTTGAACCAGACTGCAGTACTCCCTTTCTCGCTCTTCCGCACAAAACGAACAATTGCCCCTTTCCGAAATTCCTGGGTACATCACTGCATTTGATCTTCACGGGGAAATATCTTCAATATTACCAAACGCAGTGAACAATTAATCTGCCAATAGATTTGGTTTTTTTTCGACTGTGAATATAATTTTGCACGTTAATCGTTGCATACAGTTCCCGTAGTGTAAAAATTCTACCATAGCGTATAAATTGTGAAACAAATACACCATAAGCAGTAGATTTATTGCTCTATTGAAAAGGAAAGTTGACAGAAAAATAGAAGCATATACGATTTTAAGAAATGACATTCTGATCATGGTATTTCAAGGGGTGAAAGATAGTGTGGCGCGTGCCAAATTCGATGAAGGACGAAGCCCTTCATTTTGAATTTGGCACGCGCCACACTATCTTTCATTACCCCTTGAAATATCATGAGCAGAAATGTCATTTCTTATATTTACAATAAATATTTTATACCTTGGCGCTATTTTTTCCATATCTGCGCGTGTGATATAGAGTTTTTAGCCATGCGAGATCGGCGTATCTCACATGACCACGCGACCCCCTGTGTAGGACATGACGTAATATTGCGGGAAAATTGATACACATCAAGGGTCATGGCCCCTTGTCTTTCATTGGGAATTGAAATACAATTGCTTCTGTATGTTTCATCGAAGACAGGTACAGTCATATTGTAAATATTACATTATAAATGTTTAAATTTTCTGAATGAAATATTCAAAATTTTCTAATATGACTCAAAAATTAAAAATTTTATAATATGACACAGCTTCAAATACGTAGGTTTTTGTGGGAGTAACAAATGAGGTATACAGCTAAATATGAAGCAGAACTTAAAGAATCAGTCGTATCGTTTATTTCAAGCACACTAAGATAGACACATAACCTCCAAATTTAGGATTATTAAGAGGTAGAAAGTCCTCTATATATCTGTTTGTGAAGTTCAACGAGTCTTCTCTCCTGATTAAACAAGATTAAACAATTCTGCACAAATTCCAAGATTCTGCATAAATTCTGCTTCATAAGAATAAAAAAACAAATCAGCAAGCAATGGTGCTCAGTTTTGCCCATTGGTATACGTTATCTTTTATGAAATAAAATCAAATAAATTATCATTATTAATTGATTTTAATTACCTCTTATTCATTTACCTTCGTAGTCTGTATTGCTGTTGCTGGTTTACATGTTTAAGCCCGTGCATTGTTGTGTCCTCCATAAATTCACGCCATAGTTTCTTAATATCCTGATCCACCTCGTCTTGCGTCATTTTTTCATCCTTTTTATTTAAGTCAACATTTACTTCACTTTTAGTGAACAAGTCTGTGTTACTATTATACATGTCATCAATAACCTTCACAGCAAATTTATCAACTTTTGTTGTCTTGGAGTTTGTCTTTTTCTCTCCAATTTTTGCAGCTGTTCTTATTTTGCTCATTGCATTCTTTCCTACATTGTCATCGGTTGACCTTCTTCTGTATGGTTTTACTTCTATTTTCTTCATTTTTAAAATTTTGATACGTTATACTTTTACCGTGTTCTCTCCTCTAGCTCAAGTTTTGCTTATTACGTCCTTGTACTGAAAGCTGAATTTTCTGTTTTTGTGGTCAAGGAATTAACTTCATTCCGTTTATATATGCCAACAATACTCTAAAATATATTATTGTTTTTGTTCTGTTTTCAATAGACAATCCTTTCGCATACAACAATTCTGTCAACTTCGATACATAGAAATTGTCATAAAGAAAACAATACATGGAAATAAATTCGGTTAACAGACAACCACGCCTCCTCCAAACATCCAATCAGAAACCGTGTCTTAACTATTAGATGGATGGGCCGATGTGGTAACTTGGGGTATTGATAAAGTTTTTTGTAACATTTGTTGTTTCACATCAAAGAACAATACTACTCAATACACGACAACTAAAACCACACTGTGACCACGCGTACAGAATACATGGTTTATTATTTATTAATTAAGCGGTTACACTGAAATAGAGTATGCTTCCAAAACAATGACATTCTGAAAAAAAATCTTCTTTTAATTTGTCATGTTAAATGTTGTCAAAACATAATATTTTAATTTGCTGTGAATACATAGGTTGTGTTGGTTGGCAAATTTGTATTGATCCAAATATACCTTCAGTCGATTTTATAAATTTCATAATGCTTTTGTTTGAATGCCATTTTTAATATCAATCAAAAAACAAACATACTGGTCTATGTCCAAGCAAAGTGAAAACTTTGAAAACTGGCAAATCAAGCTAATTACGTGAACTTCCAATAAGAAAATGAGACTGTTTGCTTTGGAAGGGTAAGTACCCCCTGTTTATATAACCACATTCGTCACGCTTGAAATCAAAATTGAGAATGAAATAAACACATAGCAATGCAATGTGAAATATATCCAGGATAATTTTCGATACACAGGCATCATTCAATATTGTAATTTAGGCCATAAAACTTTTAGAGTCTTGATAAGCATAAACTTGCAATCGAGTCAACGATTTATTTGTAAGCAGCTTGCTTGCTTCGATGTATAAAGTTTCCTTAGTGAGAACTTACTCTAGAACAGCATATTTACTGTAGTATTAAAAACATACTGATCCAAGTCCGCAGAAATAAAGTAAAAACTTTGAAAGTGATATTAGGTTCCACAAAGAGAGTGAGACCGGGTGCTTCAGAAGGCCATTAACCTCCTAGCAACATCCGCCACGTTTGTAATCAAAATACGAAATGATATAGGGCGTCAAATATATTCAATGCAATTTTTGCGATACAAATGCGTCATAAGCATGAGAAGCAACAGGTTATTGCTGCATAGCAAAAGACAGTTGATAATAAAGAAATTGAAGTTAGTGATTCGGACATGGATTAGTATGTTTGTTTTTGATTGTCTATAGGTTCAAATTTAGCATTCGTGGGTAAAAGTCCAATATTTGGATGGCGAAAATAAAATATTTTGAAAGCCTTGATAAATAAAACGAACATAAGAGACACAAAGAATACGCACTGCAACAAACCATTATTAAAACAGCACTTGCAGAAATACCAGTATCAAAACATTTTATGACAAGATGCATTGTACATAATGACAAAACGGGACCAGATGACGTTGATCCAATAATACGTTCACGCGTCTTATCGTTGATATTTTGCTTCAAGTGTGTATGAACTTCAAGCTAACGATATCGATAGTTAGGTGTTTTTGTTCCAAAAAGGTTTACAAACATTTGCTAAATCTAAGTTATTAATTAATATCTGATTGATATATTCTAGTGACACTTCTGATGGTTGTACCTACAACTGTTCTCGTTTCTCGTTAACAACAGACAACATGATGAAAATATTCTATCAATGTTTAATAAACCAATAAGTGTTTCCAACCGAGGTTTTCCATTTGCTGGAATTATGATTGCACATATATGGAAATACAGATCTGTGTCATTCATAGTCACGAAGTCTTTAAATTTTTTTTAAGTTACTATAGAGTGTTATAATTTTTGCAATAAGGTTCTTTAAAAACTTACTTGTCGTGATATAATGTAATTGCGTCATTTCATAAAACAATCGTTGTGAACAAGTGGCATCGGCACCTTCCAAATTTTAGGAAGTAGGATGAAAAAATATTTCTCCTTGCCAAGGCCAGGGTTTTTGTAGCAGCATTTAACACATTTTCTGCATACCTCTGAATACAAAAAACTTATCCTGGAAAAACTTTTATATTACAACTTGGTATCATTTATTTGATGCTATGTTATAAATTAAAGACATTTCAACTACTTCCTGGAATGTGAATTGCCTGTATATAATTACATATTATACCAGTTTTGATTTTACAACACTAGACGGTCGTTTCGGAATACAATTCCTCATCAGTAGTGCTTGGACCAAAATTGTGAAACCAAAATTTTTCTCAAGATGTTGAAGAAATAATAAAAAGACCAGAATATATTTTCAAAATTTAGCTAAGGAAATACTTTAAATGAGAGAGTACCTAAGATTTTGAAGATTTTTAAATTTTAACTAGATATAACCAAATTACAATACATACTAGTAGTATTGTCAGTTTAAATTGTTCATAAAACTGTATTCTTAAATTAAAAATTCCTTAAAATACTAAGTTTTACTTTAATGTTCAAAGTGTAACATTAAGCGGGTTTGGACAAATAAATTTTGGTCACTTCTTTTATCTATTTCAACATGTATAAAATATTTGGAATTCCACAATTTTGGTCCATGCACTACTGATAAGGAATTGTATTCCGTAGCAGTCGTCAATAGTGCTGGAAAATTAAAACGGTTTAGTAATAATTAATAAAAGAACACGCATACCAACCCATGTCCAAATCAAAATATCAAAGTAAAGTTAAAACTTTTAAACTGGCAATTTAAGTTAAATGTGTGAACTTCCATCAGGGAAGTCAGGTTGGGTGCTCAAAAAGGGTAAACATCTCCCGTTTAGCTAGCTACACCCGCCATGTGTAAAATCAAATTTGGGAATAAAAGGAACATGGAACCATGAGATTCTAAATGATACAAGATAATTCTTGATACATCAAACTTATTAACATTTTAATTTTAATAAGTCTTGGTTTTCAGTATTCCTACGTCAACATTTTATTCGTAAGCAGTTTGTTTCGTTGTATAAAGTCCCCATAGGGTGTATTGCTGCATAGAAAAGGAAAAGGAAGTTGAAAATAGAAACATTGAATGTAGCCTTTCGTGATTGTCATAATTGAAGTAAAAATCCAACTACGAGAGCGAGACATTAAGTAACCAGCCTATACGATTTCCGATTGTTCGTGGCATTGTTTAATAAGATATTGAATGTCAAACAGGGCTAGTGATGCAAAGGCATACTTTTCATCTAAAGTTGAGAATCGTACTGTAATAAGGCTCTTGTGTTTAAAAGATAAATGGACAAGGAAATACAAGGCGAGTTAGTCGATACACCATCTTATGTTAAATTCTGGGTATGCGGAATTCAAGCGTGGTAGAACGTCAAGTCTGGATGCCACCGACGAATAAATGGGTAACAAAGTTCGGGATCTGGTATACTCTGATAGGGTAACTCAAATAGATGGAACAGTGCAGGCATTAAAAGATTTATAATTTCACATGGTAGTGTTTTAACAATCTAACATGACCGTTTGGGTATTCGCAAGCTCTCTAATTTATAAGCAAATGACACATAGAGCATCAGAATGCAGGGCCTTGTTGAAGCGTTTTAGGTCAAATGACAATTTTCTTTTGTATCTGGAGACCGTATATTAGCTTTGTGTTCATTATTATGAGCCAGAGAAAAAAGTTCAAAGTCGTCAGTGGGTAGGGCCTGGGCCCACGGGGCTAAAGAAGTTCAAAACGCAATCATCTGCTGGCAAGGTTATGGCCACAGTATTTCAACCGGAAATAAGTTAGCCAAGTTACTAATTGACTTGCCCTTGTATGAAGCAAAACTTGAAAAATAGACATATATTTCCAGAAAAAGGTAGCGTTCCCATGTTCTAATACTTTAAAATATTATGATATAGAACACCATCTTTATATCTGTATGCGAAGTTAGTTTGGTGACAGTGCAGATTTAACAAGGGTTTGCATGCATTCTGCATCGTATGAATAAAGAGACAAATCGGCAAGCAAAGTTTGTGTCCATTGTTATATCGATTGTGTGTTGAAAATCAAATACACCATACAGGTCTAAAATTATATTTCTAACCTTAACAAATACAGCTCTATGTTAAAAAATTGTTTATAAATGAATTGTTGAGCCAAGGATATTGCAAGCCTAGACTTATCAAGGCCCACAAAAAGTATCATGATTGTCATCATAATATAGTGGATAAGTACATGCATGATGTCTCCATAGTTTCATGTTCCTTTCATTCTCAATTTTGATTACACGCGTGGCGGGTGTAGCTAGCCAAACAGGAGACGATTACCCTTTCAGAGAACCCGGCCTCACTTTCGCGTGTCTAACTTGGTATGCCAGTTTCAAACTTTTTACTTTGCTTTGAGATTGTGATTTGGACATGGATATTGCAAGCCTAGGCTTATCAAGGCCATCAAAAAGTTTTATGGCCGTAATCACAGTATTATTGATAAGTTTGACGTCTCTGTGTCCAGGTTTGCCGACGATATATTTGACGTCCCATAGTTCCATTTCCTTTCACACGATTTTGATTACTCACGTGGCGGGTGTAGCTAGCTAAACAGGAGCTGCTTACCCTTACGGAGCACACGGTCTCACTTCTGCGGTTGAAGTTCACGTGTCTAACCTAACTTGTCAGTTTTTACTTTGCTTCTGGATTGTGATTTGGACATGGATTAGTATGTTTATTTTTGATTAGTGTGTTTGATAAGGTTATAATTAGTTGAACATGTATATTTTTCTGACAAATCAAATATTTTTAGAACTTTTTAGTAACGATTTTAAAGTTAAAGGTTTTAAAATTGAGATTTTTTAAAAAAGTTTCTGACTTTAAATTGTCATCATATAATTCATTTTAAGTTCTATGAAATTGTAATTATAATTTGCTTATCAACATGGCATTTTTAGAATTCAAAAAACGTATATAATGAAACATTTTTAAAAAAAAAAAAACATTTTTCTCCAAAAATGATTTATTAATTTTGTGTTTTTGTTTTTATGATATTCACGGAATTGTGTTTTCAAAAAATCGAACAATTTTATGTAATGTACATATGTTAAACATATGGCACGTTTACTGAACTGTATTGATATATTGTTTTTAAAGTAAAACACTTTCAAAGCAGTTGCATTTAATGGAAATATTTCGCATAATTGCACTTAGAAATAACACTAAAATCTACAACAAAAACTTGTATAAATATTTTGTTTCTTGAAAGGGTAAATACTACATACACAAATTTAAAATAATTAGATAATTTTGGAGGTATTAGTACACAATTGAACAGTTTTGAGCAGGTACAAATAAACAAGCCCATTAGTTTCAATGTGGTATTTTAAAACCAAAGTCCGTTAATTGCGTCATACATTAAAAAATGTTTCATTAAGAAAATATTTTTTCGTAAAAAATAATCGAAATAAATGACACTTATTAACTTAGTTGTAATACTTCTATTGTTGTTCGAACCTTCATTATAATTATTCAATAATTTTAACAAATTAAAATTTTAAATTTCATGCTTGAATGATTTTTGGATACAATTTAATTAGAGATCCAATACATATGTATATTCAATTTGTTTATTGACAAGAATTCACTTTACAATTTTAGGTAATACCCAAACAGGAAACGGTCATTAACCTACTTTTGTCAAAGAAAAGCATAATGAAATTAATGTGTATAATTTAAATTATCTTCAACTTTTAAAAAACACTTGCAACCTTATGACAACATGCCTGAATTCGAAGTATAGGTTCGTTCATGAATTAGTCTAGCTAACAGGAGGTGTTTACTCTTCTGGAACAACCATTCTCATGCACTTCCCTGGTGAAACTTCACGTTTTAAACTAAATTCCGAAGTTTGGGGCATGAAGATGAACGGACATGTTTATGTTTGTTCATTTTAACAATCGTTAAAGATGGTCTTCAGTCTTATTCAGAAAAAGTATATTCTACATCTGGAACCAACCAAATGTGGATTCTCAAAAATTCTAAAGAATTACTTGAACATCTTGCTTCTAATACTTTATCTCATGTAAAAAGTATAAAAACATTTGATTTTTTTACACTATACACCACAATCCCTTATTCTAAATTGAAAGAACGTCTTAAAGAAATTATTCACTTGTTTTTCTTCTACAAAAACGGTAAGCCAAGATACAAATATCTGGTGCTGAACAGGGATTCTGGTTATTTTGTCAAGCACCATACGGATTCCAAACAAAAATATACTGAAGATACCATCAACAAAATGTTGGAGTTTTTGATAGATAACATATTTGTTGTGTTTGGTAATATAGTTTCTCAGCAAACAATCGGTATACCAATGGGTACAAACTGTGCACCATTGCTTGCTGATTTGTTTCTTTATTCTTACGCAGCAGAATTTATGCAGAACCTTGTTAAATCTGGAGAGAAAACTATCGCCAAATCATTCAACACAATATACAGATATATAGATGACGTTCTGTCTCTTAACAATCCTAAATTTGGAGACTATGTAAATGTCATCTATCCTAGTGAGTTTGAAATAAAAGACACGACTGATTCCTCAAGTTCTGCTTCATATTTAGACTTATACCTGAATTATGACGCACAGGAAAGGCTACATTTGAAACTTTATGACAAACGTGATGACTTCAATTTTTCTATTGTCAACTTTCCTTTTTTATGCAGCAATATACCTGCTTCTCCTGCTTATGGTGTATTTGTTTCCCAACTAATACGCTATGGTAGAGCTTGTTCCCACTACGGGGACTTTGTACAACGAAGTAGGCTGCTTGCAAATAAATTGTTGACTCAGGGATATTGCAAGCCTAGGCTTATCAAGGCCCTCAAAAAGTTTTATGGCCGTCATCACAGTATTGTTGATAATTTGATGTCTCTGTGTCCAGGATTGCCTTGGATATATTTGACGTCTTATAGTTCCATGTTCCTTTCACACAATTTTGATTACACACGTGGCGGGTGTAGCTAGCTAAACAGGAGGTGCTTACCCTTCCGGTAAACTTATCAACAATACTAAAGAACCCCGCCATTTCGTAAAAAAAAGATTACCATTGTAAACACCCACCCAGGTTATATTTTGCGGCATAAAAAGGATAGAGCCGAAACAAGTATTTTTAGTAACGACTCGGCCCATGTAAGTAAAAGAATCATTGATTTGTACCCGTCGTATTGAAACTTATAGAATATTTTGCGATTTTGCTTTCTCTGAAATAGGCTAAGTAAACAGTAATAGAAATTCATTTTATGAAGGAGATTTACGCTTGTGACATTGGATTAGTGAAATAAAAACTGTGTTAGAAATAACCAAAACAACTCTAAACATAAACAATTAACAATGACTTGGTGTTTCCAAGCACACTTCAAGCTGATACATGGTATTATTTTCTGGTTGAACTAAGAAAATTCCTCTCGGATATAGATGTTACCCTAAAAAAGTGCACTTTCCACCAACAACAAACAAACAGGTGGCAAACTTGAGACCACCATTTATTTTTAAATAAAGAGTCATTATTGTTATTGTCGTCACCATCGCAAAAGCAAAGTAAAAACTTTTAAGTTAAAAAGATGAACTTCCAACATGAAAGTGAGGCCGGCTACTCCGGAAGGGTAAGCACCTGCTGTCTTGGTAGCTATATGCACCCACTACACGTGATATCAAAAATAAAAGAAACATTCAACTATGGGGTGAAAAATATGTTCAAGATAATTTTGGCTACAACAACATCATACTTATCAACAATATTGTGATGACGTTTATAAAACTTTTAAGGGCCTTGATAATCCTAAATTAAAGATATACATTGCCCAGGAGTTAACAATTTATTTATTTGTAATCATCTTGCTTCGTAGTGAAAATTACCATGGTATTAATAATAAACACAATAGAGAAAAGACAGTACATAGCGGTTACCATGTTTAAGAAAGCTTAACAATATACATTTCAAGTAATAATGGATATTGGTGGAGAAAACATTTCACCGGTTGTTACGTATTTAGTTTACCAAACAAATGTTTGCAACAAGCGAACATCGACCTCGTTTCCTGTAAACATTACTGTTAGTCCACTCCTGCTTTCTTTTGAAACAGGCAGCAATTTCTCAATGTAATCAATACTATTATTGAAACAAAAACTGCCCGACATAATTCTTAACCACACACGATTGAGAAACAAAAAACTTTCTAAATGATTTAATGTACTTAAATACATGAACAGAGAATTGCATCAGAAGACCCTTCTATAGGAACGAAATGTGGTTTTTGTTTCTTTTCTCGTGTATTCAGTGCATGGATAAAAATAACGATCACCATCTACTATGTATGTTGGTCCTTGTTTCTCATTTTGCTTTTGTGCCGCGACATTTATTAAAATACACCCATGACTGTAGTTGAAAATCTTACGAGTAATAACTCTCTAACTCTCTATTCCTTAAAAATAATGGAGCCAAGACACCGAACCATTTCTAAAAAATTATTATTTTTATAAAATGGATAGCTATCCGTACTTTTAACTCTACATGAAACTCTACACAATGACTGTGGCATTTAATCAAATGATTTGATTTCATTTCACTTTGCTCTTCACAGCCAGTATTAATAAGCGTGCTACATCTGAAAGCGTTTTTTTCACCACAGTTTATTACAAGGATGGTGTGTTTAGAACAGGTTCAATAATTTTTGTGCTTACAATAGTACTCGACTTGCAAGACTTGTCCGTGGCGTCTTTTCGCTATGGTACGCACCATACAGCTGGCAGTTACATTGCTTTCGGGATTGTTTATGTAAATATATGCAGTTTATGTTTGTATGTAATTGTTTAAAGAACTGTTTATCTCCTAATAAAAGTGCAACAAATCTTATTTGTTTGTTTTAATAGCAATTCTTTTCACCATGAAATGCTAGGGATATCTAGGCACTTACAATGCAAAACACTCATGTGCTTTTTTAATATCCGTATAGCAAGATCAAATGAGAATTACAAAACACCACAGGTTATTAGACGTCGTGATTAATGGTAATGTTTCATCACCTATTTTTCAAAAAGCTTTTCATTTCATTGATTGTCAAAGTACATGTACATGTATATAAATATTTTTGTTCCAACTTCTTCAGGACTATAAATCTATATTAGATAATATTTCTTATTGTACAAATGTTTTACTTAAATGATAGATGGACCATGGTTCTTATTAAATACAAACATACCTACTCATGTTCAAACCACAAAACCAAAAGCAATACTAGTATTGAAAAGTTTGAATCTGGGAACTGAAGTAAAACATTGTACTCGCACCGGGGAATTATGTCAGGTGCTTCAGGAGAATAAGCGCCTCCCGGACTCTCTAACTAGCTACACCCACCACATGGAATTAAAAGTAAGACTGAAATGATCATGGAGATATAGGACGTCAGGTATACCAAGGATAATTATGGATACAGAGACATCATACTTAAAACCCCCGATTTAGATGAATATTAGTTGTGACTAGCTAAACAGGTGGCGCTCACCTTTCCGCAGCACCCGGCCTCACTTCCCTGGTAAAAGTTAACATGTTTAAGTTTTTACTTTGCTTCTGGATTGTGATTTGGACATGGATTAGTATGTTTGTTTTTGATTAAATAAAACTCTATATACATGCAAAAACCAGCGATAATAGATGTCGGTGGATAAAATATCAAAATCTGTGTTATCTTAAATTCTATAGTTTATATCAGTATAGTATGTTTGTTTTTGATAGTTAGTATATTTAACAAAACATTTAAGAAGCACATAAACACCCTTAACAGTTTGACATGCTCGGTGCTTGAGTAAATTGATGGTAATTTTAAGAAAAAACTATTTTACTTACATCAATAGGGAAAATAGCAAAATATTACACAAACTCCAGCATACGTTTGAGGCAGTGTTATACCATGGTTACATTTTAAATTATTGAAAACAACAATTATTTATAGTGTAAAAATAGTTTTATTTATTCTTATGTTAATATTAACAAATGAGTTGTTAGTAAATAAAATAATATTGAGTGTGAAAGTAAATATAAATAAATGTTTAAAAATTAGCAAAAAATTACGTAAAATGATGTCATGAAATAGGATTTTAAAAATTTGAATAGAAAATACAAATTGTACATCTACATGTTTAAATTATGACAATTAACAAAAATCATCTGAATAGAAAAAACATGAGGAAATACAGTATATACTTATACAGAATGTATTAATATCACAGACAATTATTTAATATTATGCAATAATGTACAATGGGTTTAAGACATACATTGTATAAAAATAGATCTATGATTAAGCTTTATATACATGGAACAATAATGGTATCACAGTACGCAATTGGAAATATTTACAATATTTTTAATGTTAAGTTTTTACTAACATAATCATTCAATTTCATAGTTATTACCAATTTCATTAAGGCTGTGAGAGTGATACTAATGTTGTGATGACACCATTTGCGTAATAAAGACGAGACCTTAACAAGAATATTTTAAATGGATTACATTCATGCATTTAACAATGCTTTTTAACGTTTGCATGGAACTATTATTTCCAATTCCCAATAGATAAAGAATAACTGAAATTTTAATGGTTTTTTTCTATAAAAGTGGATGCATTCTTGAATGAAATTTCAGGGGACATTTTCTCTAGTGGTAACAATAGTTCTACAAACACAAACTATATGAGGCATCATATAGAACGCACATGTAACCCATTGTCTACTGGTTAGTTGTAGTTAAACAAGGGCCCACCAATTACTCCATTAATCAGTAACGGGAGTCAAAAACTGTAATATTTTAGCTCTTTGTAACCAAGTTAGGTGGCAGTAAACTATTGGCAAATGAGTTCTGTATGCAAATGCAAAAGAAAGACCGTTTGCATTACATGAATAGACCATTGTGTGGTTGTTTAGTCTGGAAGTCATTGTGATTAGCTTTTCCACACATTTTACTTTTAATTTTAACTTTTTGTTCTTCCAAGAAAGTTTAAATTATTTTGAATATGTAGGTTTTGTTTTGCAATGCAAACTAACCCATTTATAGTGTAATGTACTAAAATTGTAATACACCAATGTGTATAAAAGACATGCTTGAAAATAAATGCCTGAAAAAAGTCTCTACTCATTTTGAAATTGGTAATGAAGAATCACATACATATATAAAATTGTTAACAACATCAAAACCTGAAATAATATGAAAATCAATGACACACATACCATGTATATATATAACTGACCAATATCGGTATCTATACAAACGGCAACATGACTAATTGAAATCTCCATGTGATAAAATAACAATTCTTAGGCTTAGGAAATGTAGCAAAAACCTTTAAACTTTACATATGCAATCAACAATACAAGCTGCAAGGGTGACAGCATCAAACCGTTCGTCTACTGAGTTATATGAAAACCCTTTTGTAAAAATAAAAAAATACCAGAACATGGTTTTTGATAGATGACACAGTTGCCTTTTAAAAATCAGAGCATTTTGTAGAAAAAACAATTTTTTAAGAGATTTTGAAAAGCAAATCTTATCACAACTTTACTGTCAAATTAGACATAAAGTTCATGACGCTGTTTTATATTAAATGTTTCCTGGTGATAACTGCAGGCAAAATTATCTATACATACTACAATTTAGACTGGCCATTGTAGTCCTTAATGAATACTGTAGAAAAGAATGCTATTTTTTATAAAATACATTCTTTGTTTTGTTTTGAATACTGTAAACCAAATTATATTCGTGGCTATTAACTTTTGCAATTCTGTTACCCAAACCATTTCGTGACTATAATGACTTTTGCAATGTGGGTCATACTTGCATGGTATAAATAATACTATGTTCAATAATGAGTTTGTGAGGATTAATTTTCGCAATTATTTTCTCCTCACGAAACATGTGAATAAAAGTTGGTTTACAGTAATGTTACATTTAGTTAAGGAAACTCAAAATAAAATGGCAAGACAAAAATAATAATGCTTTTAAAAACTATCACATTTATCTTTATACTATTCATAATGATTTCTATTTCAGACAGATGATGTGGGTCATCTAAATAAAGTTATGATAAGGTTGAAATGGAAAAATAAATTCAATATAATGAAAAAATGTATAAATAGCAAAAAACAAGCTTTCCATGGAATAAAATTTCTTGTCTGTCTCCTAACATTTTCATAACATTTGACTTGTGTTTTTAACTGAAATCAAGATACAATTTTCATATTCTCGCAAGCCTACATGCAGACATCACTGTTGACATTGGAGAAGTAAAACTTTTAAGCAGTGTTCAAACCAGATGGGCACTTGCACCATTGGCCAAAAAATAATTTTGTTCCAAATAAGTAAAAAAAAAAGTACTATCTAGAGCCCAATCCCAGTCAATGTTATTAGTCTTTATTGAGCTTTGAATAAATCCAGTTCTATTATATTTTTGTTTGACTTAATACATGTACTGATTCATTTCAAATAAAACATGTTATCATGTTGACAAAAATTATGAGGACATGTCCTCTGGTTTTTTTCAAGGACTTGACCAGGATGACGCCACCCATTTACCTTTCTGGATTGAACAATGTTTATGGAAGCAATAAGGCAAGACAAAAACTGTGATGCTACAAAAAATGTGTTTTAAGCCATACAAAAGTTTAATAATCTGAAAAATACACTTACGGTAATAATCCATTGTTTAAGATTTGCCACTAACAGATAATGACTGTTGGGACTGGTAATCTTTCAAATGGATACTTTGTAACATTTAATATATGAAACACTTCACAAACATTATAACACAACATTCTTTATTGTCTTGATAAAAGTATATATTTTGATAAATTTTAAAACATTTTAAAAATCTGCAACACTCATCTGAATAACAATAAAAAACAAAAATATTCTGGAAAAAACAAGAAAACATTTCTTTCCTTGAATAACAAAAAATAAATAAATAAACTTCTGTAATAACTAAAAAATGAATAAATAAAATTTCTAAAATAACATGAAAATCATAAATCTAGCAGGACAACAAGAATGCATAAGCATCTTAAAAAAGACATGTTACAAATAAATGTACATAATTTTTTTACACTCCTTGTACATTCGACCATTGCGACTTTGTTTTTGAGCAAATCAAGGATTATTAACAAATTGTATTTGTACGAGGTGACTGATGAGAACAAAATGATACAAATGGATGTAATGTGCAACATATGTAAAATGATTTCTGAACCAGTGAAAAATGCATGCTTACATATCGCAGAGCCTCAAACTACCTGGATTTACATCCCACTTGGGGCAGATCCTGGGGAGAAAAGGTTTCACAGTGAGTCTGAACTTTTAGAAATGAAGGAAATTTTTTAATGGAGGTGATTGGACCAGCTGGGTAAAATTTAATCATATAAGGTATAATTAGGGATTCATTGGAGAAAAGTACAATAAAATAAGAAAATACAATAATTATGATAAAAAAAAATTGAATTTTATACTTTTGGGTAAAAATGGTTTAGTTCTAATGGTTAAGAGTTTGGGTTAAATTCTGAATGTTAAATTAATTTAGATTTAAATCTTCAACAATGGAAGAATACCTGAGAACAGTGGTTAGTAAACTAGTATTCCATGCAGTTAAACTCATATAATTTTCAGATAAATAACCAAATTTTTGACACCTGATCAGCAAAAACATCATCAGTACCCCAATGTCCCCGCTATCCTCAAGGTCATTATTCAAGGTCAATGTATTAAATGATACAGCAAATTTAAGTTATGTTGATTGGATCATGATTGCTAAAAAGTTATTTATTTATTGTCCATTTTGCATTGAACCAAGGTGACATATAAAATCATAAATAAGGTTTGTCGCTGTACAATGTGATACCACCTGACGTTTGTGTGGAGCAAATATTTCCATAGGATGTGGAATTATATCAGCTCACATTTTCCAAAAAAACGTCATTATTCCGGAAACTTATGATGTAAACGTCCCACACATACCTAAAAAGAGTGTTGGTCACATGGAACAGTTTCAAACTCTATTGCCAATAATCTTTTCCTATATATATTGTCTTTTTTGTGGTTATAAGGATGAAACAAAATCAAAATTTCAGATGATAAAAATACAATGTATTGCCAACATTACCTAATTTCTGCTAGAAACAATACATCCAATTCCTTTGTCAAATTTTTCTAATCATTGACTAACTAAGCAGTGAAAATGCAACTAAATTATATTTAATACTAAATATTCTGGATACAATTATTTTCTAGTCTAAATTTCTTAATCTTGCAATTGACACAAAAATTCATGATTAAGATGGATAGATATTAAAAAAGAGAGATTACAGAATAACTTTTTCTGTTAATATTGGAAGGCTTTCAGATTTTTAATCTCCTTAAAAGTTTAAACCTAGTCTAGATCTAGTATATATTTAAATAATAAAAAAATAAGACTCATTATCTAAAGAAAATACAATATTAAAATAATTTTACAAAACTAAGAGGAAGTTTAAGACCTATTTATAGAAGCACATATTATTGATAAAGGGCCTAACTCTGTTTCTCTAAATTACTGTTGAATCATTAATTTTTGTAGTGTCGCAATTTCCGTTGTTTCCATGGATACCATGACCCATGAATATTGGCATGTCAATAAAATAGTACAATAGTATAAATAACAAAAAGTAATATATTTTCTTAGAACTACAAAAATTGGACATCATGCAAATAAATGATTTCATAATTAATGTCTATCAGTCTATCAAGTTTCTCAATTTGTCTCGCCTTTTAAAAATCTTCTTTATTCTTTATTCATAGTTAACTTGAATTAAATTAACAAAACCAACAAAGATAATGTTCAAGAACTTGGGGGACTTGTGTCCATGACACAATACCTGTAATTGTGCAAATCCAACAGGAAGTTTGATGTGATACATAAATGAACCTTGTTCCATCTGGATTTTCCATGATTTGAATGTTTCTATTGATCGTCTGCTCCAATCACTGCCAGAAGCAGACGTTTATAATCACCACTACATTCTTTCTGTATAGACTGAGCTAATGTTGTGTTACACAACTTCTGATAACATTTCATAATGTCTCCTAAATCAATCTGAAAAATAAATGAATGAGCAACTTTTTAAATTACTTTATATTTAATGAGGTTCCCCGGTGTACCACGTGTTAATACCTCTTAACGTTTGTGCGTAACATTTTGGAAAACGTCAACGTCACAAATTCTCGGAATAACGTCGTTTTTACGGGAAAACGTCATATTGTGCGATTCCATGTCCATTGGAAACAAGCGTTTCACAGACACGTTAGAAGGTATCACGTGGTACAGCGGCGAACCCCATTATAATGATATTTATAAAAAACCTGCAGATTATAAACTTCAGGTAGTACAGTACAAGTAAGTATAACATTTACTGTCAGGATATACCTGTGGTACACTTTAAACCCAGACATGAAATTGTTCCCTGCAATTTGAAGTCATCATACAATTTTTTTACCATTTTATTATTTGACTGTAATTGTGTCACTGTGACATTGAATAATGGTCAAGGTCAACCAACTTTGCACACTTGAAATTGGCAAATATATGCCGGTCAAGTTTCATTGTCTCTAGTTCTGGAGAAAAAGTTGCCAAAGTGAAGTTTTTCAGATAAATAATGACAGAAAAATGACAACAGACAAAGTAGAATTACTTAAGCTCAGGTAACCTATAGAAATCTAGTCTGGATAAAGTTTATCCGATAAACTAATCAATGGAAAAATTCAAAGGGCCATAACTCCTAGAAAATGCAGGTAAAGTAAAGACATACCTCAGATCGTGACACACATATTCTGATTAACATGTTGTCATTGGTTCCTAAACCTCCAAAACAGGTCTTTAGCCTATCAGCATAAAACTCCAAAGGATCCTGAATGGCTTTGGCTGAAATAAAATGAACATGGAATACAGGGATCAGGTTTTATTAGGTCAAGTTGTTTATGAATATCTAAGGAATTTTCTATCATTACAAATAAAATGGAATTCTGTATAAACCTGTAGCTGAACAACAGTTGCTTTGCAATAATTAAATTATAGAAAACACACCACAAATGGATAGCAAAAGAAAACAAGACACAGGAAAAACACATAAGACAACTGACTTTGGACAAGCACTGGATATGTAATAACAAATGGTACCCAATGATTGTTTGGTAAAACCTGGTTATAATGACCCTCAATAACTTTGCCACTTCTCTTATCACCACCATATTTTGATGTCTCAAAATCTATTACTTTTATGCTTTTCTTTATAAATCTCACTCAGTTTATATTATCATCAAACACATCACTATTGCTAACATTGACAGTATTGACTAAGCAAAAGGTTACAATGAAGTAAGGTTTTACTACTCTTTTCAAGAACTTGTTGAACTTATGTAGGACACTAACCATTCAAATTATTTTATAACCATTGAGCCCTAAACATCACAAATTTCTCAGTTTCTTTAAAAATCTATATAAACTAACTGGATTATCTTAATTTTGAGCAAAATAGCTGACTTATTAATAACCTTTGTAAGTTAGTAAATAAGGAACATCACTGTATAGGTAAACAACACTAACCTGTCCATTTGACCTTATATTAGGAATATTCATATAGGAGGGTCCACCCAATACATGGGTAGTGTTAAGATTCGCAGTCAATGCATATACACATTGCCCATGATTAGTGTTCACATCATATAGACGAAATTTACATGCGTGATTCCTATTCTCAAATCAACTCGTCCATAATGAATATTTAAATCAAAGGTCAAGCGGACAGGTCAATGCTGTTTACCTACACTAAGTGATCAACACCTAATAACGTTTGTGTAGGTTATTTTGGAAAATGTTTACATCATCAATCATCACTTTTAAGGGAAAACATGAACCAATAATATTGCATATCCAATGGAAATAATTGTTCTGCACAAACGTCAGATGGTACAGCAAGAAACCCATTACTTACCCAATGCAACATATCCATCTTCAGCATCACCCAACATTGCATTAGCTATACCCGTGAATATATCATGTCCAGCTATCTGTAAAACAAATATAAAGGGAGACAATGAGGTATAAAACACTAAAATTCTATTAAAAGAAACTTTATTCAATTATTCAAAGAAATTTCATGAAATTAGCAAATTGTTACTTCAAAACACCAAGAAACAAAATACCACATCATGCATGCAAATGAGTATCACCATGAAGTGATAATAATTTTTTTGATAATATTTTTCATATTATGGAAAATATTTACAATCACTTTTTTTCTTACATTAATTAGTTATTGACAAGAATAATGTTTACATTTAGGTAAACTAGCATGACGTGTCAACCTCTTGTCAAGTCTGATCATGGTTTGGATTGTTTATTGTGATGTCAATGAAAGCAGGGCTAAATGTTCTGAAGTGATAAAATGATGTCAGTGAAGGTGGGCAAAATGCTCTGAAGTGATAAAATGATGTCAATGAAAGCAGGGCTAAATGTTCTGAAGTGATAAAATGATGTCAGTGAAGGTGGGCAAAATGCTCTGAAGTGATAAAATGATGTCAGTGAAGGTGGGCAAAATACTCTGAAGTGATAAAATGATGTCAGTGAAGGTCGGCAAAATGCTCTGAAGTGATAAAATGATGTCAGTGAAGGTGGGCAAAATGCTCTGAAGTGATAAAATGATGTCAATGAAAGCAGGGCTAAATGTTCTGAAGTGATAAAATGATGTCAGTGAAGGTGGGCAAAATGCTCTGAAGTGATAAAATGATGTTAGTGAAGGTGGGCAAAATACTCTGAAGTGATAAAATGATGTCAGTGAAGGTGGGCAAAATGCTCTGAAGTGATAAAATGATGTCAATGAAAGCAGGGCTAAATGTTCTGAAGTGATAAAATGATGTCAGTGAAGGTGGGCAAAATGCTCTGAAGTGATAAAATGATGTCAGTGAAGGTGGGCAAAATACTCTGAAGTGATAAAATGATGTCAGTGAAGGTGGGCAAAATGCTCTGAAGTGATAAAATGATGTCAGTGAAGGTGGGCAAAATGCTCTGAAGTGATAAAATGATGTCAGTGAAGGTGGGCAAAATACTCTGAAGTGATAAAATGATGTCAGTGAAGGTGGGCAAAATGCTCTGAAGTGATAAAATGATGTCAATGAAAGCAGGGCTAAATGTTCTGAAGTGATAAAATGATGTCAGTGAAGGTGGGCAAAATGCTCTGAAGTGATAAAATGATGTCAGTGAAGGTGGGCAAAATGCTCTGAAGTGATAAAATGATGTCAGTGAAGGTGGGCAAAATGCTCTGAAGTGATAAAATGATGTCAGTGAAGGTGGGCAAAATGCTCTGAAGTGATAAAATGATGTCAGTGAAGGTGGGCAAAATGCTCTGAAGTGATAAAATGATGTCAGTGAAGGTGGGCAAAATGCTCTGAAGTGATAAAATGATGTCAGTGAAGGTGGGCAAAATGCTCTGAAGTGATAAAATGATGTCAGTGAAGGTGGGCAAAATGCTCTGAAGTGATAAAATGATGTCAATGAAAGCAGGGCTAAATGTTCTGAAGTGATAAAATGATGTCAGTGAAGGTGGACAAAATGCTCTGAAGTGATAAAATGATGTCAGTGAAGGTGGGCAAAATGCTCTGAAGTGATAAAATGATGTCAGTGAAGGTGGGCAAAATGCTCTGAAGTGATAAAATGATGTCAATGAAAGCAGGGCTAAATGTTCTGAAGTGATAAAATGATGTCAGTGAAGGTGGGCAAAATGCTCTGAAGTGATAAAATGATGTCAGTGAAGGTGGGCAAAATGCTCTGAAGTGATAAAATGATGTCAATGAAAGCAGGGCTAAATGTTCTGAAGTGATAAAATGATGTCAGTGAAGGTGGGCAAAATGCTCTGAAGTGATAAAATGATGTCAGTGAAGGTGGGCAAAATGCTCTGAAGTGATAAAATGATGTCAGTGAAGGTGGGCTAAATGTTCTGAAGTGATAAAATGATGTCAGTGAAGGTGGGCAAAATGCTCTGAAGTGATAAAATGATGTCAGTGAAGGTGGGCAAAATGCTCTGAAGTGATAAAATGATGTCAGTGAAGGTGGGCAAAATGATCTGAAGTGATAAAATGATGTCAGTGAAGGTGGGCAAAATGCTCTGAAGTGATAAAATGATGTCAGTGAAGGTGGGCAAAATGCTCTGAAGTGATAAAATGATGTCAGTGAAGGTTGGCAAAATGCTCTGGTGATAAAATGATGTCAGTGAAGGTGGGCAAAATGCTCTGAAGAGATCAATGACACCTTTTTTTGTTAAATCCAGTGGATGAGAAATTAAAATCAGTATTTTGTAATACTTAAATGATTGGCCTTTCGCACAGTGCAGAAATGTCAACAATTAATATTGTAAATATAAGAAGCAACTTTCCATTTGTTTTGGTTTACTAGGTATAAACAAGATTTTGGAAGTGGCAATTCTATCATGAATTGCTTTGCAATTTTATGAGAATTGCCACTTCTAAAATTTTGAAAGCCACAACAAATTGAAAGTTATCTCTAAAAATCATTAGGTTATAAATATTCTCGTTCAAATCCTAATCATTTTCCCTTATTTACCTTTTCATATTCCTTAAATGTAGCTTTTACTTGAGCATGATTCTTCTTCACCATGATGTTAATAAATGTCTCATCTTTTATGTCCACGGCATTCCGCCCATCCTAAAATAGTAGAAAACAGTACTGATTAATACAGTCAACTCTCGTTAATTCGAAATCGGTTGAATCGAAATTTCGCTTAAATCGAAGTGATACAAATGGTCCCGTCAGACCGCTATGTATTTCTATGTAAATTTATACGTTTAATTCGAAATACCGAAATTCGAAATTTTGCTTAATTCGAAGTGAATTTTCAGTCCAAATTACGAAATATAATGAAAATTCCAACGTTTAAATCGAAATCAATTTTCAGTCCAATCTAATACGAAATATAATGAAAATCTAAAGTTTTAATCGAAATATACTTTCCTTGTTTATACTTTTGAAAGTTTATACAACAAGCGGCAAAAAAAAAAAAAAAAATACACAAAAATATTCTATCTTAAACTTGAACAATACCTGAAATAATTACTCCATCTCTTATTTAGTAACAGAATGATGGCTTACTCAGAAGATTCATTTCCGACTAAAAATACCCATAAAAGAAAGTCGGCATCTCGTGCTATTTTCACGATTTTCAATTTGTACTTGACATACCGGTCATTAGTAAAATGTCAGTCAGTAAGAGGAGAAATTTCATTGGATTAAACTTAAAGAGTGGGCGGTCTTCTATTCCACAGAATACCCAAAGCTAATCGACACGCCGAAACTTCTTTGATCTATCAAGGCCAATTGTTTACACCATTCAGCTACTGTCTGGAAGGTGTTAATTACAGGTGTGTGACATGACAAACTGTGATTTTAAAAACCACCAAAGTCAGACGCTTAGGATTAGGGATAAAGAAATTACGATGATGCACAAAATTTAATGAATTTTGACAGGAGTGACTAGTATAGCTATATGTAGATCAGTAGTAGGGAAAAGGTGTAAATTGTTAAAAAATCTTGATAAAACAATTCTTCAATAGACCCCTTTCACATTCAAATGCGCATGCCCTGTATCTACTGACGACAGCGAAATTTCTAGACTAAGTCTCGCGCGAATTTACAAAACCTCGCGAGATTTTGTTCCAGGGGGCAAGTGCGCGAGTGAGACAATGGCATTTAAATGGGCTGCCAGGCAAACATTAAAAAAATGTCCTTCCTCGCATAACGACTCGGATTAGATCCGTTTGTATTTTCAAGTACTATTTTCGACCACGTGATTCACACAAAAACAATAACAATAATGGCGGCGCCGATGTGTTTTGGCGAAACAAGATGGGTGGGGGCTAGGCCTAGCTAGTAATCGCGATTAGAACTACGTTACAGACCTGTCGAAAGTTTAACACTGAGCTAACGAAGTTGATTCGACGCTAGAAAGAAAAACCTGTTGAGATAAGCATAGCAGCTGCCCAAAATTGTCGAGATATATACAGCTGATATACAGATATATGTAAGAAACTACAGGAATTAGCCAGATTTGGGACCAATATTCGGTAACTTAGTGTTAAATTTTCGACAGGACTGTACTTTATACACACGTGAACGTTAACCGAACTAAAGTTCTTATGACGTATCTTTATGATAATTGTCACATAACACTACCGCTAAATCTTGTTAGTGGAATAATTTTGGTTAGGTCATACTGCATCATGAATGATTTAGGCAGAGACAAGTTATATTTTTCTGATTTAGGTAGATCTAGTAAAAATAAGATTTTTTATTTTAAAGTTGAATTGATATTTGGAATCTTCCTTCCTTTTAAACAAAATAAACAAAACTTATTTTTTCCACTCCAAATCAGCAACATTTAGGTTAAAATTTTTATTTCTTCAGAGTATTACATCAGTTAAACAGAACTCCATGTGTACACAGAGTTAGGGCTGGGTACATGTAATGATACTTTGTTTCATTCTATTGCAAAAAAATGCTATCAGCTGAAATTTCCAAAACTGCAACAGCCTTCTTTAATTTCAATTTATCCACCTGCATATATACAATATATTGGTGCAAAGAGGAGTCTAGATTTGCATTCTCTGTCAAGTATTGTATTTTAATTATTTATGACTGAATAAAGCCATCTTACCAGTTGTATGGAGATAACCAAACCATCTTACCAGTTGTATGGAGATAACCAATCTATTATAAAGAATAAGCCTATATGGCACAAAGACAAAGTGGTAATCAGTTTGAATATAAAATAACAGTATACACCACACCAATCAGTCTTCCTTGGTCACCCATTTCTGAATGAGGCATTATCATTGGCAGAAAATTAAATGCAAATTTGGTTTATGTTTTTCAATGCAGCTCAACTGTTCAAAGTGTATGTACAACAAAATGTGCAAAATAGCAAGAACCAAGCTGAAAATCAAGAAGATTGGGTTTCAAAATCAGTAGTGTTACATTACAAAAGGGTTGTATCTAAATCTAAAATCCCCATCCATATTCACTAAAAGTTTGTTTTATTAACAAATTCAACACCTCAGTTATGCCAAACACAAAGGTACACAGAAAAGAGCTTTCAAAAATAATTCTAAATTGACATTTTCTGCTTCCAAAATCAACAAATTTATAATCAGTCAAATCACTGAAACTAGTAAATCCCAACTGAATTTAAAAGGACATGATTGTCATTTAATTTTAATTTAAGTGGGAATTTTTTGAAAGTATAGTGTTGGATTTACATATTTGATTCCAGTTTTACAATCATTTCTCAACTTATAAGATTTTCCTTAATTGAAATCTGACAACTTTTGACAATAATTTTATACAAATAAAGTTTCAACAAAATTCGAATATAAATGTAAAAAACTTAAGAATGATCTTCTTAATGACAACTTAAATTTATGGATTTCTTGAATACTAAATAAAATATTAAGCTTTCAAATTGGCTAAATTCAAGTTGAGGAAAATCTCAAATAAGGAATGACTGGAACCAGCAGAATTTTCATATCTAGATGCAATAGTAACCACTTCCATTTCTCAGGTCTTGTATTCAAACACAAAAGCCATTTACAGAACAAATACTCTACCAAAGAAGCTTCTCTAGTTGTAATTTGATACAAAATACCACTATATGTATTTCACACAAATATTGTATATAAATACCATGAAGAGTTGGCTTTTACAATCCACTGGTAAATAGATACATTACTGACTAGCCAATATAAGCTTACATAAATACTAAGAAGCATATATGGAGCCTGACTGCCAGTACATGTATGGAATAATCTTTGTAAGGGCAGTGCAAGCATGCATACATCTTGGATGCAGTATAGCTTTGACTGGCCAGTATGTAAACAGTACAGCTTTGACAGACCAGTATGTTTACAGTTTAGCTTTGACAGGCCAGTATGTATACAGTATAGCTTTGACAGGCCAGTATGTAGACAGTATAGCTTTGACAGGCCAGTATGTATACATTATAGCTTTGACGGGCTAGTATGTTTACAGTTTAGCTTTGACGGGCTAGTATGTATACAGCATAGCATTGACGGGCCAGTATGTTTACAGTATAGCTTTGACCAGCCATTATGTATACAGTACAGCCTTGACGGGTCAGTATGTTTACAGTTTAGCTTTGACGGGCTAGTATATATACAGTATAGGTTTGACGGGCCAGTATGTATACAGTATAGCTTTGACAGGCTAGTATTTAGACAGTACAGCTTTGACGGGTCAGTTTGTTTACAGTTTAGCTTTGACCGGCCAGTATGTATACAGTACAGCTTTGATGGGTCAGTAGCTACACAGTATAGCTTTGACGGGTCAGTACGTACACAGTACAGCTATGGCTGGCCAGTGCAATTGTGCATTAATCTTGACTGGCCAGTGTAAAACTCAGTAGATTTTGACAAAGAAGTGTAAGCATGGTTTTTCTCTTGGTATGTCAGTATAATATTATATTATATAGATACGGTCAGGCTATAGCTAGCGCAAGATTTAGTAAATCTTGGTTGGGCAGTGGAGTATGATAAACATATATCTTAGCAGCTAGAATAAGGCTACATGGATACTGCTAGGCCAGAATAGACTGGTTTGGTGGGAGCAGATATGTATGGTATAGCTTTTGACAGGCTAACATTGGTCCACATGTTAAGACACCAGTTATAAAAATCAAAACAATGGATGTAATGAAATAAAAATTATTAAATGATGTTTTAGTTTTGAAGGCACTTGTAACAAGTACTGTTCAGACAGTGGACTCCTTCACTGAAAGCTTCAGTTTTGAATCTTAGATTTTTTCAGAATGGGTCATTTTCAAAACTTTTGTCTAAAACATCATGATATTAATATTTTGTATTAATGTTTTATCAAATATGGCTACTAAGGTCTTAACAATAGTGCCATTTTGCAAAATAAGGGGGTCAATGTGCCTTCTAGAATGAACACCGCCCGTCTTATGTTCTGTGATTCATTATTTCCCAATGGATCAAATAATTTCTTTCTGTTCTACCAAATGACCACTTGTCGATACCGAGGGAAAGGAAAAGACAGTCTCACCCCGTCGTGGTTAGTCTGTTACTGTCCCGTCACAACTAAACCAATATCGGGGGAGGGGTATCCTAACCTGTCAGACGACACTATCTGGAATGGAATTAAATGAATAATATAAGTTTTAATGGCTACCGCTTTTACAGGTGAACATAATCGTTCTTCTCGCTTTGGCTTTACGTCGATGGATGGTCAAATCGGCGACACATTTATGTTTAAACCAGTGAACATCAAACGACCATGCTGTTTACTATGTAAAGCGAAAGTAGACTTGCCCCCTGAGCTGATAAAAGAGTTCTGATTTTAGGGGAGATAACCGCGTTTGGCAAAATTTAGCGCGTGCGCATTGGAATGTGAAAGGGGTCTATTGAGAATCGCTAGAGCTGGGGAAACTTTAATGGAACCTTGTAAGTTACGGTGAAGTTTTTTCAAGACTTTTTTTTGCCTCGCCATAATCCGTGTTTAACGGAAAATCTCAATGGAATCTTGTAAGCTACGGTGCATTTTCCGAATTACTTATTTAGTGCTAAAAGAACGTGGTCAAACTTTAGTTTGTTAAGCTTTACATTAACATAGAAAAATTCAAAATGATTTTTAATCGTAGATACACCATAATATGTAACAGCATACACGTGACATCAATGGAGGAGTGATTTACTATTAGAGTTATCTCCCTTTATCATCGTTCTGAAGTGTCCGTCGGCGATCAAAACGGTTAATTCGAAATTCGGATAAATCGAAATTTTTCATCCGATCCCTTCAATTTCGAATTAACGAGAGTCGACTGTATATAACAAGAAGAACAAAATCCAGGGTTAGAGCAGGGATCGACACAGGACCTCCTGTACTAGAGGAAATTTATGCTGATAAGTTAAATGGTAATTTTACAATATGCAGACTTTAGATTTGTCTTCATTACTAACATTGATACCAAAATGTACTTATCACCAATGAGCACCAGGTTTCAGCCCTAGCATCTAATGTGGGATAGATATGGGTGGAGTGTTGTGGAGTGTTGAAGGGCCAGGTACCTTTTAATTGCTCCTTTCAAGTAACTTATTAATATTTATTTATTTACATCAGTCTATTTGCAACCACTTAATATCTAAATACAGACACCAAACTGCCCAAATTCAAGGGCTTTTCGGGTCCTTCAGGAAAATTTTAAGGGCTTTTTAGGATCAGATTTGTTTTTAGGGTCTTTTTAGGGCAAACGTTAAAATTTAAGGACTTTTCCAGGCCTGTACGAACCCTGGAGATGTGCTCTGAAAAGGTATGTGATAATCTGTTTGAACGTATGGGTTTTTCACTAGGTTCCTCGATTTTCTTCTTCCAACAAAAATACTTCAAGTACACCAAAACCTGGGCCAACAAGCTAGTTTAAATGATTAAGACCATTAATTATTTTTCAGATTCTTCATAGTATTTTCTCTTGCTGCTGGTACACTAGCATTTGAAGTAAAAGAATTTTTTTCCATCATGTGTTCAATCAAGGTCACGGTAACTTGATAGGCACTAATACATGGTAAGAATTAACAGTCACTATACTATTACCATGGTAAATGATACATACCCTGTGTAACATTTTGGCATCCTGTTGAGCCTCTTTCTGGTTAACTGTGGTACCTTGGTCTCTTTCTCCCTTTGAGAGTGCCACCAACATATTCTGGAAGTCTCCACTGGTGTCCGATATAATATCCTTCTCCAAGTCTGACTTGTACACTGAAATAAGAACAAAAACAATAAGATTTGTCTCTTTTCAGGGGTCAGTTGTTCAAAGCTCTGTTTTAGCTTTACCAGTGGGTTAGCCAAAATTAGTTTTGTGTTTAAAGATCAAACAGAAGCAGTTAAAATCAGACCTGTCTATAAAGTATAAAGGCCACCTGAAGGAAGCAGTAAAAGTGGCCTTTATTGGCAGGTAGCCCTTATATATAGGTTCAAATAACATGAATCAAGAGAAATTGGGATAAAATTTAACTGTCTTTAAAAGCAATGGGTCTTTAATAAAGGCAGGTTTGACTATTTTTATGTCAAATATTTTTTTAAATAATATTTTTTTAGTTTTGGTTAAGCTTAAAGAAATTTGAACAACTGGGTCAGATTGGTAAAATCATGAATTGGTAAGGTTTTTTTTTAATTTTGTCTGAATTCTTTTCATTTTGACATTTGAATTTTTAACAATTTCTGTCATCTTTGAAATTGTAAGCTATTTAAGCTATTTTTTTTATCAAAAATGAACAATAAGTCTCATTTTAAAAAAAATTGAACCATTAGAATTGATTTTTAGTGCCAAACTTTTTAAATATATGACTGCAATGTTTGAACTATTCAAAGCTAATATTAATTTCAATGCTATATTTTTTATTTTTTACTAGTATTTTTATTTTTTTCTGAAACAGAGCCTCTTAGTACCCTTCAACGATATTTCTTGCATTTTGATCAGTTAACTTGCCAAGGTACATGGAACTTTGTTTGTAAATTTGCAAGGATACAAAAACATACCATATGCAAAGTTTTGCAGTATAAGGGAAGTAATTCTTACATTAAAAATGTCTATTTACTGTAAACAGACATTGGGACAAGGTACATGGAATACAAAATCTAAACCCTGTGGTTTGTGACATTTTACATGGCAACATGTAACCTGCCAAAAACTTGTGTGACTAATATTACAATAGAAACTGGAATTATTTCTGTTATAATCAATGTTATAAAATATGTGCAATTCTTTGTAAATGCCACAAGTACAGGGAAACATTATTGACCTGTCTGCTTGACCTTTAATCTAAATATCAATATGAACCAGTACATTTATATTAAAATAACATGAATATTTAGTTGATCTACATCATGGGAGCATGCACTGTTTATCTATTAACTACAAATCCTAACACCATACATGCACTGGATGGATCATATATTTATAACAAAAGGTCAAGCGAACAGGTTAAAGTTGTTTGCCTATAAATATTTATATTACAAATATGAAATCAAAACATGACTTACATTTCTTATATTGTTCTTGAATTGCTTTTTTCTCCTACAAAATAAAAAATAACCATTATGTGATTAAACAACAAGTCTAAGTTGCCTTCAACTAATAAAAATATATAAAATTACAAACATAATGTTTTCTTTGATATATGATGAAACTTTATATGTTACTAGATTTATATTAAAAGTTAGGTGTAAACTCTTAAAGAGAGCTTTTAGTGAAAGCAAGATCTACTGCCAAAAGGTATTTGTATTCATTTGAAAAAATCCAAAGGGAAGTATTTCCAATAAAATCAGTAAACTGGAACAGGAAAAATGAAATACACAAGCACACCCCAATGATTATCCTGTAAATTTTCATCAATATATGATGAACAGTATTGGAGAAAAATAAGAAACATGGAGACACATACAGACAGGCTAAATGTATTTATGTATCCACTCAATGATTTCTAGGGGGGGGGATAAAAACCATTCCTACAGGCTGTTGATTTATGGAAGATTAGTTGCTTTTTCTGGCCACATAAATGTCATCTTCAAATCAATGCATCAGACATTTTTTATCTCTTTTAAGGACAACATAGGACATTTCAAATTACTGAAATTAAAATTAAATAAGTGATGGTAATTTTTTGGGGGGAAGCACATTGCAATTGTTAAAATACATGTAGTTGCATTGTTAACTTTTATTCTCTCGGTCAGTGGTGGTGGTTGAACAGCATTTGCATTTTACACAATTAAATTACCTTAGCATTTCTAGTGACCAATATACCAATTAGGGTAGCTTCATTAGTACCAAGTCCATCTATAGCCTCGTGTAAACAGTGGACATCATATTCTATGGGCGTCATCATTAGACCTAGTACAATCTCCTCACAATCACCTGTTAATTCTGATTCCAAATCTGATATCAATTCCTAAAATGTGAAATAAAGAAGGTAAAATTAATGTTAGCCAGAGACAGAGAGAGAATGAGACCTTATCATATAATAAATAACTACTTTCACTTGAATTTTTCATTTTGGTATGAATACATCAATGAAAACTTAAACTTCAGTAGAGGTGTATATCTATTTTGCAGCTCAGCTCCAAACCATTAATACATATAGTTTGAAAGTAAAACTTCTATTGAATCAATCTTGCTCCAATAAGTAAAAGGATATTTCGAACATAAATTACAACTTAATTAACATGAATGTAATTTCATAACCTGTTAATTTTTTTTTTTAATTTTAATACTTTTTCAAGAATAAATACAAATTACTGGTGAACAAAACCATACCAGTCCATATCCAAATCCAATTCCAAACGCAAGGCAAAAACTGGCAAATTAAGTTAAATGTGTAAACTTCCACCAGGGAAGTGAGGACAGATCCTCTGGAAGGGTAAGTAGTTTTGCTAGCTTTACCTGTCATATTGCAAATATTTACAATATGACTGTATCTGTCTTTGTTGAAACATACAGAAGCAATTGTATTGCAATTCCCATTGAAAGACAATAGGGGTCATGACCCTTGATGTGCATCAATTTTCCAGCGATATTACATCATGTCACACACAGAGGTCACATGATCATGTGAGATACGCTGATCTTGCATGGCTAAAAACCCTATATCACACGAGCAGATATGCAAAAAAATAGCACCAAGATACAAAATATTTATTTAAAGAAAGAATTGTAAATATAAGAAATGACATTTCTGCTCATGGTGTCAAGGGGTAATGCAAGATAGTGTGGCGCGTGCTAAATTCAAAATGAAGAGCTTTGCCCTTCATCGAATTTGGCACACGCCACACTATCTTGCATTACCCCTTGAAATACCATGATCAGAATGTCATTTCTTAAATGAAAAGAACATGGAGCTATAGGACATCAAATATATCCATGATAATTGTAAATACAGAGATATCATATCTATCAACAATACTGTGATGACAGCCATAAAATTTTTTTTGAGGGCCTTGATAAGCCTATGCTTGTAATATCCCTTAGATACAAAGACATTACCATAGTAACACAAACAGTAAGGTGTTACAAATATTTCCTCATGACAACACTACACCCCCAGGCCAGTAGCATGTCATTAACTGAAACTAGTGGAACATTCCATTAAACAATTGATGGATCGCTGGCCACGCCCGCAATGTTCCGACACTTGCTGCCATCACTGTATCAAAGCAGCGTCATGGCAACAAATGACATACTAGTGTCAGTGACGTCATTAAATGGTGCAATTCAGGCCTATTTTTCATTCTTTTTGCATGTAAATCAAGCGTCCGGCCATTTCTCGGAACATTATGGGCCTGGTCGGCGATACGTCAATTAGGGGTAACTATATAAAGGCCTGATTATCTATCTTTGTATTCTGACCTTTTTGTATTTTTCTTGATATCGTATCTTTATCTGTTGCCTCTGATTGTTACTACGGTGGGGAATTATCTCAATTATAACATTTTCATCCGTGCCAAACCCATCCATTGCTTTATGCAGTCTTTCAGAGTCACGATCTGCACTAAAATTTGGTGCTGGTTTTACTGTTCCACTGATATTCTTTCTTTGCATTAGTTGTTCCTGTTTTTCCTGCTTTTCCTTGGTCTTCACTTTTTCTTGTTCTTTCTTTTCTTGTGTGGCATCAGCCATGACCCTTTGACTTGGTTGTGATAATGGGTTGTTGTTGTTTTTTTCTGATGTTGTTGCTTTATTTTCTGGTCTTTTCACTGGTTGTTTCCTTGTTGGACTACTTACTACACCTCCCCCATATCGTTTTTGCTGAATCATCTACAAAACAAATTAAATCTGGATATTCAAAAATTTGACTACGATGAAAAACCTGGAATAAATCTGGATATTTAGAAATTTGACTAGGATGAAAAACCTGGAATATATCTGGATATTCAGAAATTAGACTAGGATGAAAAACCTGGAATAAATCTAGATATTCAGAAATTAGACTAGGATGAAATAATATCATTACTCCATTCCACTCAACAGGATATCGCTGCTGTTTTTTGACAGAAATGTAATGTCCTGTGAGGGTTCCTAAGAAGTCCTTTGAAACTGTGTCTCAGTGGTTATGATTAGGGTCCCTAAGAAGTCCTTTGAAACTGTTTCTCAGTGGTTACGATTAGGGTCCCTAAGAAGTCCTTTGAAACTGTTTCTCAGTGGTTACGATTAGGGTCCCTAAGAAATCTTTTGAATCTGTTTCTCAGTGGTTACGATTAGGGTCCCTAAGAAGTCCTTTGAAACTGTTTCTCAGTGGTTACAATTAGGGTCCCTAAAAAGTCCTTTGTTTCTCAGTGGTAATGATTAGGGTCCCTAAGAAGTCCTTTGAAACTGTTTCTCAATGGTTTCCATTAGGGTCCCTAAGAAGTCCTTTGAAACTGTTTCTCAGTGGTTAAGATTAGGGTCCCTAAGAAGTCCTTTGACACTGTTTTTCAGTGGTTACGATTAGGGTGCCTAAGAAGTCCTTTGAAACTGTTTCTCAGTGGTTATGATTAGGGTCCCTAAGAAGTCCTTTGAAACTGTTTCTCAGTGGTTACGATTAGGGTCCCTAAGAAGTCCTTTGAAACTGTTTCTCATTGGTTACAATTAGGGTCCCTAAGAAGTCTTTTGAAACTGTTTCTCAGTGGTTACAATTAGGGTCCCTAAGAAGTCCTTTGAAACTGTTTCTCAGTGGTTATGATTAGGGTCCCCAAGAAGTCCTTTGAAACTGTTTCTCAGTGGTTACAATTAGGGTCCCTATCAAGTCCTTTGAAACTGTTTTTCAGTGGTTACGATTAGGGTCCCTAAGAAGTCCTTTGAAACTGTTTTTTAGTTGTTACGATTAGGGTGCCTAAGAAGTCCTTTGAAACTGTTTCTCAGTGGTTACGATTAACATTCATAGCCTTGACATTTATGTGGGAGCCTTAACTTTCTGACCATCACTTTATACAAATCATAATTTTAAATACATGTATATCTTTTTTAATACTGTAAAACCTTGTTACAATGCCCCCAATAATTTTTGGGGCCTCTGTGGCCAAGTTGTTTAAAATGCCCACTTACGAAATACAGTGCCTATTAACAATCAATCAGAAAAAGGCAAAATCATTGGCCATATAATAATACTATATAATGACCCTCTATATAAAGTAAATATGTCTAATGTGATTAAAGACCACCATTTTTAGTTTCAAAATGACTCCTTAACTGTCCACTATTTTAATCAACTTTTTTTAAGAAATTCCAAAAGTTTGTGCACAATTTTTTGGCCAATTAATTCTAACTTTCTTGATGCATGGAGATTACTAATACATAATTATTAAAATTATACAACTAATATAATTTTTAGTTATAATAATAAACAAACTTTGCTGAAATACATTGACAAGTGAATTACCTTTCCTTTGGATTGCATCGGAGCTGATCTATTGGTTAATTCTACAAGAACGTCTGTTGTTGGGTGTTTATTTTTATATCTTAAATCCTCTATAAAGTCAGCATCATATCTCTTCTTATAGGCTCGCTTTATTGCAGTCATATCAATCTGAAATTATAGAATGTTGATTAAAAAAATGAAAAGGTACTTAAATATAAATCACAGAATTAAAAATTTTAATTGTGTAGATAATACAATATTAATCAAGGCAAGACTAATCTGGCTAAAATCAGCATCATTCCAGGAGAAGCTTTGTACTGACCTAGCTAAACTTGTGTCCAAATTTATCCCCCTAGTATAAAAGACAATTGACAAAGTCTGAAGGTCTTGATTGACTAGTAATGGAGTTACCTCCCTTCTACTATTTCATTTTGATTTTTATCACTGGTAGTTACTTTATTACTTTTCTTATTAATTTAATGAAAATAAAAATGAAGATTTTATTAATAGTCGATATTTACACATGCTCTGCCCATGAATTTGTCATCTAACATTTTTCATTACTTTCCATAAACCTGAGAAAATTGGATGCCATGGACCTTAGAGAATTTGAATTTAATACTGACCTCTGACCTCGAGAGTAAAACATTTATAAGAACAGGATCTGTTGCTTGGTGATGTTTGTAAAGTTTATCAGCAAAATGATTTTCTGGAGTTCTCATACAAGTAACTGAAATTAAAAAAAATATTTAATCTATACAAAATTAAGAATCATGTCTCACAATAAATAGGTTAAAAATACACTAATACAATGTTTATTACAGTGGATACTTTTTAAGATACACTTCTAAACAATAAATAAGTAATGTACTTCTTTCAATTGTCCAGTAGTTTGGGTCTAATCACTTTATCAAATATGATCAAAACAAAAAAGTTGAAAGTTCGAATCTGGGCACAAACATTATTTTTTCTGAAATTCACTCCTTTGCTTTTTCTCCAAATTGTATGACAAATCATAAGAAAATTGGATAAATATTATCTTTATTTAAAATATAATGGATGCCACTCTAAAGTTGAGTTTTATAAGCAGTGGTTTCAACATATTTTTCCTTTTTTCCTATTTCTATTTCATTTCTTAGTGGATCCATCTATCCCTAATGTTATTAAGTTGAATTGTTTTTATTTCAGATAAATGTGCTCTCTTTACAGACTCTTTGATCCGTTGAACTAAAATTTTAAAAAATGTTCTTTTAATATACTTACCCAAGGTACATAGAGTTTCTGCATACTTTTTAGGACATTCAGCTTTAATGTCGTCTGTAATATCACTACCTCCACCTAGTACTTTGTATGTATTAAGCACCGCTTTCATATGACTGTACGACTTAGTACTTAGCAGCATTAAAAATTTACCAGTGTCACTTGTCCATCGACCATCACCGGACTGTTAATACATGAAGTACAGGTATTATAATAAAAACAAATAATTATAAGAATCAGAGGTTAATAAACACCATTTTTGGTGAATACTGTGGATATTTTCAACACAATTTCAACAATAATTCAGGTATACCGTACATTAAATAAATGTATATTGTTTGATGGGGTTTGCGCCTTTACTATGTGATACCCTTTAACTTTTGTGCAGAATACTTGTTTCCAATGGATATGGAATCACGAAAGATGACATTCCCGTAAAAATGATGTTACTCCAAGAATTTGTGACATTAACACCTTCCAAAATGTTCTGTACAAATATTAAGAGGTGTTGATCATGTGGTACAGTGCCAAACCCCTATAGTATGGGAAATTTATCTATTCAGCAATTTTCTTTTGAAATCAAACAATTTCAGTCCAAGAAAGCAGAATCTTAGGATTTATTGTATGCAATTAACTGAAATTCGGGATTTTTCCCTATGCAAATAACTGATTTTAAAAAATTTACTGTAATAGGAAATAGACTGGTGTAGAGGAAAAATATGCAATTAACCAAAATGTGCAATTAAGTGGAATCGACTGTGCCAAAATAAACGAATGCTTATTGAGGCAGACAAATTGAAGGTCATTTGATTTTATAAGCTTGATATATATACAGTCCAACCTTTCTTTAAAGGTCACCTTTATATAAGGGCAACCTGCTTATAAAGACCAGTAGAATTGTATTCCAATTGTTCTTTATCCATATTATTTGAATCTGTATATAAAGACCACCTGCTCATAAAGGCCACTCTTACTGGTTCCCTTGGGTGGCCTTTATAGACAAGTTTGACTGTATCTGGCTTACTTCATGTAAATCTTCGCCATCAGCCTCGGCTGCTTTGTTATCAACTGAGGTAGATTCTTCTTTATTTGCCTAAAATGTCAATAAATATAAACAATGTCAGATAAGAAAAAATGTAGTGTATAAGCAATGATTAGTGAAAAATTATTATCCTGCTTTATGGGCTTTGGTGGCAGAGTGGTCTAAAAATCACAGCATCTCTTAATGCCTAGGTTTGAAGCCCATTCAGTCAAGATTCTGCTTTCCCTATTTAAAATATCATTTAGTGAAAATAGGTTCAGTAAGTCTTTGCATATAAAGAGCATGGATTCTAAGTACAAGTACAATGGACAAGATTATAAACCATGTATAATGACATCACTATAATCAACTGATCATTCGATTTTGATGTAACTGACAGTAACATCTTTTCTTCTGACATCATGTTCATATCTGGGTACAGACCAGTATGGTAGCTCAGTTGGTAGAATGTTCTTTCGCTAAAAACGTGTTACCCATTTTTTGAGCAAATTTCACAAAATGAATAAATTATCAGTTTAAGACTATAGAGAAGCTCAATATCAAAACAGATTTTTGCTCCAGTCATGCATTTTAGAAAATTAAACAGTTTCAGGGTTTTCAGTCAAAGGTCCATAACTCCAAGGAAAATGAGCAAACCAACTCAGGTTATATCTATGTTGATGCATTGCACCAAGTTTTGTGAAATAGTGCTTCATAGTTTTGGAGAATTAGCGCAGACAAGAATTACTGACAGGTGGAAGGATGGATGGACTGAAGGACGGAAGGATGGACAGACGGAAACTCAAATTTAATATTTTTAATGTAATTTACAAACCTTATATCAAAAGTATGCCCTATTTTTGTAAGGTGAATTTACAGAGCAAGTTTTCCATACTAAAAAAATCCTACCAGAATTTGTCATTTAACCTACCCTTTGTAGTAGTAACAATAATGATTTTTCTGGCTCTTCTGTTTTCTCATTGATATCACTTTCTATACTGACAGCATATTCTGTTGATGGAAAAAAGGTATTTTCAAAATACATGTACAATGTAATTGTCTTCTTAACCAATTTGTTCATTCATTGGATTAAATTCAATAGGTTTTTCATTGTCAAAAAAAAACATTTAGAATTTTCAAGCATTCTGACAAGAGCTATGACATGAAGAAGACTTCTGGTTCATTGAAAAACTTTAACTTAAGACTTAACACTACTGGTATGTCCATAAAAGACTTTGACCAAAAACTTAAAACTATTTCTATCGGAAAAAAAACTTTGATCAAAAACTGACAACCAATGTTGGTAGTTATGCTATCCCTTCTTTTCTTTTAAATACATTCAGAATCAATGTTATTAAACAAAGGGAAAAACTAAAATATTCAGGTTTATAAAGGGATCGTTCTGATTTGTTCAAAATATTCACTTTACTGTCAGATAACCATAATCTTACAGTGTTCAATCTAGGATTGTTCAGAAGGGCCAATTTTTCAAAACTTTCCTCTAAAACATCATTATATCAATACTTTTGCATTCATGTAATGTTAAATTTGGCCCACTGAGGCCTTAACACATGGATCGGGTCATTTGGCAAAGCAAAGGATTTTTCAAAAACTTTCCTCTATAACATCATTATATCAATACTCTTGCATTCATATAATGTTAAATAGGGCTGACTGAGGCTTTAACAATGAGGCCAGGTTATATGGCAAAGTAAAGAATCAATGGCCTCATGGCCCTTCTTCTAGAATGAACATCGATCTTACCTTTTTTATAACAATTATTCATTTCTGTAAGAGCATTGTTGTCACAGAAATACAACACTTCTACAGCTGTGGAGTAATCTTTCTTCTGTAAAAATAAAAAATAATTACAAACTTCAGGCACAAATCAAAAACAAACATACTTATCCATGCCTGAATCACAATCCAGAAGCAAAGTAAAAACTTTGAAACTGACAAATTAGGTTAAACACATGAACTTTCACCAGGGAATTGAGGCCGAGTGCTCTGGAAGGGTAAGATAGGACATGTGATAATATAGACATCTTCAGTAGTATATAGAGTATGCATGTAAATTACTGCCATCTCGACAAATGTTAAAAACACAACCAAAGCAATTTTGAGCACAAATTTGCTAAAATATATTACTTTGTGAAAGAATTTCTTAAAAATAAGAGACCAATGTCGATTTTGGCTACCAGAAATGGAAACATAGATAAAGTAGTCAAGTCTATTGTGTAAGTGTTTTGAAGAGGTAAGTGTTAACTTATAATTAAAGAATTATTTTTTTCACTGACTTACCTCTAAGGCAGCATGTAGTGCTTGACAATCTGACCCAGATTTGTCACCGAGCAACCCATCTATAATCAGGTACCAATCTTTACCTAAGCCTTGTTTTAATTCTTGGACTAAATTCTAAAAAGAGACACAAAAATAAATGCATTGTATGTGTATTGTGATATAAAATCAATTAAGAAATGACACTCTGATCATGGTATTTCAAGGGTAATGAAGATGGTGTGGCGCGTGCCAAATTCAAAATTCACACTATCTTTCATTACCCCTTGAAATACCATGAGCAGAAATGTCATTTCTTATATTTACAATTCTTTCTTTTAATAAATATTTTGTACCTTGGCGCTATTTTTTCCATATTTGCTCGTGTGATATAAGGTTTTTAGCCATGCCAGATCGGCGTGTCTCACATGACCACATGACCCCTTGTGTAGGACATGACGTAATATTGCGGGAAAATTGATACACATCAAGGGTCATGACCCCCATTGTCTTTCATTGGGAATTGCAATACAATTGCTTCTGTATGTTTCATCGAAGACAGGTACAGTCATATTGTAAATATTAATAAATAGGAAGCTTTCTATAAAAAACCACTTAATTCAAAGAGAAACCTGATTCTTTTTGTATGTACAGTTATTTTTTTTCAGTTTCTGAACAGTACAGAATTTACATATTGCACACAATTATGTAAAAAAAATAATCAGGGAGACTAGCCATTATGATTTGAATAGAACAAACAGAAACTAGGAAAGGTTAGTTAGTTTTATATAATGTTTAACCTCGCATCAGTAATTTTTCAGCAATTTGTTATATTAATCTCTAAAGATTAATCTAAGAACAAGACTGTGTATGATGGTGACTTTAAGGTGCTAGCTCACTGAGTCAGTTTGCAAAAGACAAGCATACCACATCCCAATCACATTACACTGACACCTGGTTAACCAGTCGGTTAACTCTGTCCTCTTAAGAGTGCCAGGCTAAGAAGCAGTATCTCAAATTTCAAAGTCTTAAGTTCAAAACCATCACCTCCTGTCCTCAAGGCGAATGCTGTACCACTGAGCTACCAAGGTGAGAAGCTTGGAACAGTCTAAAGATGCATTATTACATGTAACTTACCAAATCATAGAGTTGTGGAAATCTGTGTCTGATCTGTTGTCTTTGTTTCTGGGATCTCCTTACTAAATGTTTTATAAATATCTCCTCTGGCTTGGCTATAATAAAAATAGACAATTGATATAATGATGAATATTACCAATTGTGATTTTTGAGACCAAATGTAATTATAGGAGTTTAAATACCATTGCTAAAGTGACATTACTCATTTGTTGCTTATGCCTGTATGTGTGATGTCTTTGAATGGCTGTTCCTGATGATTGGAAATGCATGTCATACACAACAGTGTTTTAAAATTTATTTCAGGATTAAAAAACATAAGATCTTCAAAAAATGTGAAATGAGAATATAACCTCAATCTACCTCTTCTCAATGGACACACATGGTTTGTTGGTCATTTCAATAATGCAACATTCTGCAAACTCACAGTTAGGCAAGCCACATTATCCCACCTCAGATAAAAAAAACTTTTATTCTCATTGGTCAATTAGTAACCTAATATGAGGTTACTAGTATTATGTCGCCAAACATAAATTCAATGACTCCATATATTTTCGTATTAGGTTCCTTAATCACTGTGTAACTAATTATATCAGGGTAACATTTTCTCAAAGACGTCTTTAATCAAGAATTATGTCTTTTTGTTTAATATCGCCATCCTTAATTTCTGCCTTGTAAATTTTATAGATATTTATTTACATACCCATCTGTTTTGCTGCTTTGAATAAAGCAACGCAATCTTGATCTAGTTGGGTATCTTTTGGTCTATCATGGCTGTGGTCTCCTTGGCTGGACCCATCTTCTGTCTGTAGATATAAAAATCATCAAGCACCAGCCTGATTATTACATAAACTACAAAATGTGTTGGACAATATTATTTTATTTCGATGTAGTATTATTTCTAATGTACTAATGTAAACAAACCGATTCATGTAAGCTAGATCATCAAGTTACAGTGTAATAGTATTTCTAAAGTACTAAAGTGAATTTGATTGAGTATTATTCAGTACTTCTAATGTACTAAAGTGAAATTAATTGAGTATAATTTGATTAATAAGCATTTATAACGACAAGCACCTGTCGCTGTGATTTAAGCATCTATAACTAAGTATACAGTGTATAGTCACATTTGGCTATCACCAATAATATGAAGTTATATTAGAAAGTATAATTAAATATGTGTGTTCTATAAGTTCTTTCTTTGAATAAGTTATAACAAGTTGGAAATTATGAAAAAATTAATAATTTAAATAGATCTAGTACATTGCTGAATAAAAAAAACTTCTACTCTACAATTATTACTTGGAAAGATGATTTATATAATCCATTATATATAGGTATAAAATCTAAAGCTATACAGGCAGGAATCGCTATTAAAATTGAAATATCTTTACATGCAAGTTGTTATAGCAGGTTATTAGATTATTTAAGAAAAAAACATGCAATACTGTAATTAAATGCAGTGTAAGTAATGGTGCTACAGACATTTACACAATGAAAATGACTAACAGTTGATATTTTGTTACAAACCTCCTGAATCTAAAATGTACAGTCAAACCTGTCTTAAAGATGGCCTCTATGTAAGGATCACCTGTCCATAAAGGCCAATTTTACGGGTTCTCTTAGGTGGGCTATATAGACAGTTTTGGCTTTAATTAAAGTCAAAAACCAAAAAACATATTTGTCTTAATTTTAAAGATATGCTTACTAAGGCATATTCTAGTTTGAACAAGTTTGTAACTTCACTTGTTAAAGGTTGCAAATTTTCTCCCTGCACTCAGTTTCTTCCACCATCCCAAAACCAACAGCCTCAATATATGTGGAAGAATCTTGAGTCAGACATTAAACACCATTACTCTCACTTCAATCCTCAGGTAGGATGATAAACAATTTTTTTTGTTCAAATTTTGACACAGAAACAAAATTTTCAGGAGGTTTGTCTGAAAAAAAAACAACATATGCCACTGTACAAGTTAAGATTTATTTACAAAGACAGAAAGCTGACTGATGAATTACAGCAATGATTCAAAAGAGACAAAGATTAAATTAGAAAATACATCATGGTCTAGTAAAGCTGAAAACTACAATAGTCTACTTAAGCTGAAAAAAAACCCTGCTACCCACTATAAGTAAATACTAGTATACATAAACCTAGATATTATGACTAAATCTAATTTAATAAGAACCATTCAATTTACTGCAGGTTAGAATATAAGTCTGGTGACAGTAATCTATTTATTATTTCCCTTTGTATGTCAGTAATGAGATTACCAATTCAAATGGTGGTCAGAAAATAAGTGGAATCTGTCGACAGCATCTTTGCATTATCTCCCTTTGTATGTCAGTAATGAGATTACCAATTCAAATGGTGGTCAGAAAATAAGTGGAATCTGTCGACAGCATCTTTGCATTATCTCCCTTTGTATGTCAGTGATGAGATTACCAATTCAAATGGTGGTCAGAAAATAAGTGGAATCTGTCGACAGCATCTTTGCATTATCTCCCTTTGTATGTCAGTGATGAGATTACCAATTCAAATGGTGGTCAGAAAATAAGTGGAATCTGTCGACAGCATCTTTGCATTATCTCCCTTTGTATGTCAGTGATGAGATTACCAATTCAAATGGTGGTCAGAATATAAGTGGAATCTGTCGGCAGTATCTTTGCATTATCTCCCTTTGTATGTCAGTGATGAGATTACCAATTCAAATGGTGGTCAGAATATAAGTGGAATCTGTCGGCAGTATCTTTACATTATCTCCCTTTGTATGTCAGTGATGAGATTACCAATTCAAATGGTGGTCAGAATATAAGTGGAATCTGTCGACAGTATCTTTACATTATCTCCCTTTGTATGTCAAGTGTTGAGAAGTTGAAGTAAAATCACCAATTCAAATGGCGGTTAAAAATATATGGAATCTGTCGATAGTAATCTTTGCATTATCTCCCATTGTATGGAAATGTGAAGAAATTACAATAAAATCACCAATTATAGTAATCTTTGCATTATCTCCCTTTGTATGTCAGTGTTACAGCTAATGAAATTACAATCACCAATTCAAGTTGTAGAATACATGTACTAGTATATGACTATTCCACTCTGTTCTTAGAACATGAAAATTGAAATCACTTAAATTAACTGCAAAATTGCAGCAAGGAACACAAACAGTTTTAAGAAAAACTGATATACTTCATATATAAAAGAATTTGCAGTAAATTCATGGTTCTAATGCTACATCAAGAAAAAGATAAACATCAGCAACGGGGTAAAGGGATCAGTTAAACATAACGGTTAACCATAACCAACATTTAACAAACAAAAACCAATGACTTATACATGCTGATATGAACCTTGCCTTATGCCTTGTTGTACTGCCTTCTTTGTTAGATTCTCCATTAAGCTTTTTATCAGGCACTGCCTTGTACATTGTCATTTTCCCTTCTTTTTCTGATGGTGTGTTATGTTTTGCTGTTTTCCCTTCTTTTACTAACGGTGTTTTATGTGTTGCTGTTTTCACATCTTTTTCTGAAGGTGCGTTTTGCCTAGCCATTTTCACATCTTTTTCTGAAGGTGCGTTATGTCTTGATATTTTCACATCTTTTTCTGAAGGTGTGTTTTGCCTAGCCATTTTCACATCTTTTTCTGAAGGTGTGTTTTGCCTAGCCATTTTCACATCTTTTTCTGAAGGTGTTTTATTCCTTGTCATTTTCACATCTTTACCAGATGGTAGATCATGCCTTTTTGTCTTTCCTTCTATATCAGATGCAGATGTATCCCTTGTCTTGTTTTCTTCTGTTTTGACTCTGTGTTACTCCTTACTGTTGTCCTTCTATATCTGGCCTGGTCTCATTACCTGCATTTTTTCTTTGAAATTCTTTGTTTCTCTACTTACAGACTTAACATCTTCTTCTGATATTTTTTCATTATTAATTTCATTGCTTTCTACAACTGCAGTCACTTCAAATTTTGTGCTTAAACTTTCTTTATTATTGTGTATCTTTTTGATTGTTTCATTTGTTGTTGTTGATTTTTGACCATTTTGATCATCAGGATTATCATGTATGTTCTCATGAATATTATCTCTTTTTTCATGTGGTAGGATAATATTTTCATTTTCATCATTTTCAGCAGAAGCAGGATATATAATACTAGTATCATTTTCAGATTTTCTAACAGATTCTTCTTTGTCTTTATTACCGGAGAGTACCATTATATCATCAGAAGTCATTTTGTTTTCACGACTATTTCCAGTATTATGTGCAGTCCGATTAACATCTGAACCAGAACTATTTGTGTCAACCTGAACTGTTTTTTCTTCCATGTTGTCACTTTTTAAATCTAGCTTCTTCTCAAAATGACCATGGCTCCCTTTAATGTTATTATTCTCTTCTTTGTAACCAATGACATTTAAAGATGTTTGGTTAGTATTCTGTAGGGATAGAGTGTGGCCAATTTGTTCTTCAATATATTCTTTATTATCCGATTCAGGTCTCTTGGTTAAGGAGCCATGTCCCTTTTCAGTGTGCTCTCAGAACCAATATTTTCTATATTTTCCGAATTATCATGATGTATTACATTGGTATTAGTATTGTTTCTATGTATAACTCCATTTTCTTATGATGTTTCCTGTGATGGTTTACAGAACGACTGACTTCAGGAACACTGCATATGATTTTGTTGTGTGTATTTCTACAACTGTTTCAACAGCTTGTGTTGGAAACAGCACCATTGGAACACTTTCTTTCATTTTATATTCTTATCTGTTTCAGGAATATTGGAAGAAACTTTGTCATGTTTTACTTCATTTTCAGAAGTATTAGTGTTAAAATTTTTGTGCCAATTTTGATCTGAACTATGACCATGTTCAGAATTAGCACCATCAGAATGACCTTTTGACCTTTGGCCATATTCATTGATCCGGGAAACAGTACTATCCCTAGTTGATTCATCACCTAAAACTCTGCTACGAAAGTGATGATGACCTTCAATATAAGACAAGTTACTGCTCTCTCTATCATTCCAATCTCTTTTTCTCTATCAATGCTGGAAGTCCTAACTGATTTTTCCTGACCTTGTGTGACAACCGGAGTCAATCTTAGAAATTTTCTTCTATTTCTCTCTCCATTACTGCCATTCTTTACAGAAAGATTTTTGTATTTTGTATCAAAACAATCAGAATTTTGTAAAGTGTTCTTTGATTGATTTGAACTCTCAATTGGAAGAATTTCATGTTCTTCTAAATTTTTTCCACCCATTAACTTATTAATAGATTCTGGTTCATGGCTTGTTTTAATCTCTGAATTATTTTCTGAAGTCTGTTCATGTTCAATAGAGCAGACTTTATTGTTATTTTTATCATATCTGCTTGCAGGCTTTTTATCTTCCTCAATATTACCAAATTCATGAGACAATATTTTAGATTTAGGTTTTCGTTTCTTTTCCTTTACTGTTTTATTAATTAACAAATGATGTTTTCTTACTTTTCCCCGCTGTTAAATGTGTTCCGCGGTATAGACATCCCGCGACAAGCAGCAGTAAGAAAGGTTAGTAAAATTGTGTTAGTATACATCACAGAACATTAACTGTAAAAGAGTATAGATGATTATGATTATAAAGTGGTTGTCATGACAACAGTGTAATCTAACAACAGTGTGTAAAAATCATAATGAGATATATATATACATGTAAAAAAAGGATTTAAAAAAGTCTAAAAAGAAAACAACTAAAAATTTAAAAAAATATATAAATTGGTTGTCACGACAACAATGTAATCTAACAACAAAATGTGAAATATCAAACCTAGATATCAACGGAAAAACAATTGAAAAAAAAGCCAAAAAAGCATCTGAAAATTTAAGTTATAACAACGATTTATCTAACAAAAAAGTCTTAAAAATCAAACTTAGATTAGAAAACAAAAATAAATACCAAACCTTAAAAGAAAGCAACTAAATAATTGTTTGAAAAAAGAGAAATCAGAAAGGAATTTTACATCAAAGTATCAAAAAATATTTTACAGAAAAGTTGTATGTACAATTGTACATATACATGTATAATATGTATAAAAATCTTAATAAAAATTCAAAAATAAATGTGTAAAGAGAATCATCTTTATGAACATTTTCTGCAAAAAAATGAAAGAATTTTACAAAAACATCAAATAATAATAATAAAGAAATGTACTCATAAATTTCGAAAATCAGAACTAACTACACATATATAGTATTTCAAACAACTTCTCTGAAGAGAGACAATACGAAATTTTAGAACAAAAAAACTGTTTAGAAAAAGGAAGGAAGGAATGTTATCATAAATTTCTAAAATTTGTACTAACTACATAAATATTTCAAACAAATTTATCTGAAGCAAAAATAAAATGCATAACAACAAACAAACAATGACCATAACCATCATATAAAATAAACAACAACAAAAGAAAAAAAAAACAGTCATAAAATAACATCAAAAACAAACAACATGACATTTTAGACAATTTAAGTAGAAACGTGACAAAATATGTTAAAAAAACAAGACAAAATTAGTACTGTACTTCCAATATCAGAAAATAAATTTTGCCCAACACATTCAATTCTGAAATAATTATTGTATCAAAATTACTAAAATGTATCCGAAAACCCCAATCCAAACTTACTGAACCTATCCACATGAAACTATCCTCCCACAAAATAATCCGTACTTCATTCTTCTGGGTTGGATCAAAATTTAAAATTTACCATTTATTTAGTTTTTTAATATAATATTTACCAAACACTAAACTTAAAATGAAAACTTGAGGGCAAAATACCCCTTGCATCATCGATTTAATTTGACCTTATATACTGTACATGGCCCCTAGAGGGTGTATTCATACAACAAAGTGCCGGTAGTATTGGCCTTTGACCTACACATCTAAATTTGATATGCAACACATTGTCTCATGTTGGTATACATTTGTCACAAATTTGATAAAAATCCACCCATGAAAGTTATGAAGTGGACACAATTTTACATGGATAGACTGACGGATGAACAAAGTGACAGGAAGATTCTTAAAACTAAGTTTGTGGAGGGTATAACCAGTAACAGTTAACATGAACACAGAATACAATCATCTTAGATGAGACATTTAGAGTGCACACACATCAAAATTGTAAGATGAAATGTGTGGGAGGATAGTTAAAATAGACCTTTAACCCCTAAATTTAAATTAGCAAGATCCATTTTCTTTCATTAAGGATCAAACCACTAATTTTTAGGGGTAAAAGATATATATCAAAAACACACGTGTGATTTGAACTGCAATAAAAAAAGATAATTGTGTGTTATCATTTTTTGTCATCACTCTGTTGTAAGTACATGTATTCGTTATCACCCAGTGCCGTAATTTTTTTTGGTGCATGAGTTACCTCTTCTTGAACACTAAGCCGTTTCTTATGATACATATTATACGAGTGCTGAACCTTCCACTTTTTAAATTAAAATGAAAAAAAATCAATAAAACTATATCTTCATATTTATATATATATATAACAAATAACCGTCAAAAAATCTAAAACTCATTAAATTACAGTAAAATCGCAGTAAAATCTTGGTTTATCACCCCTAACATCATGAAACGAAAATCAAAAACAAAAAAATTGAACATTTTGGAAAATGTTTTGATCTATCTGAATTTTTCTTACGCCAAAAATTAGCTCTGACTTTTCTGAACTTTTTAAACTGTATTCTAAAATTTGTCTGAAAATTCTGAATTCATTCTGAAAATGAAAAAAATTCAAAGTTGGCTAACATAGACAAAATTCAGAATAAAATCATAACTTTTTCAGACAAAATTCAGAAAACGTTTTTTATTAGGATATTTGTTCAGTCAATTTTTGACAATATAAAGGACTTTAGTGATAAATGGAAGGAGATTTCTGAAGAGACCATTATAAAAACATTTTGGAACTTTAAAATACTGTGGTGATAAGCGAGATGCAGTGTTTTGGAGGGCATTAAAACAAGGTTTTACTGCTTAACAAAATCAAGATACAAATAACGAACAACTCACAACATTAAACACCACCTATAAAAGACCATAAACCGTGTGTACATGTTCTTTTTTCCATTATCCATTCATTTAGGATATTCATTACGATTTAAGCATATTGTGCTGTTATATTGTTTCTGAAGTCATAAAATATAACTGCAAATTACAGACTCTGGCAAAAAAACTAAAATGAAAAAAAAAAATCGTTTTAATCTTAAATTTAAATTATTTAATACTTAGAATTTAAATTTCATTAAAAATTAATTTATACCAAAAATGACAAAAGTAGATTACACAATAGCAGCGATTATCAATTTGAATGTCACAATGAAATGTAAATTTAAAATCTCAATGATTTTTTTTTTTTGGGGATTAATTTTACATTTGATTTGAACATTTGAATCTTAAGCAAACATCCGAGAGACTGAAATTTAATTAAGTGATTAAATTACACTCAAAATTAATAGTTGTATATCTATGGTCTTTTCAAACTACAAGCACATAAGATGTATGAAAATTAAAAAACAATTTAAATAAAACAGAATTGTTCATCAACAATAGTTATTAAAATACCTACATATGTTTTTAATTACCGTAATGAATTTATCTGATTATTAAATATTGTTTGATTTAAAATGTATTTTATGTATATTTGAATAAAAAAAACCTACTGACATCATACATACAATATCAGTAACAAAAATTGATTTTTGGATAAAAACTCAAAATTTCACAACGAAAAACCTTGAAAACATTGATCAGTGATTTAAATGTACATGTAATACCTAGATAATATTTGAATATATAACAAGCCAATGAAATTTAACGTTGTTAAAGCATTATATATTGACTTAAACAAAAGGTATGAACTCATATGGTCAATAATGTTACGGACTTAATTGGCATCCCCGGATATTATGTACTTTTGAATGACCTAGATACACAGCCACCAGCCTTACAAACAGTCTATATAGAGTAAAACCTCGATTTATCGCCACCATTTGTTAAGTCAAAATTTGGAGTTGTAAAGGGGTTTTGCGATAAATTGGGGGAGGCGGATAAAGAAAAACATAAACAAAATGGATTTTGGGACTTCCAAATAGTGTGGCAATAAGCGAGGTGGCAAAGTTATCGAGGAACATTATAAGAAGGTTTAACTGTAATGCATGTACAGTTAATCCTGTGTATCCTCATGACAGCCTTATAGACCATCTCTATTCACATACAGTAAATATTTGTACAGTCAGGCCCGTTATTAAACAGTCCCTATACGTGAACATGTACAGTAAAATTTTGATTCATTGTCATCATTTTTCAGTCAAGATTGTTGCCATGTTAGTGTTCTAAAGTAACTTGGTGATGATTGGAGACAGACTTACAAAGAAAAAACATAAAAGATGATATATAGAGACTTTGGGACTTCAAAATGCTGTGGCGATAAGTGAGGGGACAAAGTTATCAAGGGGCATTATAATGAGGTTTTACTGTCACATGTATATATAAAGACTGTTTCATTTTATGCTGTTTCAACCTGTATAATGCAAGCACTTGCTTATTAGCATATGCCACTTTTTCATGATTCTTCTATGATTTGTTTGCTTTTAATGTTCCACCATCAAAATGCATGTTGTACTAAGATTTTTGCATGGAAGTTTTATTCTTTTCTCTATAAAATTGCAATTGGAAAGACAAAAAGGCAAAAAACAGAATTTAATAAAAGTTCATATTTCAATTTTTTTTTATCTGTATAAAATTGTAATTTAAAAGTTAAAGTGGCAAAAAAAAAAAAAACCTGAATTTAATAACTGTTCATATTTCAAGTTTTTCTATCTATATAAAATTGCAATTTGAAAGTCCAAATAACAAAATTAACAGAATTAAATAACAGTTCATATTAAAAATTTTCTGCCAAAAAATCTTCAATAATAACTTCATTTCATACATCTCTGTAAAACACTATATTAACTCTATAAGACAGACAGGTCCACGGCATCCAACATGTCACTACTTACTGCAAATAAGGGTTATCAAACCTCTACCAATATGCAAAGTAAAACATTGGCATATAAATAATAAAAAACCAAAATATACCAGCAAATAACACAATAAGCAACAAAAAAAAAATAATAAATTGCTTTTTTATTAAATTGTTACACCTGTATTAAAGACAAATTTACCAAAAAAAATGTCTGCTGGTGAAGAACAAAGTTTGTTTTTATAACGTTTGTATGAAACAATTATTTTCTTTGGTTGTGAAAGGTATCAGCTAATGTTTTCCAATAAAAATTCAATTATTTAAAGAATTTGATTTGTGACCTAAATATTTTCCTAAATGTTCAACACAGATGTTAAGGGGCATTGATCAAATGATTACCTGGCAAATACCATGGTCAAATGGTTTTAAGTCATGTATTTATAGATTGGTTTCTATATACAAATGTCATCATGTATTTTCTGAGACCCTAAGGTGACATGAATCTATGAAATACAATTTCAAAATTTACAACTAGTTTCGTCAGAATATTTCTGACATATTCAGGACCTGAAGACCCCAGAAATATTCTGGCGAAACCAGTTGTAAATTTGAAATTCGAAAAATACTGTTAACTAGTGTTGAGATTTAATTCATTTCTTACAAATTCTTATTATAATATTAGAACTCTACCAAATACTGCTTGCATTGTTATTCACTTTTTAACAACACCATACCCCACTATTCATAGATATTGGTTTCCTTTATTTTAGAATTTCAAAATTATGAAAAAAAACAACTTTTTTTCACATGTCACCTTGCTTGCTCAGCACATTGACTGATAGTCACTAATTAAATGAAAGGGAGACTTTTTTCTTTTAACTTCATGATTTTTGGACTTAAAAACTCTAAGGATTTAATTCTCTGTATAACCTAAAATTAAGCTTAAAGTAGTGTCATGATTCAAAGCAAATACCAAAATGTTAAAAAATTACTATGATATATTTCAAAAGAGAAAGAAATTTGATTCAGCAAAAAAAGACATAATGGAGAAATGTTTTATTGATTGAAAACATAAAAAAACAAGAGAGTTGAAATGTTATTTCAGTTTTTTATGCAACAGACAAAGCGTTAATTTTATAATGAAGCAAGCAGTGTTAAAATTTAAGCAAGCAGGTTAATTTAAAATCTATCTAACTACAAAAGCTGTATGTACATGACAATATGTTTTTTTTTGGCTCAGTAATTATAATTGTAAAAATTTGGAATAAGTAAATATTTGACTTTTAAAAACACATGCTTAAAGAATTGCATTAAAATTGAAACAACAGAATTGTCGATAATACAATATACATATATAGTAGATCAAAAGCTTTCTAGAGCTCAGGTTTATTTGTTTTTTAAAATTCGACTTTTAAATATTATTATGCCCATCACATAATATGGCACATTTCCAGGAGAAATTTCCTAGCATATGGTCCTACAATACCCTGAATTGCTCAGAACTAACGGTACTTTAGTTATTAAATCGGAGAAAGTGTTCAAAACACAAAATTTGAAATCTATAATGAGATAAATTTTAAAAAATCCATTTTGAAGTAAAAGATTCTTAAGGAATATTAAGTACCGGTGTGGAAAAAATCCAAAGAAATTCTCGTTTATTACCCAGTTTTGATCTTGTATGACATATTGTGTTCATCAAGCTGTATACAGATGTATTAAATATAGTTCACAGTCTCTAGTTCTAGGACTTCAATTGTTCTTGGTCAGACAGACAGTGCCACAAATTTCAAAAGTCCAATTTTTTTTCAAACTGGTGTACATAAAAATACAATTTTTATGAATTATCATGAGAATAATTTTTTTTTTTCATTTTTAAAAATTTGTTTCCATTAAGTGTTGCCATTTTCATAAATTACAGCGCCTTAATCATGCCAAAATCTATAAAAATGGGAAGATCTCATAATGAAAATGATGATTATTCTCAGGTTCTTTTGCATGAAAGATCACTGATGTATCTTCATTTTCAGCTTAAAACCCATATTGCATTGCATACTGCTTTTTGTAATAATAATGGTCATAAAAAAATACTTAATAAAAGCAAATAACATAATAATTTTGAATTCATTTAAAATATATGAACATAAGAACTAAGTAAACATTAATAAATGAATACTGAATCAAACAATCTTGGTGAAACAAAAGGTACAAATTATTTTATTTTATTTTTTTGCAAAAAAAAAAAAAAAAAAAAAAAAAAAATAGTAAACATTAATAAATGAATACTGATTCAAACAATCTTGGTCAAACAACAAAAGGTACAAATTATTTTTTTAGCAAAAAAAAAAAAAAAAAAAAAAGAACAATAAAAAAGCAATTCTAAAAAATTATTTCCAAGATAAAATCCATCTATAGATTTTGTGATACTTTGTGATACTTTCAATCAAGAAATTTCATCATGGTATTGAATGTTGTGCCAATTTATTACTTCTTTCTAGGGGTATTGAAAAACTTTGACACTGCATATTGCCATAATTTTTAACAGGAACCAGTTCCGTTTCTACCCAATAGAAATAGTAGTAGAAGTTCTTTACAAACCAAAAAGAGGAGCACATGGATGAATTTCCATAACTTTATATACATGTACTACAATAATGACTCAATTTTTCAAAGATATGATTATCAGTAATTTGATACATTTTTAAGATCTAACAAATAATCAATATTTACCATATTAATTTTTTGGGGAAAAAACATAATTCTTGAAATTTTGAAAAAATACTCTTATCAGGTCTTGGTAAACAATATACCTATGGTACAATTTTCCTATCAAATGATTCAAAATTCAGCAATTAAAAACAACAGACCTTCCAAAAAGGCATTAGCAAACAACGGAATTCTTGCATAGATTGCAGCACAACTTGAGTCCTTTTCTTGATTAACAGTATCAAATTTATAAAAGCAATACATGTAATTCATTACTCATTTCTGTTGAAAGTTTCTTTTTTTTAAATTTTCAAATCCACACAGATCATTTTGAATTAACACCAACCTGTTTACTTTGATCAATTTTTGGAAGTTTATCAACTTGTGAATCTCCTTTTGTGGCTCGTTCTCCTGGTGGTAACTTGACACTCTGAAACAAAGTTAAAAAAACTATAAGAAACATTTATAGATACTAGTAACAAAAATGAACTACAATTGTGAAAGAGGGATAATCACCCCAACCCCATAAATGTGATACCTCTGAAACAGCTATAGCTAAGGGCCTGGACACAAGTTTTTGGTGTTTGCCTTTAAAACATGACATTGGTTCAAGGTCATGGCATATCTTTGGCCCATTGAGATAATGTCCGTGATGTTTGAAAAAACATAAAAAAAATCAATAGCCAGTTAAGACCCAGACATGAATTGCAAATATAAATCTTCCATGTCCCCCAGTTTTAGGGTATGACATATTAGTTCGTAATGATTATGCTTGGACCATAAGGATCATTTGTTTGAAGTTTCATAAAATTCATTTGAAGCAGCAATTAATTATGGCTTTCACATCTTCAAAACAGCTGATCAAACTGGATAATCATCAAAATTGCTGTGAAACATAAAGGTGTTTATACTGACAACAATATCATGTAAATGATGTTTAAATTGAAATCATCAACATGGTAACAAAATGTATCATATCAGATATTTTAAATTGCATCATTGTACTTTGCAGATATTATTATTAATGGTTCCCACACTTGAGTTTACTCAAAATTCCCTGCCAATTCCCTGATATTGTTTTAAATTTTTCAAACTCCCTGAAATTCCTTAAAAACTCCCTGACAATTTTTAGACCTTGAAAAAAAATTCCCAGACTTTTCAATGACATGTGGGAACCATGTTACAGATAAGTTACTTCTGCTTCTAAATAAGAAACTTCAGATTTGAAGTCTCCAATAATTTTTACATGAAATAAACATATTGCAGCTATTCTTTACGATATGATCTACTTCTTTTATAGTCTAGAGGAAGTTAGTATTTGGAACTGTTAGTGATGGGATAGGTGGCCTACTTAAAGGTTTAAACATGCACTGTTGACAATACTACCCAACTCACTGAAACAGAAGCATTTAATAAAAGTTAAACAATTTACCTGGCAATTTCTTATCTAATCATAAAGAAATATGACCTTGACTTTTATCAGACTATGTAATATTATTATTTCCAGTTTTGTGCCAAAACATATACAGTACAATTCTGTTTAACACTCCAGATATACAGTACAATTCTGTTTAACACTCCAGCCAAGATTCTTTAACAAATATTGAAGTGGTCAGATCTTGGATGGTGGAGAAAACCTGAATGACAGGAGAAAACCATCAACCATAAGCAAGTGCCCTGAAAAACTTTTCACATCAGGATCTGTTTTAAGTGGGATTTCATCCTACATGGAGAAGAAGCACTGTGATATGTTATCACACACAGTGACACTTTAGTCTAACTTGGTCACTGAGATCCTGTTCCAATAAAAAAAAAAACATACTAATTCATGTCCGAATCACAATCCAGAAGCAAAGTAAACACTTTGGAACTGACAAGTTAGGGTAGACATGTGAACTTTCACCAGGGAAGTGAGGCCAGGTGCTCCGGAAGGGTAAGCACCTCCTGTTTAGCTAGCTACACCCGCCACATGTGTAATCAAAATTGTGTGAAAGGAACATGGAACTATGGGACGGCAATCCTGAACACAGAGACGTCAAACTTATCAACAATACTGTGATGACGGCCATAAATCTTTTTGAGGGCCTTGATAAGCCTAGGCTTGCAATATCCAAAAGATACATTAAAGTTGTTTTTTTTCCTCTTTTTTTTCTACAATATAGCTGTTATATTTAACAATCTAGGTTTTTTTAATTACAGAAAACATCAGTAAAATATTAACTAATAAACTGGCATTCAGTATCCTTTATATGTATCTTAAATTTAAAATTAAAATATGAAGCAAAATGGTATTCTATTATTAGACAGGTGCTCTTATAAAGCGAGGCTTGCAAAGCAGGCTTTACAATAAACTTGCTGCATGCATCAAACACAAAATCAATCCAAAAGCTAAAAAGCCAGCAAACGAAAACAACATTAGCCCTTTTACTCAATATTTAAATATTTATGGTAAATAGGTAATTGAAAAGCAAAGCAAACCTTTTAAAATAATTAAAAGCATTTTTGCAACACAAAGCAAATAGTACAAACGTCAATAAACCATAAACTTATCAAATTTGTTAAGGAAGAAACATACAACTTTGTTAATGTTTTATGTATTTTTATTTCCATAGCAACAGTTTATGAATAATTTAAATAATTTAAATAAATCTTATTGTTGTGTTTCATTTTTATTGCTTCTTCAACATTGAAACTAATGAAATCACTGCTGTGATAAAAGTCGATTTAAATTAAGTATACCCTGGTAAAGGTGTTTTATGCCCCAGTCAAGATTCTTTCACTTGTACCAAGGTACTCAATTCTGGGATGGTGAAGAATGAAACTAAAGTACAGCTGAACCTGCCTTAAAGGGTGCCTGTATATAAGGGACACCTGCTTATACCAGCCAGTAGAATTGTATCCCAGCTGTTATTTATTCATATTATTTGAACCTGTATATAAAGGCCACCTGCTTAAAGGCCACTTTTACTGGTTTCCCTGGATGGTCGTTATAGACAGGTTTGACTGTATACACATAGAAACCACCAACTTTCTGCAAGAGAACTGAAAAAAATTGCTATAAAAGGACCTGCTTCGATTAGTTAGAGGCGGTGAGAAGTTCTGTGATCTGTAAGCATGGTAAACATGTCTCCACAGCTTGTGATTATTGTATCTTGCTTTATTTTCACGGTGTCAAATTTTTGTGGTTTGACGATGACTAGTGTATTCGCGGTGTCATATTTTCACGTCTTATCTGATTCAAGGAAAAGGACTCTAGCAAGATTAATTGGCTGGTAATACGGTACCAGTGTCTATTCACGGTGGTTTAATTTTTTGCGGGAATACACTTGACCGCGAATATAGTGAAAATAAAACCATAGCGAAATATAAGCATTATACAGTATTTGAACCTTACCGGAATGATATGGACCTATTTTTTTACGAATAACACACATATACCTTAAGCATCACCTAATTTTTATTATAGCACATTTGTTTGGTGTATCTTATAATTTTTAAAGACATATCATTCATACAGATTTATGTATCAGCTACATCCCCTAGTATTAGCAATCTAATGTTTTAGAGGTACATGTACTATTTGTATTTGGAAACATGGCCACTTGACCTTTTGACCTGGAGGTGTTTAATTAGACCAAAGTGGAAGTGTTCCTAGCCTGGAACTTTTTTGTGTGTAGAAAATCCTGCAGGGCAATCTATAAACCATTATCCTGCTGAATCTCACTAGCTTCAAAATTATTCAAATATTTTATAAAGTTGCTGTTTCTGCAATACTGATGCTTTTTCATTTATATAATCAGTGTAAAACAAATCCAGCAACAATTTGTCATAAATTTTTGCACAAATGCTTTCTTATAAGATCATTTCAAAGATTTGTTCACTACATTAATCAGTTACAGTCTACAACTGTTGCCAGGGAACATCACATCATTTATTTTATCTCGCTTTCAAAGAATGCCCATTTCAGACTTAGTTGCGTGGGGTCTTTGCTCCAATGCCATGACCAGATAATGCCAAAAAATAAATATTTATTATATTGATATATTTGTTTTTGTTATCTTTTTGTACACTATTTTAATTTACATTGTCATTATTTTAATTGATGAACCACTTATCTTTTGATTAATCTTGTCATCATTAAGTATACCTTATCAGATGAAATACAGTCCATGGCAACACCTAGAATTATCATGCACACTACTTTTCATACCATATATGGCTACAGTTTCCATGACAATAGTATGGTAACATGCATGCACACATGCACTCACACACGCATGTCTGTACTGAATGTTATTCCTGTGTACCAGTAACCAAGTGACACAATTACAGTGTCATTAAAACATTTTGTAGTGTTTTTCATTTTTAAAGGTTTCCTTTATCAAATCAGCAGTTTTTTGAAGGTCAATTGATTTTCTATTAAATTTGACTCCTAAAAGCCGAGTAAATTTTTTAAAATTTTAATACGGTAAATCATAAACTTGATACTTTAGTTTGAACAACCTTGTTAAAATTTAATGAAGTAGAATTCCCATGGCAAAATAAAACAATTTTCTAGGTATTTTTACTGGAAATGTGACATTTGATTTTATTCTCAGAAATCAATTAAAATAGCATCATCAGCTAAACTGTATTGGTTATACAAAAATTGCCTGGTAACGTAATTTATTGAATTTTTTATATCACAATTTTTTTAAAAGAGAAATCCAATTAATGATAGCAATTTTCAGAAACGGAAAAAAAAATCATTTTACATTTTTCAGGAACAGAAAAAATTATATTACAATTAAACAATGATCAAAGGCGATCTTTCAGGTGTATGCCTTTGGTTGTTTAAAATATCACTTTCATCTTCATTGAACATAATTAGGGACCTGTATCTTCTGGCTATCAAATCATCTATGCAATTACACATGTAGCACATTATTTTTATTGTTGCGATTACTCAATACCATTAGGACATGCATGAATAGAATCTTTTTTAATTATGTAATCTAGGTTTCTACAAATTTTAAAAAAATTGTAGACAAATTTCAAAAGTATGTGAAAAAATAGCCTTTTTACAAATTTTTTTCACAAATTTGCGTAATATGTTACTTTCTGAAAGAATTTCTCAGAATTTAGTAGCCAGCAGTAATTTTGTCCATGGGGTAAATCATGATCAATGGAAAGTGATAATCAATAAGTCTAAATATATCAAAGTACTGAAAGTGCTGAAAAACTGCATATAAAATTTCAGACCAAAGCAAAATTTATGTTGATGAAGTGGGGTTACGCAGTGTACCACATAATCACTTGTGCAGTACGATATGGAGAATGTTAACATCGTAAATTCATGGAATAAGACTGTTTTCATATATCTATATCCAATAAAAATAATAATTCTGCACAAGCTTTATGGTGTGAAGTAGTGCACAGTGGTTATCATCATCATCATCATCATCATCATCCCTTTCTTTGCTTACATCAAAATTCATATAAACATGCAGATCTGACTCAGTGACCGCAAAGGTTAAAATTTTCGTCACTTCACCTATTGCTGATGACATCTCAATATTTGTGAAATATTCTTGACTAGAATGCAACCAACCCACCCACCCAACCAACCAACCAAACACCCACCCACCCACCAACCAACCAACCAACCAATCAATCCCGGGTGTGAAATCACAAAATTAGGCCTCAACTTCATATTCACAAAATAGTTTTACAAAACAAAAACGAATACTAGTATACTATATGAATATATCAAAACTACTAAATGTCAGAAACATAGAAATATTAACATGCTTAAATCAAATGACCATGCATGCTGTCAGAATGCCTGCAACACCATGCAACTGTATGGTGACTGTACGTGTTGCAAATACTATATGAATAAATAAAAATCGCATTTAATTATGAAACAAAGAAGTGTGCATGCTTAAATGGTCATGTATGCTATCTGAATGGATTCAAAAGCATGCCATGGTGACTGCACATCGCACAATCCTTGTTCATGTGTCATTAGCATAAACAAACATTCCAGATTATAAATAATGGTAAACATTCCTGATTACATAACTGTGCTTAATAATAATATAAATAATAATAATAATCCAGTGTGAAATTGAGGTGATATAATATGACAGCATAAATATGATATATTATACTGGTGCTTTAAAATGGAAATATTACCCATAATGCAATCTAATATTGTTCTATTTAAAATATATGTATTGTAATCTATTATAATATTTGGTATATTGCATAATAATATTCTACATTAAATTGATAGAATGTCAAAAATCCACAAACCCATTTTAATTTAAAATACAGAAATATTGCACCCCTTGCCATGTGTAAATAGTCTATCTATAAAGTGTGTGTATCTTAACCAATTGCAAGAAGTATCCCGACCATGCTGTTGCCGATTCCATACCTTAGACACCAGACAAATGTCTATCTAATTCTAATAAATGGCAAAAATCAACCAATGAGGAAGCATAACATAATTTAAATTTAAAATTATCTAAAATTATTTAACATCTCTAATTAATGGTTACTCTATTTTAAACATAAAATTATGCCAGGATGTGAAGCTGGTTTTGTGCAAAATTAACTGGGAAAAAACTTGTTAAGCAAAACAACACAAAAATGTTAATTTACAAAATCACTTAAATCACAAATAAAATACAATCAAATACAAAAATCTCATATCATTGTCTAAATTTGTAATTTAGTCAAAACATTTAAAAACATTAAAAGCAGCTATTGGAAGAACATTTAAATGCTTGGTAACCATGGCAACAAAAATGTGATTTATTATACCTGTTTAGATTTAGAATCACCCTGAAATAAAACATTACATAAATTATAAAACATCTGAATATTAAAACATCTAAATTATGCATCTCCTGTCAATGCCATTGTGTTACGGACTGAGAATTACGGAAAAGTTTTTTAGACAACATAATAGACTGGAATAATTTTGGTATTTCTCAATAAGTTGAGCCTAGTCATAATAGACAATTGCTATGCACATCATCGATTACCATAAAATATCTGTATGCAATGAAAAATGGATGGCAGCAAACAAAAGATCATTTTGCACATACAGTATGAACACATTGTCCCTTCCACATGTATTTTATGCAAGATATATTTTATGGTAACCAGGGTTGTACATAACTGTTTTCAATTGCAGCTAAGTTCAAATAAATCATGCGTCACAATTTTTTTTTATTGTCAGAATCTGTGACAGAAAATTTCTGATTTCAAGTATAAACCCTTATTTCTCACAAATTTTACTGGGTATTACCTTGTAAATGAATGGGTTCCATTTCATAAAATGATAAGAGTACTGTAATTTAAAGACATAAGTTTTAAACAATTTTTATTCAAACTCTGATAATTCTAAAAGGGGATATATTGCTTTACTCTGTTCTTTTTTATCAATATGGCCAACTAACTATTAAGCTAATGTTTTGGATAAATTTTGATTGTATTTTTTGGTTATATGCACACCACATATGTAATTCGACATGGGGGTGTTCAGTGAAGTTGTGAGCTTCAATACAACACAGAACAAGAGAACCACTGATCATATGTGTTATCTGAAATGGTGCCATTTCATCAATGAGAAATACTGTAACCATTGACAACAAGGACTCTGACTATCATATGCCTATCTATGTCTTGGCTTTTCAGACAAGACAAAACACAAAAACAGAAAAACAACAATTGTAAGTCACAACACACACACTCTCTCTCTCTCACACACACACACACACACCACTCTCTCTCTCTCTCACACACACACACTCTCTCTCTCACACACACACACACACACACACACACTCTCTCTCTCTCTCACACACACACACTCTCTCTCTCTCTCTCACACACACACCACACACACACACACACACACTTCTTTTCTAATTCTGGTATGCTGCTCTCTCTCTCTCTCTCTCTCTCTCTCTCTCAGAGACCAGAAAAAACAAGAAAAATTGTGATTGACTGGATGTGCCTGAATGACAAAAAAATATCCAAATCACTAATCAATCAAATGTGTTACAATATTCTTAAGTGTGTCATATTTACTTACAAGAGGTGGAAGCTTGTCCGATCTTAGCACTATGTGACCAGAATCGTTATCTAAGCTGTCCATGTCATCATATTCACCATAACTGCTTCCCATTTGTTTCTGTAAATGATACACAATACACAATATAAAAACCAGTTACCATGACTACCATATACAAAAATATATGTATATTAATATAAAAGCCAAGTTCCAGTTTACAATCATTTCTTAAAGTAACTAAGATTTTCCTTAACTTAAATTTGCCAAATTTTGGCATCCTTATTTGGAAGTATGAATAAGCATATTTGACACAAAACAAAAACAAATGTTATAAGGTTGATATAATCCTTAAAATGACACCTTAAGTTCCTGAATATCTTGAAATTTAACGAAAAAATTATTCAGATTTCAATCTGCCAGTTTAACTTAAGGAAAATCTCAGTTAACCAATGAATGTGAAATTGGAACCAGTTACCGTAACTACCACATACATAATTCATGTACTGGTACACATATACATGTATATAATTTATTAACATATGTATATGTTCTAGGTGTGCTGAATGTTTATTTGTATACAGTAAGAAAGTTTTAAAGTTCATTTATATATATAAACTAGAACAGTCTCTTCAGAGACAAATACCCCAGAATCACCTACAGGGTTCAAATGTAAGATGTTACACATGATCTTGGCTTTTGGAATGACACATCTAATCCACCAATGACTGTTGCTATGAAGTTCCATTAAGATCTGTTGAATTGGTGGACAAATGTTGGCAGAAAAAATTGGAATAAACACAAGATGTCCCCCCCCATTCATTTGGGACATAAGTAAACTTCTGTCTGTTTTTTATAGTTTTGCATGTTGGTATTAGTAGAGTATGACAATTACTTCAACATGACAGTAAGTTTGTGTAGTTTTTTATCATATTTAAACCTACTCTCAACCAGCCAAAGGAAAGAGGAAAAGAGGATGGCCAAAAAAGACCTGGTGCAAGACAATAACAAGAGGCCCAGGGCCTTATACGCTCACCTGAAACTATACATAATGGCTAGCTGATAGATTTAAAGTAAACAAAATACTAAAACCCCAATGACTTTTTTCTTTACATCAAATGATCATTGTATCAATACCTACAACATTCTTAATATACATGCCTATACAAAAAGTTTATAATTTTCGAGTTAATAACCAATTTCGGTATTGTTTTCACATCTGTGACCTTGACCTTTGAACCCATGACCTTTTTCTATACATCAAAATGATCGTTGTATCAATACCTACAACATTCTAATATACATGTCTATACAAAAAGTTTATAGTTTTCAAGATAATTAACCATTTCAATATTGTTTTGCATCTGTGTCCTTGACCTTTGAACCCATGACCTTTTTCTATACATCAAAATGATCGTTGCATCAATACCTACAACATTCTAATATACATGCCTATACAAAAAGTTTATAGTTTTCGAGATAATTAACCATTTCAGTGTTGTTTCGCATCTGTGACCTTGACCTTTGAACCTATGACCTTTTTCTATACATCAAAATGATCGTTGTATCAATACCTACAACATTATAATATACATGCCTATACAAAAAGTTTATAGTTTTCGAGATAATTAACCATTTCAGTATTGATTCGCATCTGTGACCTTGACCTTTGAACCCATGACCGTTTACTATACATCAAAACGATTGTTGTATCAATACCTACAACATTCTAATATAAATGCCTATACAAAAAGTTTATAGTTTTCAAGATAATTAACCATTTCGGTATTGTTTCGCATCTGTGACCTTGACCTTTGAACCCATGACCTTTTTCTATACATCAAAATAATCGTTGTATCAATATCTACAACATTCCAATATAAATGCCTATACAAAAAGTTTATAGTTTTCGAGATAATTAACCATTTCAGTATTGATTCGCATCTGTGACCTTGACCTTTGAACCCATGACCTTTTTCTATACATCAAAATGATCGTCGTATCAATACCTACAACATTCTAACATACATGCCTATACAAAAGTTTATAGTTTTCGAGATAATTAACCATTTCGGTGTTGTTTCGCATCTGTGACCTTGACCTTTGAACCCATGACCTTTTTCTATACATCAAAATGATCGTTGTATCAATACCTACAACATTCTAATATACATGCCTTTACAAAAAGTTTATAGTTTTCGAGATAATTAACCATTTTGGTATTGTTTCGCATCTGTGACCTTGACCTTTGAACCCATGACCTTTTTCTATACATCAAAATGATCGTTGTATCAATACCTACAACATTCTAATATACATGACTATACAAAAGTTTATAGTTTTCGAGATAATAATTATAATCAGAGGTAAAAAAATTAGGTCACGACCTTCACAATTGACCTTGACCTCATTTTGAAGATACTAACAAGAAGATGTCAAAACTGAAAACCCCATGTCATTATCTGGTCAAGTAGTCAAGTTATAACAATTTGAAGCTATTTTACGATTTTTTCAAAATTAAACGCAAAAACGCGTAACCCATTTTTCGACCGAATTTCACAAAATGAACAAACTATAGGCTTAACACCCTAGAGAAGCCAAATATCTCATCAGATTTTTTCTCCAAACAATACTTTCGGGGGAGAAGATTTTTTAAGATTTTTGCACCCCTAGGTCACCTTGACCTAGTTATGGTAGCCATGGCAACGCCACGAACAAATCTGAATTGCACCGACCCAGACATGCTTCTGACTAAGTCTCATTGAAATCTGCCAAGTACTTTCAGAGGAAGTCGAAAATGTGAAAAGTTTACGACGACAACGACGACGACGACGACGACGACGACGACGACAGACAACGGACAAATTGTGATCAGAAAAGCTCACTTGAGCCTTTGGCTCAGGTGAGCTAAAAAAAGGGAAAAGAAAGAGATAAGAATGAAGACATGGGGAGAGGCAGCCACACTAGCCAATAATAGGGATGACTGGAGAGGAAAGATAATTGGCCCAATTCTCCACCAGGAAAGATGGAATTAAGTAAAGTCAAACTTACTCTCATTTCTCTGTATTTTAAATGTCGAGGAGTTATTGTGTCGTAATCCTTGATGTTGTCATTCCACAAGGTCTGTAGATACTTCTTATGTTGGTATTCATTCTCCTGTAAAGTAAATCATGCATGGAAAATTCATATAGAATACTGTATATTGCTTTTTTCGCAGTGTCAAATTTTCGCAGTTTAATGATGCCTAGTGTATTCCGGATGTCAAATTTCCATGGTTTTATCTGATTTAACGGAAGGAAGTGGGTGGAATTCTGACACGTATACTATATGCCTCAAAATGCTGTATTTTCGCAGCAGTTTTATTTTCGCTGGAATATGCTGGCCTGCGAATACACAGTCCAACCTGCCTTAAAGGTCACCTCTGTATAGAAATCACCTGCTTATAAAGACCAGCTTTATTCATATTATTTAAACCTGTATATAAAGGCCACCTGCCTATAAAGGCTACTTTTACTGGTTCCCTGAGTGGCTTTTATAGACAGGTTTGACGGTAGTGAAAATAAAACTACAGCCAAATTAAGAATTATACAGTAGATACAGTTGTGCTGTTTAAGTTAGTGGCACCACCAATAATGAGGGTTGTGGTTTATTTTAGTTTGAGTGAAACGAATGACAACATAATAATAGAATCTATCACTTCCTATAGTGCCAGAAGGGAAATCTCAACATACTTTATAGTGCATTTAGTCCAGAATGAGGCTTGCTGATTTCTTGACCAATTATATTAGAACAAGGATCCTGATTCCCTATCTGGCATGAACAAGTAGTGGTGTATACTATTTGTTGCGCTTAAACATTCATCAATCTAATTAAAATCCATTTCAACATGTTTTCAACCATCAATACACCTCTGATTGTACTGATAATTCTTGGCAGAAAAAGAACATGTAGGCTAACTTGCAAGATGGAGATAACTTAAACCTATCAGTTTATGGATTTTTGGATGTTGAAAGAATAAAAATCAGAAACGGATAGTAGTGGAATATACAACATCAGAAAGCACACATCAGGGATGAAGCTTAACAATTAAGGGTTAGGGTTCAAGCTCACTTTTTAAGAAAAGTGGCAATAGCAATACATTGCAAAAATTTTTAAAACTTTGGGGACCAGACAAAATTCTGGGGGCCATAGGCTACTGGGCCCCAGTTAATCTCAATCTCTGTACATATGTTTACACAAAAGTACAAACACATGTACATGCTTTTGCACCTGACATGAGTCAAGCACACATATATAACATACAACCACCCACATACACACATTCTGTATGTATGACAATTTATTCTATCTAGAATGTAGAATAACAATGCCATAATCCAGTTGTAATCCAGAAAAAATGAATAATACAACTTATTCTATCTGGAGTGTGGACCTACAATTTCATATTTGAATTTTAATCCAGAAAAAATGAATAAACAGTCTAATCTTAAAATCATTCTTTGATGTTTGTATTTAATCAATTTTTAATTTTGTATTTTGAGCATACATCAAAAAGGTAAAAAATAATTTTCGTGTAAGTGGCTATTGTTATTAACCAGATCCCACAATATAGATATGTAATGGGTGTTACGGGTTTGTGTATGAGGCCATGCAGATATTATTTGTTTGAATATATTCCAATTTTTTGTTAAGTCTTTTATATAAAATTTGGAGCAAAAATTGAAGTATTTTTGTCAGAATAGATTCATGTAATACATTAATTTTTGAAAGAGTCCTGAAATTGATTCAATGGGATTTTAAAACTCGGTCAAGAATATTTCATTTATATCATGACATCACCAGCTATATGGAAAGATGACAGAAAGTTTTACATTTTGAAGTATGGGAGGGTTCTTTAGCATTACATGAATTGCATTCCCTAGGATAGCTATGTTATGTTGTTCTCACTAATCTCAGTCTTTCAACATCAAACTGTACATTCAAATCATGAAATACATGTATGATATATTACAGCTTATTTGGTTTATTATATGAATCAAAAGTACAAAAATTAACAAGTAAAAATTAGTTAAAACTTACAAAATGATCAAGATCATAAACAGGCTTGGCCTTTTCTAGACGTCTTGCAATACCAATATTTTCCATCTGTATCTCTCTCAGATGTCGCTCTCTGGCAACAAAGTTCAAGCTGAAACAAGAAAACAGATTGATGCAATAAACTCACCATTCATCCCAATCAGGGATGAAGCTTAACGATTTTGAGTTTAGGGTCCAGGCCCCAGTTTCACAATCATTCCTTAACTAAGATTTTCCTTAACTTAAATTTAGCAAATTTTGACATGCTCTTTTTGGAACTATGAATAAATATTTTTGTCGAAACAAAATACAGATGTCATAAGCTTGATATAATCTTTAAAATGACACATTAAATTTTCTAATAACTAAACAATTAACAAAATTATAAAGGTTTTTAATTTGCCAGATTTAGTTAAGGAAAATTTTAAGTTAAGAAATGATTGTGAAACTGGAGCCAGCTTACTTTTTAAGAGAAGTTGCAATAGCAATACATAAGAAAAATCTTTGAAACTTTGGGGGGTCAGGGGCTACTTGGCCCCTGTTACCGGTAATCTCAATTTCTGCCAATCATTATGCAGTCAGATTTTGGCATGGTGATAAACTGAGGAAGATTTATTTTAGAAAAACAGATTAAAAATCAGACATTGGGACTGTGGCGAAAGCTGATGTGGCAATATTATCTGAGGGCAATATAACAATGTTTTACTTTATATTCCAATGTAATTTACAATGTTATAGTTATTAGAGTAGGAATAAACATCTATTTTGGACCCAATGATCCTGGGCCAGTAACCTTTGAAATCCATTGGTCCAAAATACAAATCCAGTGGTCCAGAAATAGTGAAACTTACTCTCAATTCTATTTCTTAAAAAATGCCACTTTGTATTATACAAACATTTTTCAGGCCTAAGGGACCTGTAAATGATCAAAAAGAAAAATCTTGTGATCCTAGACCTGTATGTGAATTTTTAAGCTTTGTATAGTTGCTTTCACACAAGTTTTACTATTAGTTAACCAGTAAAACAGAACTTGCTCACAGTTACCTTCCAGACAATCCTGTTTTATTTCAACTATTGAGGGTTTGTGTGATATGCATTAGTTACTTGTATATAATTTCCACATGTTTTATTTTTTGGATTTTTTATATTTTTCATATACACTTTCTTATCTTAATCTTAATGCTCTCCTTGCCAGAAGGCACATAACATAAGGCCTCAACACTATCTTTCCATTTTTGTCTGTCCTTCACTGCTGCTTTGGCTGTGTTCCAGCTAGTCCATCCAGTGGCATTTCTTGCAAGTACTTTAATATAACTTATTTAATTTTAAAAGTACTACCAGAGACTACATACCTCTTAGGTTCATATTCATTCCAGTAATCTATTGATGGTTTATTCTTCATTATGTTTGTCATTTTATGTAACAATACTTTATTTTCATGGTCTACCTCTGCTTGTCTTTCTTCTTCAAGCTATATAACACAAATAAATAAAAATATAAAATAAAACTCTTATACATTTAAGGAGGTCTCAGTGACCAAACTGACAAAATCATGTGCTTATTAGTTTTCCTACAATGTGTTTAACTTAATAAAATCTAATCATAGTTAATTAAAATATGTAAAATACATGGTACTAAAACAAATACTTTATCGGACGAAAACCACTTTCCCAAGCCTGTATGATCGGCTATTCTAAAAAAAATTTAGGTGCGAAATTTACAAAAGAAACTTTTTTAACTAAAATTTAGCCTGAAAATCAAATGCGTAAATTACACTGTGGACAAATTACATCGGTTTTTACAGTAACTTTGCATTTGGGATTGTAATTTGAACATGGTCTGGTATCTTTGTGTTTGATTCAAATCCCACTTTTAAAAACCTTTTGGCAACATATTAGATACTAACAACCAGTGTCAAAGTATATACAACATCCAGGCACAATAAAAGAGGAGCATGTACATTACATTGGTCACCTATTTATAGTATTGTCACCATTCAAAGTACTGTAAATTAGGAAACTTTTGCGATCGTTTTATTTTTGTGTAAATTCGCGAGTGAAACGAGTCACGAAAATAAAAGAATAATGAAAAATAAGCAGTAAATAAAATTATAACTACAGAGTCGCAATCACGCGAAAATTAAAAGACGCTAATAAATATTAAAGTGTGTTCACGTGAAAATTAGATGACACAAAAATTTCCCAATCTACAGTAACTTTTCTTATAGAAGGTTAACTTGCCATAGTACATGAAACTATGAACGTAAATCTGCCAGGGTATATAAATGCATGTAATGTTTGGCAGTAAAAATCATAAGGGAAGTAATTCCTAATTCACGGAGAAAAACCTTCATTTATGGTTACAGTAAACAAACATGGCCAAAATGTTCACAAGTCACACAGAATACAAAATGGAAATTAAAAAGGCCAAGTTAGTGCCACTCTCATGACAAATAGGTCTGCAGTTCAAGGTACATCTTTGACAGGGTACATGGGGGCAGTGTTACCTGCAAAAACCTAACTACATTATAGGTGTATATCAGGAATATCTTATCATATAGCTGGTGACATCTAAATATAACTGCAATAATCTTACTAGGACTTAAAGCATTCAATAAATCATTGATTCCAAACTTAAAGAATTGATGTTCAAAGTGAAACAAAATATTTAAGCTTGGTTGTAAATTTAACATCTTAAATTTCAACAGATCAAATTTTAATGTGGTCCAAATCAAAATCATCCATAGAAAGTATACATTTTCTAAAATTAATAATTGAATGAATCAATATAACATTTATCACTAATGGGTGATATTAGAATAATCCAGAATCTAATTGAAATCAAATGATAATATTATGTCTGGAAGCACAGTATAGTGCCAAAGTAATCAAAATGCTGTAAAAGTCTATAAATTTTTAAAATGTAATATCAAGTCCTAAGGAAAACCCTATAGAGCCTTAAGCCCCATTATATATTATAAATGTTTTGTTATCAGAGAATAAATTCTCAAAGGAGCAAGAGCGTCATCCCTATAATCGAAGTACATGTACATTTTAAGTGTAACAGGAAAGGGGAAAATGCTAGAGTCAAACTTGGACTTAAACCTAGGAAATTTCCAATACTAGCCTAATGGTTTATCCACTGAGCTACACAGCCACCTATTGACTTAAACCTAGGAAATTCCCAATACTAGCCTAATGGTTTATCCACTGAGCTACACAGCCACCTATTGAGCTTGTCCACCACATACATTTACAGGGTTCGTACAGACATTTGGACTCCAAATTCAAGGACCCTTTTTTTTGGACTCCAAATTTAAGGCCTTTTTAGGGTCTTTTCAGGGTCTTATTTGCAAATTTAAAGCCTAATCAGAGGGACAATTTTAGCAACAAAATATTGGTGCAAAGCAATTAAACCAATAAAACAATTACTTACGTTGTTAATAACAACACTTGAAGTGGAGGTTGAAGTAAGGGATCAGGAGGGTCAGGTACCCTTTCAACACAACTTATTAATTAATTTATTTATTTATACATGTCAGTCTATTCGCAACCAATTAATATCAAATACAGACACCCAACTGGTCAAATTCAAGGGCTTTTTTGGGTCAGACTTGTTTTTAGGGTCTTTTTAGGGCAAACCTTAAAATTTAAGGACTTTTCCAGGCCTGTACCAACCCTAATCTATTTCATTTTGTTTTTCTTGATTCGATTACAAGCATTTCCTTGAACTGAAACCACCAGGTCCCAAAATAAGTCTGTTCTGGGATGGTGGAGGAACTGGAGTGTCAGGAGAAATAAGCAGACTTTTGGTAAGTGAACTGACAATCTTTCTTACACTAGAATCAGCCTAAGTATGTGTCAAACCCTGGCAGTGAGAGGCAATATGATCCTAATTCTGGTGCTTTAGACCACCCGGCCACAAACACCCTTATAGCATTTTAATTATTTTTGGTCATATATTGCTATACGCAGAGAAAACTCTATTTGTAATTGTATGATTGAATTACCAGTGGCCTTAAAATCTTAAGTCCTATGTCTGCATGGTTAACACTATCTATAGTACAGAAGACCTCAAAGTCTTTAAAAAAAACTAAAAAAACCAAAAAAAAACCACTAGTTTCTTGATATTGTTTACATATTTGAATTTAAAATTATATATAACATGTATATTGTGGCACTCCTTGTCTAGTATATATACAAAATAAACAATGTCATTATATGGTCGAAAATAACCAAACACTGCACATGAACCTTAAATTTTTTTTGTTTAAAGTTTATTTTAGTGATTGTTAATACATGTGGTGGTCTGGGTAGCTTAGTTGGTAGTGTAATCGCCTATAGTGAGGTAGGTCATAGGTTTGATCCCAGATCCGACAATGCATTTTCTCTTTCTTATTAAAATTTGGTGGCCAGTGTGGCCCTTAATAGAAAATGGTAGACAAGCAATTATGGCCATGATAAAATAATAATAGAATGTGGGTGAGATTTCCCCTAGGACCATGGCAAATTCAAGAATTACAGGGGTGGAATATAGCAGTCTGGGTAGCTCAGTCAGTAGAGCACTTCCCATAGTATGGGAGGTCCCAGATTCATTTCGCAGTCCAACCCTGCATTTTTTTTCTATTTCTTTTTACATATACATGTACAAATGTACATTGTATCAGTTTTAAAATTGTAAATGATCAAAAATACATCTTAAGATTTCAACATGCAGTTTTTAATCACTTGACAACAATACATATATTTATTTTTTGAAAAAAAAATGTCACAGTTTTAAACATCTCCATGCATTTCTTGATTAAAATTATTCCAATAAGAAATAAATACATCATGCACATTATAGAAACATGGTAAATAATTCAGAAAAGCTACAGGATATTAACTTGTTTTCTCACATACGATTTCAATTAGTTAATAGATATTCTATTTGCCTAAAACATTTATCGAGTCTTAGCCACAGGATATTAAATTGGTAGTAATTAAATGACATTTGCAGCCATTTGACTTTACTTCATTTTTCATGTTAATTTTATTTACGGTAATTCAATGGGAACTGAAGACACAGGTCCCGGATTGTTCTCCTTTTGTGACGATTTAGTTGTGTTACTTCATGAACACTGAATAACACATGTAACTTTTTTATAACTCGTATTGATTTGTATTTACGTCTGCTAATAGTCAACCAATGATGACAAACTCGACACTGAAAGGTACTTATACATTTGAATTAACGATATATATATAAATCTTAAATCTTTCATGCCATCGTCATTGATTATACAAATTACTGTTTTCATGTCAGTAAATTAAAAGAGATAAAAGAAATCAGACAGATTGAGTTTAGGAATTTAGGCCTATTTTTTATTATTCTAAAACATTTTATACCAAATTAAACTTTAACAGTTAAATAAATATAAAAATCAGTAAATACTGGAAACTTAAACATGTTATAGTCATTTGGTTTTTTTATAAGTAAAATATATATATGTATCCCATAATTAAAAAAAAAAAATAAACAAAACCAAATTTATGACATAGACAGGTATAGATATAATAAGTTTGATTTTAAGTATTTTAGGGGGGGGGAAATTTTTTTTTTTTTTTTTTTTTCTTAATCAACACAAAAAAAAAAAAAAAAAAAATTTTCATCCCTGACCCATGCCCTAGTGTTTTGTAAATAAAATTTGAACTTAGTGGAATAAACTTAATTATTTGCACTTCATACAGATGAGCAAATGCAATGTTGAATTTTAAAGGATTCATTCAACATACAGGTAAATGTTTCATGTCCATATTTTATACTATGACTGGGATTCTGGTGGCAAGGTGGTCTCAAGCTTGTACTTAGGAATCACTTTGCCTACCAGTGCCTAGGTTTGAATCCCAATCAGGAAGACCCTTATGTGAGAAAGTTTGTTAATCTGCTTGTCAAAGGGCTGTGTTTTTCCCAAGGCACTCTGGTTTTGTTCACTATCCTCCTAATGTGAGACAGTTTGGCAGTTCACTTGCCAAAGGGTAGTGTTTTCCTAGAGTACTCTGGTTTTGTCCACTATCCTCCTAATGTGAGACAGAGGGCGCGGCGGCCTAATGGATAAGACGTCAGTCTTCAAATCCAAGGTCTCTCACCGCTGTGAGTTCGAGTCCCGCTCGGACCACATGTGGGAAAGTGAATTTTCCTTTCCGTTGGCCTTTACTGATTCACCTGGTATCAGTATAATGGACTGGGGGAGTGGTACGTTTGTCTGCGGTGTACTGACTCTGTGAGCTAGCATGGTAAAGTCGCCCTGAGTGCGCGCTAGTACAAGGCAGACCATACAACACACTCGCACTTCACATGCATACACAAAATTGTTATAGATTAATCCATATAGATGAATTAAATAGTTCTCGTTGCGAATAGCTGAAAAACTGCTGATGCGACGTTAAGCAACATTCAACCAACCAACCTAATGTGAGACAGTTTGACAGTTTCCTTGCCAAAGGGTAGTGGTTTTCCATGGGCACTTAGGGTGTGTCCACCATCCATGAATTAATAGACCATCATGATAAAAATGAAAGAATTATGACTGTGGTGTAAAACACCATTACTCCCTTCGTACTATAATTAATGATTACTAACCTGTATTTGTTTGAGTTTGACAATGAGATGTGGATAAGTCTTAGGTGCTTTGTTATCAATGGTCGACCTAATATTAGCCATCTGAAAAATAAAAAAAAAATAAAAAATATAAACTTGTGTTAGACAAACATGAATAAATCTTATTTTTACAGGTATTAACCAGTTTACTAACTAGGTATCATCTCCACTTCTTGATGGTATATTATTCCATCAATTTGATAAAGCCACTGTGGTAGCTCAGTTGGTAGAGTGTTCGCTCCGTAAGTGGGAGGTTGTAGGTTTGATCCCTGGCCGGGTCTGACCCAAGACTTGAAAGTGGATAGTGACTGTTCTTACGCCAAGCATTCGGCATTACGAAATGAAAGTCACGGTTCTTTCAGATGGGAACTTGAAATAAACGAGGTCCCGTGTCATGGTGGGCTTGACACGCTAAAGAACCCTGCTATATAATGCCATCAGTGCAATGCACAGGCAAAATTTCTGCACCTTCGCCTATAGCTGGCAATGTCTCGATATAAGTGAAATATTCTTGACTGGGACGTTAAACACCATTACTCAACTCAACTCAATTTGATAAAATCTTTAACTGCCAAGGTTCAAATCCCAATTATTGTGAAAAATATGTCAGTTCACTTGCCAAAGGTCAGTGGTTTACTACAGGCACTCTAGTTTCTTCTACCATCCACAAACTGACTGCCTCGATTTAATATTTAACATTTATGCAGGGCAATTACAGCCATTAAATGTACTTCAAGGTCTTTGTGGATAATTGGTCTAAAGCACACACTACAGATCAATGTGCCTCTCACCACCTACTGTAGGAACCACTCTGTTTGTGACAGTGAAATACTCTTCATACCCATAGAAAATCAAATAAAATTGAATAAAGATTGATATTTTTCACTTACTTGTACCCATCCGCGATTAGCCCAGAATATACCTGCACAGGGTAAAACATTGACGCTATGGGGATTTAACATGTTGAAAAATCAGGCAAATGGCAGATTTTGTTGCGCATATGATGTAAAACGTCACCAAGGACACCACTTCCATTTTCACTATGTAAAATCCCCATCATGCCAACATATTCCTTTCTACAGATATACTTATGATAATCGCGGATGCGCATATAGATTTACTGTTACGACTAGGTGAAAGTAAGTGAAAAATGTTAATCTTTATTCAATTTTATTTGATTTTCTATGGATATAAAGAGTATTTCACTGTCATAAACAGAGTGGTTTCTAAAGTAAGTTTTAATCGTGGTAGATTCTAATGTAAAAATGTTTGTAAGCTGGCATGTTGAAGGTCTTGAAGGTCATTAGTTTTCTCTGGGCACTCTTGTTTCCTCCCCAAACCCAGAATTGACCAACTGACTTAATGACCGATGTGTATGACCAAGTGACTGAATTTGATATGAAGCAATGGCATTTTTACATCAAAGTGTGAGTTAAGTGATCAGTTAAGAAATTACAGAAAAATCTTTATTTATTACCACCATTTGCTGTCAAGTTTGGCAATAAATCGAGGAGGCTTATACAATGTATAGAAATACATAAAAAGAATGAATTTTATTACCTCAAACTAGTGTGACTATAACCAAGGTGTCAAAGTTGAGAGACATTGTAACAAGGTTTTACCATACTGGTATATTAATTTCTATCAATTTGCTTTTGAAACCCTAACTTACATTGGAATTTGCCAGCATGCTATGTGAGCAAAACCTCTCAATGTTTGGAAAATTTTCACATGACAAAGTACCAAACTAACGCGGGTTTATAAGAAAATGTTGACTTGTGTGATATCATATCCAATGAAAATAATTGTTTGGGACAAATGTTATGAGGTATCATGTAGTACATTAGTGAACCTCATTATCAAGAGAAAACTTTCATTTTTTTCCCATATTTTTCTTGATATTGTGGGTTGTTACAGCTATATACCGGTAATAAAGACATGTTGGCAGGAAATCTGACGCAGATACATTATAAAATCACATCAAAAATTTTTATAATTAAATACTGATGTCTGCTTCCTGTTTTCTAGTACCCATAATGCTACATGCAGTATTGAACACATGTTCAAAAGATGTTTATTTATGCCTTTTAATCAATTAAATACCATAAAGTTGTATTTTCTAAACACTTCAGTCGACCATAGTCTGAAGTACAGGAGAAATTTGTCATAAGCAGATAGGATTAAAGATAGAAGTTTCAGTTCGAAAGATTTCATTGTTGCCATGGCATTAAGGAACAATAGTATTAATGGGCATGCAACATATCTCGTGCAAGGAATTAATGTCCAATTGATAATTTTCAATAAAAAATTGAAAACACTGAATCACAATTAAGAATTTAGGTATCTGATCTTTTTCTGCCAGAAACATTAACACTTTATTCCATGACATGAAAGTTTTTCCCTGCAATCAGATGAGGGAGAACAGACGGTTACATCAAACTACCAAATTTTATGTTACATTGTTTGACATGGTATCCAAAATTATCCTGGATATGTTTGACCTCCCCTAATTCTATGTTCCTTTCATTTCAAAATTTTGATTTCACACATGATGGCTGTAGCTAGTAGACAAGAGGTGCTTACCATCCTAACTTCCCTAGTGACAGTTCACATGTGTAACTTGATTTGCCAGTTTTTTTAAAATTTTAATTTTTTTTTGTATTTTTATTTGAACATTGACTTGGTATGTTTTTTGGTTCTTTTTATTCTTATATAGTATATTATTGTTATTTTACCAGAAAAATAAAAAAAATCATAGTCTATAATAATTCAATTTCAATATTAAAATAATTTTTATAACGATAATTTCCCATCTTCTAAGTTTGGGACGTGATGGCCAAGTGGTCTAAAGCATTGGCTTAAAAGTATCACAGTGCTTCTCACTGCCTAAGATCAAATTTTACTAGGACAGATCATTCTGTGAAAAAGTTTGTCAGTTCACTTTATGAAGGTCACTCCATCTTGTAAGTTGGGTATGTGACGGCCAAGTGGTCTGAATCACTGGCTTACATATCACAGCGCTTCTCACTGCCTAAGTTCAAATTTTACTAGGACAGATCATTCTGTGAAAAAGTTTGTTGATTCACTTGATGAAGGTCACTCCATCTTGTAAGTTGGGTATGTGACGGCCAAGTGGTCTGAATCACTAGCTTACATATCACAGTGCTTCTCATTGCCTAGGTTCAAATTTTACTAGGACAGATCATTCTGTGAGAAAGTTTGTTGATTCACTTGATGAAGGTCACTCCATCTTGTAAGTTGAGGACGTGATGGCCAAGTGGTCTGAATCACTGGCTTCCATATCACAGCGCTTCTCACTGCCTAAGTTCAAATTTTACTAGGACAGATCATTCTGTGAGAAAGTTTGTTGATTCACTTGATGAAGGTCACTCCATCTTGTAAGTTGAGGACGTGATGGCCAAGTGGTCTGAATCACTGGCTTCCATATCACAGCGCTTCTCACTGCCTAAGTTCAAATTTTACTAGGACAGATCATTCTGTGAAAAAGTTTGTTGATTCACTTGATGAAGGTCACTCCATCTTGTAAGTTGGGTATGTGACGGCCAAGTGGTCTGAATCACTGGCTTCCATATCACAGCGCTTCTCACTGCCTAAGTTCAAATTTTACTAGGACAGATCATTCTGTGAAAAAGTTTGTCGGTTTACTTGATGAAGGTCACTCCATCTTCTAAGTTTAGGACGTGATGGCCAAGTGGTCTGAATCACTGGCTTACATATCACAGCGCTTCTCACTGTCTAAGTTCAAATTTTACTAGGACAGATCATTCTGTGAGAAAGTTTGTCAGTTCACTTTATGAAGGTCACTCCATCTTGTAAGTTGGGTATGTGATGGATAAGTGGTCTGAATCACTAGCTTACATATCACAGCGCTTCTCACTGCCTAAGTTCAAATTTTACTAGGACAGATCATTCTGTGAGAAAGTTTGTCAGTTCACTTGATGAAGGTCACTCCATCTTGTAAGTTGGGTATGTGATGGATAAGTGGTCTGAATCACTAGCTTACATATCACAGCGCTTCTCACTGCCTAAGTTCAAATTTTACTAGGACAGATCATTCTGTGAGAAAGTTTGTCAGTTCACTTGATGAAGGTCACTCCATCTTGTAAGTTGGGTATGTGATGGATAAGTGGTCTGAATCACTAGCTTACATATCACAGCGCTTCTCACTGCCTAAGTTCAAATTTTACTAGGACAGATCATTCTGTGAGAAAGTTTGTCAGTTCACTTGATGAAGGTCACTCCATCTTGTAAGTTGGGTATGTGATGGATAAGTGGTCTGAATCACTGGCTTATGTATCACAGCGCTTTTCAATGCTTAAGTTCAAATTTTACTAGGACAGATCATTCTGTGAGACAGTTTACTTGATGAAGGTCACCCAAACCTTGTAATTGAATAAACCATGACCAGATGAAAAATTAAAAACAAACAAAATAAAAGAATATTGATTCTGATATTGATAAATTGGCCGACAGAATTATGAATTATGGGTCAAATTCTTAACTGTAAATATAAAGGTGGCAGTTATTGGCTGAAAATGGACAAAATATCAATACAAATGTACTATACTGAAATGGACAAATTTAACAAGTGTTAATTATTTATTGAAATGTCATTGCAAAGTCCAAAAAACAAAAACCATTATGGTCAAACAAATTTGGACTCAAAAATGGAACAAATGGTCCAAAAAAGAATAAGAAAAGACACAACTTAACATATCTCTTATCATTTCAATGAAAATTGAAATATGACCACAACTGGCAAGGCACTTATGGAAAATGCTCTAGGCAAGAGTTGAAGTGAAAGAAGATGGGTATAATTATAAACACAGCAAACTCCTACTTCGTTTGGGTGATATAAATATGAATACAGTTAGATATACGAGAGCAGGTCAAAAAGTTCATAGAACGGGGTATATATTGCCGGCATAAACCATACATTTTATCATTATTTTTTTAGTCCCCATTTACCCCAATGCACTTACCCCACTTTTCTTTCAGACTGTCTATACCTTTGAAATAGAAGTCTTCGGTTTGGTCCTGAGACCATGCCTCTGTGGCAGCCTTAAGTCCAGCATCATCAGGAAATCTGATTCCCCGTAAATGGGATTTCAAATTTCTAAATAGGAAATAATCACTGGGTGCCAAATCGGGACTGTAGGGTGGGTGATTAAGTTGTTCAAACTTGCATTCACGAATCACTGCTTGTGAAATCCTTGACTTGCGCACAGGAGCATTGTTGTGAAGAAGCAATACCCCTCGGCTCAACTTCCCCCTCCTTTTTAATTTAATAGCAGCTGTCAGCTGCTTTATTAGATCAGCATAGTAAGCCCCAGTGATAGAGATTCCAGCAGGTTTATAAATCCTGCTTGTGAAATCCTTGACTTGCCCACAGGAGCATTGTTGTGAAGAAGCAATACCCCTCGGCTCAACTTCCCCCTCCTTTTTAATTTAATAGCAGCTTTCAGCTGCTTTATTAGATCAGCATAGTAAGCCCCAGTGATAGAGATTCCAGCAGGTTTATAATTGATTAACAGAACACCCTTAGAATCCCAAAACACAGTGGCCATGACTTTGCCAGCTGAAAGTTGGGTTTTGAATTTCTTGGTGGGGGTGAGCCAGGGTGTTTCCATTGCATGAACTCTTTTTTGGTTTCTGGGTCCCAATGATGAATCCATGTTTCATCACCAGTTACTAAACGTAAATGGAAGTTCTCCGGGTTATCATTATAAATGCCAAGAAGCTCCCGACTTGACTGGAGTCTTTGGAAGCGATCCTGCATATTAAGGTTTCTGGGGATCCATCTTGCAGATACTTTTGACATCCCAAAATGCTCGTGGATAACAGTGTATACACTTCCATGTGAAATGTCACACTCCCTAGCTATGTCATCAATCCTAATTCGACTATCATTATTGATGAAAGTCTCCACAGACGTGACAATTTCTTTTGTGATGGCATCACCTGGTCGACCTTACCATGGGTCATCCTTCAGTGAGGTGCGCCCACGTTTAAATTCAGCTGACCATTTTGCCACTGTGGAATAGGCAGGACCACTGTCACGGTACACCTGGACCATTAGCCGGTGAATTTCTTTGGCATTTGATCCCTCTACGGTGAGGAACTTTATTACTGCCCTAAACTCAACATTTTGATTTTCCATCATTGCTTGATGGTCACCAACTTTGAATGCTTTTGAGAATTACACAAATATGTTGTGACAAATAAACTTGATATGTTTAAAATGGCGGAATGTTGTGTTGTCTAAATAAGTAAAGAAAATGTGTGTTACGCTTGGCTGAATACACTGTTCTATGAACTTTCTGACTTCCCCTCGTACATGTATTTGGTGTTCATGAAAAAATGTAATCAAGCTTAAAACAAATTATTCCTGAGGTCTGAGAAGGGCAGTATTATGTGAGTGTAGCATGATGTTCAATAGACAAGGATTTTAAGTGGTTGAACCCAACAGAAACTGATTCACCCTTTGCAATTTAGGATATAAGTTTGATGGTGCTGGAAGTTTGATCAGCAGTAAATGTGAAACTAAGTAACTTGCTTTGGGACACAACAACCTCTCAATAGGATTTGAACCCATGACCCTTGGATCTTGAGTCCAATGTACTACCAACTGAGCCTAATGTTTACAGATCATATATTGTCAAATGACAAAACAAACTAATGCTTAATGATAAGTTGCAACATGCTCCCAACAGGGTTCAAACCCACAACCCTTCTATATGGAGTCTGACACTATATCACTGAGCTACATGCTTTCATATCTATTGTCAATTTACAAAAAAATAAAAGTTGAGCAATATAATACATCCAATTACCGGTATATTCATATAATCATATTATTTCGCAACTAATAGTTACCTCTAACTCAAAACATGTTAAAAAACTGAAAATATTGATAACCAATTAAAACCAGTACTCATCACAGAAAAAAATATAAATGGGTGGTTTAAGATTCTAATAGAACTAGTATAAGGTTGATAATAATGGTTGATATGTGTACTGGTAGCTTATATTGATAACTCTGTAGTAGGACTTGAGTCGCAACAGGAGTGATGGAGGATAAGAATTCAATATTTACTTTCTACATTTTTAATGATAAAATTAATGGGTCTCAAGTCCTACTCACTTTATAGACACCTTTAGTAAACCTAAGGCTTGTATGGACACATTTTAATCTTTGCACTGTGATGCTAGTGACAGCCAGATCAAACTATAGACTATTCTAATGTGACCATTGCTGGCAGTGTGTATTGTGAATATGTCTGTGTTGTACTAGGGCACACTGAGGGCAACTTTTAGGTGCTAGTAAATAGACAGCGATTTGCTGCCACATTGGCCACTAATCCTGACACTACATACATCCACGGCAATGTTAAATGAAGTAACATGCTTAAAAAGACAACATGCTCTCAGCAGTATTCAAACCCATGACCCTTGGATCTTGAGTCTAACTCTCTACCAACTGAGTTTCATGTTACCATGGTATCAATTTACAAACAAATAAAAAGTAATCGAATAAAAAGTTGAGCAATATAATAATCCTATGATTTTCACATAACATTAACTGCAACTAATAGTTACCTCTAATTCAAAACCCATACTTAAAATATTGATAACCAATTAAAACCAGTACTCATGATGGAAAAAAACATAAATAAGTGGTTTACATATCTAATAGAACTAATAAAAGGGTGACAATAATGACCGATAATGTGTACTGGTAGCTTATATTGATAAGTGTCGGTATGAATCTATTAAAATTTGAGCCATAACAAGAATATTGATGACTCTGTATTAAACTTGGGTCCTAACGGGAGTGGTGGAGGATAAAAATTCAATATTTACTGACTCGGATTTTAATGATTTAATCAATGTAACTCAAGTGCTTTATTTGTTTTGTGTTGTCTGGTGAATAAAGTATCGTTATACAGTGTCAAACATAAAAAATGATAGATCAAACGTGTTAACTACTAATATGTACCTAATCTGTATCAATCAATAGAGTGCTACATTATTGGTGTATTATCTAGAGAAAATGAAGAGTGTTAAAATGCTAATACCAATACAGCGATTCATTAGTATACATAACTCTAATACAAACAGTAGGGATGGAGGAAAAATATGAAGTTCAAAAGAATACAGCAATCTATTCACAATCAATTACTCAGATTCTTTATGTTATCAATTAGACCAAGGTATGAAGATTGATTGATTGTTGATTGAAGGGTGTTTTAAGTACCAGTCAAGAATATTTTCACTTATATTGAGACATTACCAGCTATAGTTGTGAAATGGCAGAAATTTTTACCTTTGCAGTGTGCTCAGGTCACTACAGATAGTTCCCATGTGACGTCACACTGTCCACTTTACAGGTAAAGTAGTGGCCATTTTGGTAGGCATTAGAAATCAAGTCTTTTAATTCTTTCTAAAATAGGGTGTATAAAATTTATTGTCACATTGTTGTTATGGGGACAAAATCTTATAAAATATACCAAATCAAAGTAAAAACATTGACGATTTCATAAATTTAAAAACTTTATTGATATCCCAATTACTTTTTGAAAAACAATAATTTAAAAATGAACAAATTTGGTTGAAATAGATAGATAAATGATATAGATTGCCTGACAAAATGGTGACCACTCTACTGAAAAATTTGTCTGCTAGAGGTCAATGGGAACTATCTACAGAGGGAGGAGTTCTTTGATGTGCAACACCTGCTGTGGTTTCTTCCTAAAGACACTGTGACTTTCAATTCTAAATACCAAGTGTTTGGCTAAAGATCAATCAGTACTACCTGGTCAAGTCAGGGCTTTGAACCCACAACCTCTTACATATGAAGCAAGCACTCTACTAACTGGGCTACCATAGTGGTCCAAATGTGTAGAGGATCTGGGCTAGGTGAGCAGTGTCTATCATTCAAAGAAGTATCTCTGCTTTGTTTTCCAATGCAGTACTGATTTTTCCCCATTCTAGTTACATTTGACAAGCTATTGTCACCCTTAGACCAACAGGCTAGTGGATTTAAAAGAATTGAAATGGAGGATTATGTAACTCTCTGGATAGCTCAGTTAGTAGATCATTCTGCTACAGCGCATTAGGTTTTGGGTTTGTGTCCTGGCCTGTTTGACATGGATTTGTTCTTTCCTATTACATATTATGAAACTGAGCATTTCAAGATTTGTGAACTATAATTGACTAAAACACAGAATCAAATGAAAACTGAAGGTAAATCCATTCTTAAGAGGAGTCTGTGTTTGAGTGGTGTAAGGTATCAGCTTAGATCAGAGTGCTCTCACTGTCTAATTTTAAACTGCACTTGGGGCAGATCACAGTGTGAGAAAGTTTGTCAGTTTGCTTGCCAAAGGTCAGTGATTTTCTCAGGGCACTTTCACATTTCTTCCTCCATTCCAGAACTGGCTACCTCAATACAGGCGACATATAAAAACTGACATATAAAAACTATTACTCCACTCTACTCCAATATCATTCTTAAGTCCTCCTTAGAAGGCTCAAGTTGCTCATTTGGCAATTTTGAACATATACATATAGAAAATATTAAAACGGACATCTATAGATAAATTCTCTACAAACTGTGGTCTATAGGTGAGTAAGTCATATTTTGAACAAGCAAATTCAGTGAATTAAGATCCCCTGTCAGCAGCTTCTTTTTTATGATTTGGACTTGTGTTCAAAAAGCCAACTCCAAGGAAAATGAGCAAACCAACTCGGGTTAACGACATGCACATCTCCTATCTATGTTGATACTTTGCACCAAGTTTCAAGCTTCATAGCTTTGGAAAATTAGCGCAGACAAGAATTTCGGATGGACACACGGATTGATGGAAGGAAGGACAGACACGAACTCAAATTTAATACCCCCGCCCCCTCTTTTTCTGAAAGACAGGGGATAGAAAAGTATAAAATACTGGTAACCAGTAGATACATGCTTATGTATCTTATAAATACTGATCATGATAGGTAAAGATCATTATAGATTAATAATTCATAAAGTTTTACACAAATCAATACACAATAGGAAGTTAGATTTTTTGTAAAGCAATTAAATTGTTTAAATAATCCAGATGTTGTCAAAGTCATAAAACTGATCATTTATTTTTCATGTGATATCAGGTACAGTTGCCAAGAAAAGTCTCACTCAGCTTAACACTACTTACTGCAGGTAATAAATTTTGGAGTACTTTACCATGAAAACTTTTGAAAATTTTAAAAAATATTCTGAGTTACCAATGAAAGGTATAAAAAACAAAAAAGATATACCAGGGTATGCATATAAGATCATTGCTATAAATTTTTACCTTTGCAGTGCACTCAGGGCAATGTACAGGAAGGGTTCTTCAGTGTAACATGCCTACTGTGACATGGGACATTTTTTATGGTCATTTTCAAAGGACCATAAGACTAACATTTCTAAAAGCTGAGTGCTTGACAAAAAAAATGTCACTAACTATATCTTGGTTGGGTCAAACCCTTCCCTACTACATAAGAAGCAATATATTCATGATTTAAAATGTAATTAAAGAAAATATATGTGTTGAATGAATGGAGAAAATATGTGACTGCGACTGGGAAAATGGGTCCAGTTGCGCTCTGACGTCAAACTGAGAAAATTGAACAGAAAGCTTGACGTCACAAAATTGTGCACCTTGCATTGAAATTTATGATGGAGTTCATGCAAACTCAAATGTATCAAGCAACCAAACGAGCGCATTTAAACTGGTGCTTCATGTGTATTTGTGTTAATCTGTATTTATATTTCAAAATTATAATCAATCTACATTTATAGAATAAAATAATAAATAATAAATATGCGCGCACATTTAGGTAAAATGTTAGATTGACCTGACCTATATAAACACGGTCGATTTGCCGTTTTCAGACGGTCTTCAAGTGTTGTTTTATGATTAAATACAATTATTCTGATTAAGAAAAACGAGCGTCATTTGTATTGTTAGATGGCACGATTCAAAAGATACACTGGAGCTAAATTTCTCCCAGATCGAGTGATGAACACGATATAGGCCTATCTACCAGCAGCTTAGATAAAATGTCTTCTATTACGTCCGTACTACGCCGGTCAAAAATTAGACCTCCGATTGTATGCTTTGTCTATGTAGTCACTGTTCATGGAAGTGATGCCGGTTCATGCGATAGTTTCCAAATTGTCGACATACTGGATTATCAAATACCTAAATATTTATTTGTTTATTTATTTAATGTATTTTACAAAAAATAGGTAGCTTAATGTTACTCTTAAGTACTGTGTGGTATTGTTGTTGTCTAATTAAAGCTCTGAAAATCCTATTTCCCCTCGTTCAATAATTAATTTTAAATCTAGGCAGTGAACAAAACAAATTCGTAACTTTCTTTGGATCCTCTCATCGTTTTCTGTACATCACTCCGTATTAGATCTATACAATTTTCAGTTAAGATATAACAAAATCATGCCTCCTGGCCTAGTCTACAAGCTTTAAAAGGCATGTTGGATCTAGCTTCTATAAATATGTCGCTGTATTAATAATTTAATTTACTTTTTTAATTTCAAAATAAAAAATTCTTTAAAGTATTAAATCACGGTTAGGTTTATTCAAAGCTAGTAACAACAATACTTATAGTTTTTAAAAAGAAAAGAAAGAAAATAAAATGTTACTTTTCATGGATGGTGTTTTCAAATCACAACCATTGCTGATATTTATTATTTTTTTTTTTATTATTATTTTAAAATTATCACTTGACATAAGTTTCATATTGGAAATCCGAATTATATTAAATAAGATTAAGTTTTATATAGGCCTAGTTTCTTCTGTCCAGATGAGCTTGCGCTTCTAAACATATTGATATGATTTAGCCTCTGACAAGAGCGGCTTGATATGATGACTTTCTAAAAAATATAAAGATCTTGTGCAAGAAAGTCCGAGTGGCGAAAGAACGTGACTGACAATATCATAATTTTGTGAATGTGGCTGCATGGTATTGCGCAGTCAGGGTGAGTGGAGAAATGAAGTTTACGCCAAAGGCGTAAAATTACATTTTCACTTATATTGAGGCCGAAATTTGGATGGTGGATAAATCCGGAGTGCCCGGTTAAACCCGACCTTCAGTTAGCGAACTGACAAACCTCATAGTTGGATTTTCCCAAGTGAGATTCGGAGTAGGAGGCGCTGTGATCCGTATTTGTGCTACTCGGTTACTGAGACCCATGGGTGAGTTATAGGGGTGCTGATGCATAGGCGTAGGAGCAGGGGGGGGGGGCAGCGGGGGGTGTCCCCCCCCCCCCAATGTCAGAGAAGGGGGTGGGCAGGCCCCCGCAATATTAACAGATTATTTCCGTGTATTGTGGTTTAGCAGATGAAGAATGTGACGGTTCTTTACCATAAAGGATACATTCAATTAAAAGTCTGATGTACATTACATGTTTCGCTTTTTTTTTTTTTTTTTTTTTTTTTTTTTTTTTTTTTTTGAAACGGTTGAATTGATTCATGTATATGCCGCTAAATACATTCTTAACTAGAACTGTCTCTTGAGAGCCAACTACCCACGCACCAAACAGTTAACGTTTTCCCACCACTTTTCCCGTTCCGATATGACTTTGAAAATGTAAACTATTCATGTGGAGTTTTATGATAATTGTTCCAAGCAATTAGGAGATATGGCCCGGGCACGATTTTACAGGGACAAACAGATATAATGAATAATTTTATTCGGGTAAAATGTGTACGGGAGGATATAATTCCATAGTAAAATCTTATCGGTGGTATAAATACCATGCCTTATTCTGTAAAATATTATCCATGGACAATATTTATATATAAAATATTGTTATTCTTATATACCCTCTCAAACTAGTTTGCGGTTAAGAAATATGTGCATTTGTTAAATAATTTGGGATGCTGAGGGTATTTCAACTTCACTACAAACACACCACTGGGATTTACTTCCGAATCCATCCATCAGTAGTCCCAATATGTTTGTATTTTCTTGACTTATTTTCTATGTTTATTTTTTTTAAATTTTATTTTTTATTGCTTGGTTCCAGCAGCTGTGTTGTTCATTTTTTAAAATTCTGTTTTTATACATTTTAGGTTATGTCACGCTTTTTATGGACATAAACATTTAAATGCATACCACTGCGGTAGCTCAATTGGTAGAGTGTCCCCTCTGCAAGTGGGTGGTCGTGGGTTCGAACCCCGACCGGGTCTGAACTGACTTTAAAGTGGGTAGTAATTGCTTTTTCGCCAAGCACTCGGCATTACGAAATGAAACGCACGGTTTACATATATTTAATTAAATGAACGAGGTCCCCTATCAACGGTAGGTGTGGCACAATAAAGAACCCTGCTGTATAATGCTTTCAGTGCAACACACAGGCTAAATGTTTGCTATAGCTGGCGACGTCTCGATATAATTGAAATATTCTTGACTGGGACGGTAAACGCCATCAAATAATTTGTTTCAATTCTAATTACTTAAGTTAATCATACTGTGTACATTGATTCTGTATATAGCTTTCCTTTTAGAATATATGGACAAAAATTGTTTAGAAATCGTGTAAAAAATTAATCAAGTATACTTTTATTCTCTGATGACCTTTAACCCCTAATCACGTGACTTGTTGATATATATAAATTGATTTCATTGGATATTTTCAAAACTTCGTCTTGGTCTTTCATATGATTTATTAGAAATATAAAAATAATTATAATGTATTTATCTCCAATTTAGTATTGGTGGCACTGAGAAAGTCACCATTTTTTACTCAAAAAACGCACTGCAGGTTATCGAAAATATATTCATACTCATCTAATTTTTTGAGTATTTTTCTAAAATTTTCGTTGACGGACAAATTAATTGTACTTCCCTCCCTACATTAGATATTGAACCTATTTTGTAATCTGCTAAATTCAAAATATTACGTTATTTTTGTGTAAAAATTCAAAATTTTGGTTTTTTCCTCCTTTTTATGTTGGCGAAGAGGAGAGGCATATTGGTATTTTATGGCGCTTTCATGTAAGCGTTACCATGGTAACGGATATACATTGGAAACATCGTGACAAAACAAAAGATATTTGATTATTGAAAACATAAAATATTGACTTAAAGTTAGCATTTAAGTTTTTGTTGTAAATGCATGAGAAGTTTCTTTGAAATAAATATTTAGATCTTGTAAAATTGCGAAAAAAATCTGTAAATGTTGTAATTTCAGTGATTAAGTCGACTTAAAGATTTTTTCTGTAAAAAACACAGAATAGTAAATCCTTCATAACTTTAAGAATAATTGAGATATTCATCTCAAATTTTCAGGTTATGTTATTAAATCTTGGTGCTTCCGAAAAATGCAAAAATCTGAAAATGTGATTTTTGCGCATCTGGACCCATTTTTCCAGTCACAGTCACATATATGTTTTCTAATGATCAAGTTTTGATGTCAGATCTTAAGGTCACTAGATGTTGACTCTTTCTAACCAGGAGCTTGTCTCCATCTATCACTGACATGTATGAACCTACATTGCTACAACTTTCTTAATGTTCTAGAACAATAGAATCTAACACCGGCAACTGTGTAAGACAGAGATATCTCAAACGAGGAGGAATATTTTCTTGTCCAGAACGAGCTTTAGCGAGTTCTGGACATTGAAAATATTCATCCGAGTTTTAGCTATCTCTGTCTTATACTATTACTGGTGTAGGATTCTTTTTCTCACACATTTGCAGCATAAAAACATGATTTGTAAACAAAAATTTGCATCAAACGTTCAGTTTTCAGGCCATCATAGGTGCCTTATGAAAATGACGTCATCAAGTTTGTTGACGTCTTCACGTAAAATGATTATGAGGTCATCAATTAAGCTTGTGTAAGTGATTGTGATGTTATGGAAATTGTAATGAAATTATGTCACTGCGAGCCAAACAGTGCGTGTAGCTTGTCTTTCACAGGGGGTGCAAGACAGAGATATCTTACACCTAGCAACCAACGGAATAACTCTGTGAAGTATGGGAGAACATATTTTCTGTAATATCTGCAAACAATGATTCATTCTCACCAAGACTTGTCGTCGTCTATCACAGAAAAGCATGAACCTATATCGTTACACCCCCACACACTTCTTAATGACCTGGAATATCTTTTCTGTAATATCAACCAACCTGTATTTACTGACAATTTTAAATTAAATGGAAATACTTCAGATTTATTCTTATCTTACACGCAAACCAAAACACATCAGATGCACGCATGAACAAATATAGTTATCTCTAAATAATGCAATTTTGTACACAGCATGTACAATTATTTCCAGTATCAACAGCCATTACATAATATCATACAGGGCCTAACAAACATTGTCTAAACAAACACTTTTTTAACCGCAGTTATCTTGTTGTCTGAAAAACATTTTTCTTCCAAAATCAAGCAAACATTTTTATGATGCCATGCAGGAAACAATTGATCAATTTAGATAAAAAATTTAAAAAATCTTTTAAACAAATTAAAATATGTTTATTTTGACAAGTTTGATGTGATGACAATCTGTCGCTAATTAATTTTTTTTATTTTTTTTTTTTTTTTTTCCTGAAAATATTTATACTAAAACCTATAAAGTAATAAGAGAATATTTTATACATTAATATTAAAAATGAATAAACAAATTCATGAATTTTAGGTGTAGTTTATGTATAAAACCATTTGTATTTAGTTTTGCCAAAGATGTTTATTTATAGTTTCATAAGAGAAAGCCAAAAATTGCTTAAATCTTAGTTAAGGGAACATCTTACCAGGTACCGGTAGTTAAGAAATAACTGTGAAACCAGTCTATTTGATTTAACAATGAAAATTAGTGAAAATGTGGTGAGTAATATTTTGGTCTTGGTAGGTTAACTTTTAAGATTTAGTAGTCAGGAGGCCTGTGAAAAAATATTGCAATTGTAGAGTCCTGATAATTGATTTGAAAACTTATATATAAATAAAGAGAAAGCAATTATGAAATGTTCAGATAAATTTAATATAATATTTGAATAATATTCAGAAATATATTTCTATTAACACGATTATATGAAGTAATTTGAAAGGTAAGTTTTGTCAAATGGCAGTTTAAATAGAATCTGTTTTTACAAGACATCATTAATAACCCAATTGACCAATAATACCTCTACAGAACTGTCAAAGTGAATTTATAGTGGTACCTGAGCCCTGGTTCAATAATTTCATTAATAGCTGAAATTAAAAGTGACAGTCAAAGAATTCATACTTTCGAATGCTTTTTTGACCAGTATAAATGTAACCATTAATATTTTGATATATTGGTTTTAAAGTAAGCTGTATATATACACCCGTAGATTGTCAATATAAGCGTTATAACTTATATTTATATATCTGATCAGTTAGAATTGATTAAGGTAAAATATACATTGTACACCTTGATCAATTTTCTTAATCCTGTCATTCACAGGTATAATTCTTACTAACCACTGACTTAGTAAGAAAATTATAACAAGAAAGAAGGATTAAGTCGCATAAAAAATTATTGTCATAACATGGGAAAAAGATTTACAATGTCTAATATTGTTTGAAATAAATACAAGATGAAAAAGATGAAAAATACTCTTTCCCTCTTACCTGTGAAGGTCTGGGTAAATTCAATTAATATTTGAATTGGTTTCTCATGAATTATCTAGTTGGTAGTGTGCTCACTTCGTATATGGAAGGTTGGAGTTCAAACCTGGTTGGGGTCTGACCAAGACTTGGAAATAGGTAGTGACTTTTCTTTTGGCAAGCACTTGGCTTTATGAAAGTAACAGGCTGCTTCAGAAAAGAACTTAAAAACCAATGCCAAATGTCTTCTCAGATATAGCATGTTAAAGAACTTTCTGCACATAATGACGGAGCACACTGCAAAGGTCAAAATTTCTGTCACTTCACCTTTAGCTGGTGAGGTCTTAATATAATTGAAGTATTCTTGACTGGGGCATAAAAGTTCAATCAATTTTCAGAAATTGACACCAAGCTGACAGATTAAAGCAGAACAAGATTGAAAGCAAAATATGCTGAAAGAATATCAGACTTGTTTTCAGCTCTGTCAAGATACTGGTATGGACAGTGAGTATACACTCGACTGACTCACACTGTGTAGGTGACAATTCAATCAAATCAGGCAGATCCCGGAGTGAGAAAGTTTGTCAGTCCCTTTGCTGAAAGTCTGTGGTTTTCTACATAGACCCCAGTTTTCTTAACCATTCCACAACTGATGAACAATATAAGTGAAAATAACAATTACTGGGGTGTAAAATACCATCACTCCACTTCACTCAAATTCAAAACCTTGTAGTTGATTAACTCAGTTACTGAAACACTAACCTTAATTATTTTAATTATGAGTGATCATAATCTGATCAGATGGAGCTTGTATTTTACCCCAGGTAAAACTTTTTGTCTTTTTTGGTACATATTTTGTTTGAAGCTATACTCTAGAAATATAAACCACTGAGACTTGCCTCTGTTGGTGTACTAAACATCCCGAGGATATCATAAACTATGTATATTTTAAATATGAACTAGCTTAATTACTAGGATTTCTGGGTATTTGGATCTTAGAGAGGGAGGAAAACCAGAGGACCAGGTGAAAAATCCACAGGTTATACCTTATTTTATCCCAACCAATCACAGATTCACTTTTCAAAATTGTTGTAATGCAATAATGACATGGCTTTATAAAATAATATTAACTCTAACATTCAGAAAAATGAAGAGACAACAACAAGCGATACGTAACATTGTTGTACTATCAGTATATAAAGTCATAAGCAGTGAAAAGGATCTCCATAGCTAAGTGGTCAAAAGTGCTGGCTTATGAATACTGTAATTTGTACTGCCCTAAATGATGAAACAAAGCTTCTTAAAGTATGTACAAAACAGGCTAAATTAGAAAAACCTAACCTCATTGCATCAAAAATACAACTCCATCCAACAAAGCCAGCCAAAAAATCACCCTGTCCATGGACAACTATAGATTAGAATTAACTAAAATTGGAGTAGTAGAAGAGCTTAAACAAAACACCAAAAATAAAGGACGAAATCTTCATCGAGTTGAAGCCAGTCAGTAAAAGTCATGTAACTTTGTAGAAACATTAAATCGTTATTTGATTAAAATACAAATTACAGTGTACAGTCCTTTCAGATGGTTTTTCAAAACAAAAGGTTCTTCAGTCCAACTTTTAAAAATTCCAGATGTTAACAGTAAAATTTTACAAGTAAAGTAGTCACACAGATTTTTTTTGAGGAAGTAATAGACAATTGGGTGTGCTGAAGAAGCCTGGCCACAATATTGAGACAATAATCTGTGGTTTGAATTTAAAAGGCAAATATGAAATTCACAACTGCATGTGTTCTTACACAGTAACCTATTGAAACAATATTCTGTCATGAAGTGCATTACATTTCCTTAGTTAAATATCATTACATATTCACATTAATGCTACATAATGACTGTAAAACTTCATTATAAAGTCCCTCAATAATTTTACCACCTTGTTTATTGCCACAAACTTGAACACACAAATTCTATTTCTTTAAAAATCTCCTTCCCTTTATTTGGATTGTGATTCAAAGATTGGATTGCCATTTTAAGATTGGTATGTTTGTTTTTGATACAATTTTTATACAAGATTTTAAAGATAAAATAATAATTACCTTTCGATGGTGTATGTCCTGTAGTCTCTTCTGTTGGTACTTTTTAAGTAACTTATTAGGTGCTTTAAATCCATACATTTTGACTGATTTACTTAAAATTCAAAATTTCACAAATTAAATATTAAAATTTTCCAACGGGATTAAAATTGTGTAGATTCCTGTCTGTTCTTTATATGTCACCTATAATTAAAAACAACAAGGAAATAAGACAAAATCAAATATAACTTTGTCTCAATCCATATTCACAAAATAAAAATAAATAAAATAAAAGTAATAAAGCATATTTTGGTAAACAGACTAATCAAATTGTATATCCATAATCCAAATCTTTGTACTTCTGTCTGATTAAAACTCGATCTTTCTATATATAAGACTATCAACAGGTAAGAATTTTAAAGTAAGTACCGATAATGTCTGAACACAAAAACTTTACCTACCGAATTTAACACTAAGTAGTGTTTTATCTGTCACTGTATGTCTATCCTATGGAATTATCTATTGAATAATTGAACATTTTCCTTGATAGTAATACAAGAACATGATGATGTTGTTTGAATCTCACATAACACTAGTAGTTACATGATAACTGTGCTGGTGCTGTAATCAATGTGTAGATCGAACTATCTTGTAATTACTGTGCTACTTAATCAGTCAACGCCACTCCATAGAGACAGGTCAACACATTTGAGGGTCAATAATCATGATAGGCGGGATATTTAAATATGCGAAATTAATAACTGATTTTACATCGATTGAAATAAAATATTGAAGCGAATATGTGAAACTGATATCGTCTAGATAATTAAAGTTGCCTATACATAGCACGCGAGAAAGTTTATTGATAATCAGTAAAAAATATGTGCAGTGGACAGGGTGAACAGGTAAAACAAATCAAATTTTAATTTATGGACTTTTGTTTATAAATATGGACGTATTTTTGTTTGCTTTTCAGTATAGTAAAATAAAAAATAAGAATTAGGTACTTGTGGAACTTTTCGACCAGTAGTAGAATTCATCGCATGTTGTTAAAACTACACAAACTTTTTCCCAGGTGATTGTTTACACTGGTTGGCAAGCACATGTTTTAGGAACTCTCTAAATTTGAAGTCACAAAATATCGAACTTCCGGGTAATTTTTCCAAAACAACAAACAATAATAATGTAAAGGTAAGTTTGATAAGTTTTTATTAACCCAACACTGTCACAAAAATGTGGATTATGTGCTGTGATTCTATGTTTAAGATGCACATTTGTGAGATGCCAAATGAGTTGAAATAACTCAACTGGTGGTGAAAATCTGAAATAAATATTTGAAGCTGCCTTATGCATTATTTGATGATCATCTTGAAAACAAACATTTACATTTTCTGGAATACTGTGAACGGCTTATCAGCATCAACTCAAAGGAGTACTTAAACTGTGTGGTGTGGCTTCTCATATGACCTTTTCAAAACAGATTAAAAACAGTTAAAACTATTTACACTAGTTGCCACATCTCTCTACTCTGCACTGGAACAAAAAATGGCTCCACAGTTGTCTGTGTGACAACCTTCTCCGGTAGCATGTTTCACTCTGGGATGGTGCAAGGGAAAAAGCTATACTTAAAGGTGTTGATGTTGCAGCTGATTTGGATAAAGCTGATGCTGTTATGCCCCCTTGTCTGTCTATTTGATGGTATTATGTCCTTAGGTACTAAGGTAGGCAGTGCACTCCAATTCTTTTGACGAACTTATAAAATTGCACAAGTCGCTGGTCTTGTCTGTGTTGCTTAAGTGATGGCCACTGGAGGTCCCGAAGCATTGATGTTATGCTTTCAGTGCGGTTGTAGCTTCCTGTGACCAACCTGGCTACCCTACGCTGACCAATTTCTACAGCATTAATCTGGTACTGGCGAAATGGATCCCATACAGATGCTCCATATTCCAGATGAGGTCTTATGAGGAAAATAGGCTCTCTCTTTCACCTCTTTGTTGTATCTGCCAAGATTCCACCATTCAAATGACAGGATACCAGTTGCTTGGCTGTCGTTTGGTTGATTTGGGTTTTCAAGTTTTGGTCATTAGATATCTCTACTCCTAAGTATGGATTGAAGACTTGGAGAATACATGATAACTTAGCATCAGGTAGCTGTCTCCTACCAGAGAAGACCACCATGTAGAGAACACCCCTCCCATGTAGATGGTTGGTTGGTTGGTTGAATGTTGCTTAAACGTTGCATCAGCAAATTTTTCAGGTATTCGCGACAAGAACTATTTTATTAATCTCTATGGATTAATCTATGAACAATTTTATGTATGCATGTGAAGTACGAGTGTGTTGTATGGTCTGCCTTGTACTGGCCCACACTCAGGGCGACTTTAATGTGCTAGCTCACAGAGTCAGTATGCCGCAGACAAGCTTACCAATTCCCCAGTCCATTATACTGATACCAGGTGAACCAGTAAAGGCCAATGGCAAGGAAAATTCACTTTCCCACATGGTCTGAGCTCGACTCGAACTCACAGCAGTGAGAGACCCATGATTTGAACCGTTAAGCCACCACAGCCTCTCCCTCTCATGTAGAGGCATCTTCAGTTCTTATAAGTTTAAACAAACATAAATTGTCAAAGTTGGTTAATAGTTAGCACATAATAAGACTAGGCACTGCCTGTGATGGGCAAAGCTTCATAATTATCACAAACAGAGAGTGTTCAATTCACCATGCTTTATCATAGTGTCACAGAAACACGGAAATGTAATGTCATGGAAATTTTTACCACACATCATCTATGTAGTGTTTACTTTACTGTGTCTCAAAATATTCCCTCTGTAGTGCTGTATTTGCATGTGAGATTTGTTCATCTTAAATCTATTTCATTGAGTTCTACATAAAATGTAAAAAAATATATGAATAAAAATAATAGAAGCTCTAACACAAGTTAACAACCTTAATACAGACACCACGAAAGCGATAATAATAATGGTTGGCATAAACAAGAATGGAACCAGACCAGAATGCTTGGTGATTCCATGAGATGGAATTGAAAACAAGTTAGACAGTAGACCCCATACATGCTATGTTTACATTCCTGGTAGCCAAAATCGCCATTGGCAACTCATTTTTGTGAAATTCTTTCAAAAAGTAACCTATTTTAACAAATTTGTGAAAAATTACTTTAAAAAGTACTATATTTTCACAAATTTTGGAAATTTGGCTACTAATAATTTTAAAATTGTTGAAACATAGTACATGTATCTGTATTTAACTAATATGCACATTGCCTATAGGTTGGCTTTGTCCGTGCAAATAATGAAAATCATCAGTTTTGATGAGCACATGCAATCATTGAAGTTGGAGTAGCTGGTCAAATGTTATAAGTCTTGGTCGGTAAAGTTGAGTAAATTTTAACTTTATTAAGCTAATCTCCCCCCTTGCATATTGTTGTTGACAAAAGGTTTGTATATGGTCATATCTAGTCAAATTGTAAGTCACTTTATTACAGTTGAATCTCGTTATCTCGAACTCGGATATCTCGAACTACCGGATATCTCGAATTATCGGATATGTCGAACAATATTTTCGTCCCCTTGAATGAAAATCCTAGGAAAATTACACTCGTTAACTCGAACAAAAAAATTAGGAAAATTAATTTGTTAACTCGAACAAAAAATTTTGAGAAATCAAATTTGTCAGCGCCTACAGATTTTTTGGTAGAAAAAACACATTCCGACACAAATAAAATATTTGACTGTCGGCCTCGTGTTGATTTTAAAATTACAACATTGCACTGACCTCCCAATTTCCTTAAGCCCTTAATTATTATCCCTTGCATAAGCAATTAAACCATCAAGGAGATTAGCAGGTGTTATAATTACTGTCAAGCTGAACATGGCTTCCGAAAGCGTGTGATGTGAACATTACTCAATACAACCGAAAGCTTGGGGTGATTAAAGTACACAAAGCGAAACTGGTATGGAGACCAGAGCCGACTCCACTATTTGTCGGCTAATAACAAGTAACAGATAATCTCCCGATTTTTTATATACTACATTCTCAATTATAAATACAAATAATGAATAATGCAGTTTTTATTTATCATGTTTTAATACATACGATATAGGAGAAAACGGCAATATACAGTTTGGCAAGATAAAACCGGAAGCGACTTCCGGTAGGCGTGTATGAGTTACTTCCCTTTTGTTGCCGTTTTTAACATCGGTTATCTCGAACTCCGGATAAGTCGAACTTTTTACATTTCCCCGTCGAGTTCGAGATAACGAGAGTCAACTGTATATAATCTACTCAATAATCCATGTAATACGGTCATACAATAAAAATCGTATTGAATGAGTGTGACGTCATAAAAGCATAAAAGTCATTCCATAGTGACGTCACACAATTGACCTAGTTCACAGTTATTTGTTTCATTTGACACTGTTTGTTGATTCTAATTTAAGCTGATATTTTTGTACTTTTCTTCTAAAAAGAAGATACATTGTGTTTAAATTGAAAATGTTTGTTTTGTTTTTGTTTCCTGAGGACATTTAATATTTCAGCAGGATTACTTTTGGCGCTTGTACACATTTACGTGAACTTGTTGAGTTTCGGTCAATCAGCTGTTTTCTTCTAATGAGAAGACAAGTTTTAAATCTACGAAAAACCCGTTTTTATGGGATTATTTAATAAATAGAATCTTGCATTCGTGTTTATGCAATATTGAATTTATTAAACTCGTTGAATAATGTTTTATGCAACTCGTTTAATAAATTCAATATTACATAAGCACTCATGCAAGATCCTCTATATATTAAATGATAGATCGTTCTAGAAACCAAAATTTCCCTAAATGAAGCTTGATACAAATCATTCTCAGGTGACACTCTAGTGTCTTCACTCTTGGTAGCACTATTGTCATTTCATGTAACTAGAACAAAGTCTTTGAAAAATGTTGATTATAGTCAGCTTCCTAGCTTTTTTTATTATTTGGTGCACGCAGCATAAAACCGCAAAGCGGTTTATGCATACGCGTTCACCAAATAATTTTATCTATGACCATAGATAGAAAAAAAATTACAATCATTCCTTATAATTAAATTCAAAAATAAGTTCAATATTCATAACATTCATGTAATCTTTAAATTATACACATGAAACAAAAAACCAACGCATTAAAACAAAAAATGGCGCATTAATCAAAAAGCGGAACACAGTTGATTGCCAATGGCAACTGCCGGTAGCTAGCCTTGCATGAACATTTTCTGCACAATATGACGTCAGCTAATATGACGTCAAAAAAATTCTGTCTATGGGATCATAGACATAAAAAATTTACAACACTGGATAGTATTAAAATTTAATTATATACATGTATTGTAAAGTACAGACAAAAAGATTCTTTGCGATTTTGCAATTAAATGGTAATACATGTATTGGGCTAAATTCTGTATATATCTTGAAGGAATTCTAAATGGTAGCAACTTTTGGTCTTTAACCTGATAATTTTGTTAACACCAACCAGTTAGTAGGCAGTCACTTGCCTGTCAAGACTGTCATTCTGCTGACAGGTTTATTGGGCAAAAATGAACATATTTCCATGCTTCAAAACCTAAAATTTTCAAAATGTTTTGGTGATTTTTTTTAATTTGAATAAATTCAGTACAATTTTGTAACTTTTACCATTCTACTATGTATTTTCCTCTATTAGATTTTTCCCTAAAATTTTCCCTAAAATTACACAAAACAATGCTTTCCCCAATTTCCAAGGGCCACAGATCCAGTACCAAAAAGGTGTGTGACAGCCGGGGTGAACCCTTTTGATTAAATAAAACAGTTGGTAAAAAATCCTGCCAAAATAACTTATTTATTATGTCTCATAACAATTGGCATTTGACGTAGACAATGGCCATGCTTGTATTCCTGTTAGCCAAAATTGCCATTGGTTACTAATTTCTGAAATATTCTTTCAAAAATAACATATTTTACCCATTTTTTTTGGAAAAAAGCTTAATAGGGACTATATTTTCACAAATTTTGGAAATTTGGTTACTAATGAAGTTAAATTTGTGGAAACCTGTACACTGTCAATGTGTAATAAAACCTAACTTGAGATGTAGCACAGATTAAAATTGGTGTTTTGAAGTTAGATCACCATGACAATGATATAACTTGATTTAAAAACCAGATAACTTGCTGATGAACTCCCAGGTTTGGCTTTTTTGAACTACTTAGTAGTTACTTATATATAGAGTAGACCTTTTAGGTACATGTACACAATGTAGGTTGACATTTACGGAAAGTAGTCTCACCAATGTGAATCTAAAAACCTGTTTTGTACCCATGATTAATCATTTACACATGTAATAAATTGTAGTTTTAATCAGGTATATTTTTATTCAAATCACACAAGTCTCTAGTTGTTTTATTTATTATCCATGACAACATGTCAAATAAAAATAATTGTACATGTATAATTTTTCTGTTACTTCTAATGATACGTAATATGTCATCTTGAAAATCGCTGAACCATAAAAATTATATACTTTATGAACACAGAAAATATGTGTGTGATCAGTCAAGGGAGAGAAACACAACTGATCGGATTTCTCGGATTTAAATAAAAAAAAACATATTTTCTTCTATATATACTGTTAGTAATTATACCAGTACTTAAGTATTTACATGTAAGTATTTATATATAGAGACATAGAAAAGAAAAGGGGGTAGTTTGACCCCACACTAAGATGAAGGGTTATTAGGATGTAGGTACACATAGTTAAAGTTATTAGATGAGTGTTATAAGTATAGTTCTTCTATTTCCTGTTTTTTTATATGTTTTTCAAACTCAATTGACACCCCCCATCTGCTTTCATTTCCTATATGTGTTATTGTTGTTACATGTTTAAAAATATATCCTGCTGTTGATTTCTAATGTAAAATACAGTAAAACCTTACTGTAGTGACCACCTTTATATAAAAACCACCTGTCAATTTAAAGCTCCTTTTTTAGAACTTCTGTATGAAGGCAACCTGTCTATAATGTTCATACCTTTATGGTTACATGAGTGGTTCTGTATATCGAGGTTTTAATATAGATTAATTTGCTGTTTATTAGTCAGAGTATATCTTGGTTCCAAGGCTTCTGACTCTAGCTTACATGAACGAAAAAATAATATTGCCATTTTGTCTCATAGAACATTTTGTACCATGGCATTTCTTTCCATATCCAATATATTTTGCACCATACTTTGGACTTTTTTAATTGTTCCATTTTGTACCATTTATGAGCAATATTGTACCATATTTGGATTTTTTGTAACATACCAAACATTTAGATTCTTTAACATCTAATTTAATTCACAGACACTTTGCTCCATAGGCTAAATTCATGCCTTAATGTTTCCATAAGTGTTTGTTAACTTTCTTTTTGCCTTGTACATATGTACAAACATGTATTATAATCCAGGATTACTACAGAAGTAGGTCACAGTGACCTCTTACAGATTCAAATTCCAATAAATCTTTTAAAAATTATTGTGATACTTAGGGTTTCACAATTGCTCTAAAAATCCTGATGGTTATAGTTATAAGTGTTTGGTATCACAGTTATGATACAATGTGATGTAGTTTTGTTTGTTTTGTTTGTACAGTTACTACAGAGACGTAATGCAATTTCTCACACCTGTGACATGGAAATCCCTTGTTTAAACCCATGTGGGATTTCCTTGTCTCACCCTAGGGTTGAGACAGGCTACACGCTGAATTTCCGGCGTAGTTATACCTGCTCTTGATTTATCGTTGAAAGGACTCAATAAGTTGAGATAAGTTCCGAAGTCAACCAATAATTTCTCAACGTCACAATCACTTACATACACGTAATGATGTCATAATCATTTTACTTAAGAACGTCAACAAAAATTGACTAGGCACTGATAGTGACATGAAAACTGAACGTTTGATGCAATTTTTTGTTTACAAATCATGTGTTATGATGCAAATGTGTGAGAAAAAGAATCCTACACCAGTAACCAGTAACAGGGTAAGCTAAAGCTCGTTCTGGACACGAAAATATTCATCCTCCTTTGAGTTATCTCTGTCTTACCCTGTTACCGGTGTAGGATTCTATTAGTATGGAGCATCTACCTACAGAAGACAACTGTTAGAGGAGCCTTACAAATACCAGACCGTTAAGAGAGATTGTGATGAAAAAATTAAATTGGTTTCTATTTTAATTAATTTCAGTACTGCAAGGTTTATGATATAACATGTAGACAGACAGATAGACAGTCACATACAAGTTATTACTTATTACAACAGGTAGGTCTCTGTGCTTATAATTTTATTTTCACACGTAAAATGCATCACTATCCTGATTATCAATGACATGGTGCCGACCCCCACTTATGATAGGATATAGCATGAATAAGTCTCAGTATATACAGTAAAACCAACACCACCATTTGTTTAGTCAAATTTAAGTATTAAATAGGATTTGGCAATAAATCTAGGAGGCTTATAAAAGGAAAAAAGGTCTTTTAGATGTCAAAATACAGTAACAATAAGCAAGGTGGCTAAGTTACTGAGGGGCATTATAATGAGGTTTTACTGTGGTGATAAGCTAAGTGGCAAAGTTACTGAGTGGCAATTATAATGAGGTTTTACTGTGGTGATAAGCTAAGTGGCAAAGTTACTGAGTGGCAATTATAATGAGGTTTTACTGTGGTGATAAGCTAAGTGGCTAAGTTACTGAGTGGCAATTATAATGAGGTTTTACTGTATGCTGTTAACTATTAATTTAGCAGCTGGGTACCGGTAGCATGGTGATATTCCTCAAGCTTATGTCACACATCCTAGCCAGTGCTCAAATGCTCAAATTCTCAGCTCTTACACCAATAACTATTGCCCTAACATCCTCAAACACTTTATGGGAATAAGTCGAAACAGTATCTATGACAAACAGTCCCTTCATGGTATCTACACTTTAGAGATGTTTCTTTACATTGTATTTAGGAGGTCGGGGTTTGAACCCTGGCCAGGGTCTGACAAAGACTTGAAAAAAGGTAGTTGCTGTTCATTCCCAGAGCACTCACATTTGGATGACACATCAAAGACTGATCACCCTTGTGATTGCAGGTGTGACACACTAAAAACCCTTGTTGCACATTGCCCTTAGAACACTACAAATTTAACAAAACTCCAAATTTCCGTCACTTCACCTATAACTGGTGACATCTCAATATAAGTGAATTATTCTTTATTTGGACATAAAACCCAATCATTCAATCAATCAATCAATCAATATAGACATACAAACATTAAACACTACTGTTAGAGATGACCTTGATTAAAGTTATCTTAGATTGATTACTGATAATCATTATGAAAGGCAGAATTCACTTATAGCTGGTGACATCTTGATATAAGTAAAATATTCTTGACTGGGACATAAAACCCCATTCATTCAATCAATATAGACATACAAACATTAAACACTTCTGTTAGAGATGACCTTGATTAATCTATCTTAGATCAATTACCAATAATTAATGTAAAGAGCCTAAATTTCTGAAACTTTACCTATAGCTGGTGACATCTTGATATAAGTGAAATATTCTTGACTGGGACATAAAACCCCAATCATTCAATCAATCCTGATAGACATATAAACATTAAACAATACTGTAAGAGACCAACTTCATTAAAGTTATCTTAGATTGATTACCGATAATCAATTAATCAATATAATCTTTTATACCGGTGCAGGATAATCAATATGCTATTACCGGTATAAACATGATGATTAAAAACTTTAACTATAGTGGAATCTATGATAATATACCCGATGAGGAGATAAAACATGTCAAGGATTCTCTGCATTCAACTTTCAAGTGTAAGTACCTATTTACATCATTAATTGAGTAGAGTAAAAAGTCCCAACACTTTAATTGATAAGGTGGTGTTGAAAATATCTTCAGGTGACTCCACAGGGATACAGGTGTATGTAGTATTAATTATTAGGCAATATTTGTAGTAACTTTCAATAAAATTCAGTGTGTTCAGGGCAATGTGCAGGGGGGGGGGGGGATTTAGCATGTCACATCTACTGGGACATTGGTTTTGAGGTTTCTTCCAAAAGATCCCAATGACTTTCATTTTTATATGCCAAGTGCTTGGTGAAAGAACAGTCACTACCTTTTTTTTTAAGTCAGGGTCAGTTCCAGCCAGGGGAAAATCTTGACCTCCCACATACCAGGTACATGGTTGCAAAGAGATTTTACTGTAATTGTTTTTCTGTAGTAGACTTATTGGTCTTTAATCTCACACATACTTTATTCTTATACATTGTAAATTGATAAACATGTAGTATATACAGTTAAACCTATTTATAATGCCCCTCGATAACTTTGCAACCTCGCTTATCGCCACACTATTTTGAAGTCCCAAAATTAATTTTGTTTATGTTTTTCTTTATTGCCAAACCCCTTTATAATGCCAAAATTTGACTGAACAAATGATGGCGATGAATCAAGGGTTTTACTGTATATTAATTTATTTCTAAAGCATTGTAAAAAGTTGATACTGCATCTGATCTGTGCTATTTATAGAGAAAAACAGCAGTAAATTCTTAGCCATTGAACGGTATAAAAATGGTTTCATGTAACTTCCAATGCAATGCAAAGCGTACTGAATAACACAACTATACGATTAAACAGTCCCGTCAAAAGTTTAACACAGATCTAACAATTAAGTGCCTAATTGGCAGCTCATCTCTGTACCACGTTTGCTGTATTTTGACAGCTTTTCGGTAACTGCTATCAATTGCTTAGATGCCTATCAGCCACTAGGTATCCATCTCTCAACCACCAATCACTAGATCCTTTTCGTTACTCCAGCGTTAAACTTTAGACAGGTCTGCACAGACTGCACTGTAGCTATACACAGTATTGGAAGTTATAGCACTATAAACGGCACTTCTAGACAGTTCAATGGTTGTAAATAAATTGTTGACTCAGGGATATTGCCAGTCTAGACTTATCAATGCCCTCAAGAAGTTTTATGGACGTCATTATAATATTGAGGATAAGTATGATGTCTCTGTATCTAAAATTACCCTGGATATATTTCACTTCCCATAGTTCCATGTTCCCCTCACTCAATTTTGAATTTCATACATGGCAGGTGTATCTAGCTAAATAGGAGGCGCTTACCCTTTCTAAGCACCCAGCCTCACTCTGGTGAAGTTCACATGTTTAACATAATTTGCCAGTTTTTAAGGGTTTTACGTTGCTTTTTGGAATTGACGTATCGCTGGCCACGCCCAGAATGTTCCGTCAAATGACCGGATGCTTGATTTACATGCAAAAAGAATGAAAACTCGGCCTGAATAGGGCTATTTAATGACGTCACTGACACTAGCATGTCATTAGTTGCCGTGACGCTGCTTTGGTACCGTGATGGCGGCCTGTGTCAGAACATTGTGTGCATGGTCGGTGATATGTCAATTGTGCTTTGAACATGGACTGGTATACAAAAATGTATTTGTTTTGATTATATTTACATTTTGTGGGTTTCTTTTTGAAATCCTTTTATATGACCTATATATGGAGATGTATGGTAGTTTCTTCATATCTGTAATTAAAAAATTTTAAAATTTTACACCAGATTTATCTGAAGTGTTACTGGTCAATTGACTCTCTGACTAACAATTCATCTGTCCATTAAATTGATAAATAAGGGATTAACTTATAACCACACTGCCTATGGAAGAAGCAATTATGTTGTTAATTTCTATTCGTTGGCAATTCAATTGTTTGTATATTAAGTAACACTTTAGGTAAGTCTGGGGTAAAAGAGGCTTCAGCCAACAACATGACATGTCTCAATTAAGTGTGTTAAGTTATTTTCCTATTACCTTTAATGCATTTTGAAAATGATGATCTTTATTACACTTTTGTAGGAAAATGGATTTGATGGTAGACAGGTGACATCAACATGGACTTCACACAGAAATATCCACTATTTGTAAGGGTTTTAATCTTCAGCTTCACAATGAGAACTACCTGATTCTGTATAATGCAAATGGCTTGGATTGGAATAATGATTTGAAACCTCAGTCAAGTTTCTTTCCCTTTTATCATCAAAGCAGTCAGTTCTGGAATGGTGGAGTGGATTAACAGTGTTTTACAAACCTATTAAGATTTTTTCATTTATTTCAAGGTTGTTGGTTCTTGGATGGTAGAGGAAACTGGAGTGCCTGGAGAAAACAACTGACCTTTGGCAAGTGAACTGACAAACTTTCTGACATTAGAATCAGCCCCATGTGGTATTTGAGCCTAGGCTGTTAAAGGCAGTGTGAGTTCACTGTATATGTATATGTAATGTACACTTTTGAATAGTGCCTTGAGGAACTTATTTATATTTAAAGTTGACCTTTGACCTTGTCAATTTCATGTACATGTAATTCCATTTTGTTGTAGATTGACAGTTGTAGGGTTAATTTAATGTATAAAATTAACCTAATAACACAACAGAAAATCATGTCTTTAAAATGTGAACATACATTTTTATCAAGTTAAAGATTCAGATTCGTATTTTAGAAATGGATGACACACAATTATAAGGTTGACAATTGAAAGTTTTAAAAAATGGATGAACGGGCATTTATCAGATGAAAAGTCAGATTGTTTAAAACTGAAAAAATGGGATTTTATTTTATAAACAGTAATCTTTAAGCATCATATTAACCTCAGTGTACCTGATGATCATTCAGTAAGAAGCAACGCGTATTGCTTGTTATTATAGTTAAATTTCTTCTTCTTCCATTACTGTGCCAGACTCCTTTGGATATTACCTTACCTTAACCTTAATGCTCTCCTCTCACCAGAAGGCACATAAGGCTGCAACAGAACATAAAACGCAAACAATTTGGTGTTATCTAATGGAATTCCAGGATCGTCCAGTATCAGCGAAGATGTGACAGTATTTGGTTGAATTTAGTGTTATAGATTTAAAATGACAACTAAGTAGCAGTCCTATTAGCAGTCCTGCTAAGAATCATGCAGAAGTGATTTATTGATGTCGTTAAACATTTTTACATTTTAGTCTCCCAGCTGGCAAAGTGAAAATTAAGTTCTGTTCAACCCATCAGCTAGAAAATTTCTGAGTATATCATGGTTAAGTATTGGTATAGTGAAGTAAGGAAAAGGTGGATGTCAAGTCTGAAAGTGGTGCAATTTTTTTAACAGCCACTTTTGTATGGGACCCCCAATAAATTTTGAGTAAAATCCCTAAGATATCCTTAATGAATAATTTAGCGTCTATATCAATTAAACATTAAAATTTATAAACACTTTAGTATTTTCAGACCTTTTACATAAAAACACAACTATAAAATAGTGCTAAAATTAAGTTTTTATTTTAAAAAATGATTATTTAAGACAAAAAATCTCTCAAAATCCTGTATTTTTATAATTATTTTTTCCGAATAACACTTATGTAACATTATTTGTTGTCCCAAATCAATAACCACTGGTATATTACATTAGTCACATTATCTATATATAGATACCAAACATTTATTAAATTAGTGAATAATTAGGTCTTTAGCATTGAAAATCTTTCCCCTACCCCCAAGCAGAGACATATGTCTCTGCCCCAAGTACATAAAAATATTGAAAAATTTTATTTTTAGAATTTTTTTCTTGTAACTTATAAATTTTGGAATTTTTTTCTTGTAACTTATAAATTAGGTGTAGAATACATTGCTATCATTTCAAAATATTCATCTGTGGTACTATTTGTCCTAATTAATGGTAAATAACAGAAATATAGTATAAACTTGATGAAAAAACAAAACAATACCAAAGCGATAGGGTATGTTATCACCACTCGTTCAAAACCATCTAAACACATTTAACATATCTACTAATTTCAGGTAATTAGTGTATAAAATTGCTAATAACTCACAAGGATAATATTTGACAAAAGGGGTGATGAATGAAGCATCAGTCATTAAAATATTCCCCCTATGCTAAAATTTATAAGTGTTATGAACATTTACTTGTTTATGTCTTTTCAAATGACTTTTATATCGGTATCTTTGAAACAATAATGTACATATCACGAGTTAAATATGTATCTAATCTCAAATTGTAGACAATATATATTAGTCTGGGAGCAGCTTGTAAAACCCAAAAATGTAGTCCACACAATGTTTCTTTGTTGATAATATATGTTTAGGATGTGCTTGATAATGATCCAAATGATGCCACATTGGCATAAGTGGGAAAACTGAAATATCCAAGATGGCGGCCAATATAGTTGACAAATCTAGCATATCTCGTATATAGTTATCATAGCCACATAAAGTTAATTAAAGAGTCTTTTGATAGGTTTCAGTGGTCAACAAAGTCGTTTTTGTTGTTTATATTCACACAGAATGGATATTTGAGCCAGTTTTGACGTGTTGTAGATAATGTATTGTCGAAATTGGGACCTTACATGAAGACGTTTTTCTTAATGACATACATAATTTATACAGTTTGACGGTGGTGGAATGTCGTCTATCTGAAATATTTGGTTGTTTAGATTCTGGGAAAGACTTGTCTAGTGTTGGTTCTGATAGTATCAGAAAAATAATTGGATTAAACAAGCGAAGATATGATACCATTCATGAAGATTTGGAGAGACAACTTATAAATAGTGAACCCTTATATAATTATACTATAGAGATTGTTGTCGTCTTATACTTCAAATCATTACATTAATCGTCATTCAAAAAGCATTCAAGTAGGAAAGCTTTCAATAAACCTCAACAACAAAGTATAGGCGACGATCATACATAAAGCAGTGGGGACCAATGTATAATGTAGATTCTAATCATCCAAGTCGATTGGGTAAAGCAGTACTATTTTTAACTGCTCAACATATATAGGGAGACGAACATTTAATGGCAACATTTGAAGAGACATCTAAGTCTTGAGATGATGAAGAGGCATAAGATATGGAATTGTGAATCATGGGAGCCATCAGTGACTTCCATTCTGCATGTGAACAGGGTCAAATCGTCTGTTACAGTAACTACAGGGGAAACTGCAAAAGCTATTACCAATTCTGGTGGTAGATTGATACAGGCTTTGGCAGATAACTTTAATACCAAAATTTCATCACAAAATGGGCTTAAATACAAACTTCAGTGGCTTTATTACATGGTTGGCAAGGGAACAGATTCAATAACATTAATAATCATCATAAACAAACATACTCATCCATACCCGAATCACAATCCAGAAGCAAAGTAAAAACATTAGTTAGGTTAGACATGTGAACTTCCACCAGGGAAGTGAAGCCGGGTGCTCTGAAAGGGTAAGCTCCTCCTGTTTAGCTAGCTACACCCACCACATGTGTAATCACAATTGTATGAAAAGAACATAGAACTATGGGAAGTCAAATATATCCAGGGCAATCCTGGACACAGAGACATCAATAAAACCTTGATAAGCCTAGGCTGCAATATCCCTGGGTCAACAATTTATGTGCATGCAGACTGCTTTGTTGAACAAAGTCCAATAGTGGGAACAAGCTCTACCATAGCGTGTTAATTGGGAATACCCCATAGCAGGAGAAGCAGGTATATTGCTGTATAGAAAAGGAAAGTTGACAAATAGAAAAATTGAAGTCATCACGTTTAGTAGTACCTTTTATTTCAAGCTCACTAGGATAGATGGACTTTACATATTCTCCAAATTTAGGATTGTTAAGAGACAGAACGTCATCTATATATATGTATGTTGAATGATTTGGCGACAACCTTATTTAATAAGGTTTTGCATAAATTCTACTTCATAAGAATAAAGAAACAAATCAGCAAGCAGTTACAACTGCCAAGTACATACCTGTTATAGACATGGTTCCACCAGATGGCTGCTATGTAAGGAGCTCAGATGTTAAATGAATGCAGACAAATCTTTATTGTTTTTTACCGCTAAATAACATTTAAGGTGCCAACCCTTCAGTAGCACTTCCCTGGTGGAAGTTCACTCATTTAATTTGCCAGTTTTCAATTTGCTTTTGGATTGTGATTTGGACATGGATTGATGTGTTCATTTTTTAGCTCACCTGAGCTGAAAGCTCAGATGAGCTATTGCTATCCATCTTCGTCCGTCGTGCGTCGTGCGTCGTCCGTCGTCCGTCGTCCGTCGTGCGTAAACTTTTTACATTTTAATCTTCTCCTCCAAAACCACTGGGCCAAATTTAATGAAACTTGGTAACCATCATGCCTGGGTGAAGCCCTCTCAGATTTGCACAAATGAAGGAGTTATGTCCCCTTGGGGCCCCATAAGGGGGGAAATAGTGAAAAACTTTAAAAATCTTCTCCTCTGAATCTACAAGACATATACCTTATTTATTTCATATATAACATCCTTAGGTCATCTAGTTTCAGATTTGCACAAATGGTAGCCATGGGGCTCGAAATGGGGAAATGGTAAGGTGCTGAGTGGGGAAATTGCTAAAAATTATGTATTTGTCAATATATCTTGAAAACTATTAACTTTTTGTATAGGCATGTATATTAGAATATTTTAGGTATTATCCTAACGATCATTTTGATATATGAATGAAGGTCATAGGTTCAAAGGTCAAGGTCACAGATGTGAATGAATACCTGAATGGTTATTTATCTTGAAAACTGTTAACTTTTTGGATATGCATGTATATTAGAATATTTTAGGTATTATCCTAACGATCATTTTGATATATGAATGAAGGTCATAGGTTCAAAGGTCAAGGTCACAGATGTGAATGAATACCTGAATGGTTATTTATCTTGAAAACTGTTAACTTTTTGGATATGCATGTATATTAGAATATTTTAGGTATTATCCTAACGATCATTTTGATATATGAATGAAGGTCATAGGTTCAAAGGTCAAGGTCACAGATGTGAATGAATACCTGAATGGTTATTTATCTTGAAAACTGTTAACTTTTTGGATATGCATGTATATTAGAATATTGTAGGTATTAGCCTAACAACCATTTTGATATATGAATGAAGGTTATGGGTTCAAAGGTCAAGGTCACAGATGTGAACAAGATCTGAAATGATTATTTATCTCAAAAACTATGAACTTTTTGTATAGGCATGTATATTAGACTATTTAGGTATTATCCTAATGATCATTTTGATATATGAATGAAGCTCATGGGTTTAAAGGTCAAGGTCACAGATGCGAATGAATACCTAAATGGTTAATTATCTTAAAAACTATTAACTTTTTGTATAGGCATGTATATTAGAATATTGTTAGTACGGGCACAGTGGTCATTTTGATAGATGAATGAAGAGCATGGGTTCAAATGTCAAGATCACAGATACAAACAAGTACTGAGATGATTATTTATCTCAAAAACTATAAACTTTTTGTATAGGGATGTATATTAGAATATTGGCCGAATTATCATTTTGATATTTGAATGAAGCTCATGGGTTCAAAGGTCACAGGTGAGCGTTAAGGCCCATGGGCCTCTTGTTATTATATCAAGTTTATATTAAATGTCATATGAGTACAACCAGATTTGTTCCCAAAATTTGTACTTCGATTAAGTGGTATGCACATGCTGATGAGTGTGCAGATGTGGTAATGGCGAACTCTGGTCTAAGGAAGAGCTAGCTACTAAAAGCAACATTTGGAGTGTTAGCTCCTTTCCTTACCGACAAAACCTTTCCACAGATTTTAAAAGCATTAAGAATGGATGGCATGCAATATTGTGTAAAATTGTTGATATGGACTACAAATAATTTTCTTGCAGACATTAGTGATGATAATAGGTAAAAACAGGACAATAAAGTTGTGGCTGTTCTGTCTGAGGGCAAATCAAAGCAGGACAGTAAAGCTGTGGCTGTTATGTCTGAGGGCAAATCAAAGCAGGACAGTTAGGCTGTGGCTGTTCTGTTTGAGGGCATGTCAAAGAAGGACGGTAAAGCTGTGGCTGTTCTGTTTGAGGGTAGATTAAAGCAGGATGGTAAAGTTGTGGCTGTTCTGTTTTATCAAACCAGTGTTGGTTATAAGGTTATTCATTTGATCATAGAGGGAAGCTGGGTGGGCTTTGCATTGTGATTAAAAGCAAATCTACACAAAGCATATTATATGACTTTCCTAGCTTAGCACTCTTAGAAATGGCAAAACTAAGACCATTTTTGGAAGAATAGCTTCTTTAATTATCATTTTATTGATTTGTTGAGTATTATAGTGAAGCATTAATGTTACACTATCATTTATATACTGAACAAAACACAATTACATGAGGCAAAATCTTAAACATCAACATATATAATAAGAAAACTATTCTGGCAGCCATCTTGTCCGTCATCATGGATATCCTAAATTTCCCAAAGCTGCCAGGGTGGCATCATGCAGTTTCTGATTAGGGACATGTTGCAGAACAACTTCATGTTAAAACATTTTTTGCGGACTCTTTTTATAGAATCATTTGTCATCTGGACTATACAATGTTAAAACATTAAAACTAAGTTAGGCACTACTCATTCGTCATCATTATCACTGTCTGTATAACTGAAATAATACACAATTATATTTGAACATATTTCGTCATCACAACCACAAATATATGTACACAAAACGCCATCCTTTTTACATTTACAAATAAATCAAATCCAAATATTTACAGCACCATTTTATGCAATTTTATTTTTTTTTTTAAATAATGGGGAAGGGGAAATTTTTCTTACCTGTTACTGACTTGTTTGACAAACAAAATGTTCATTAACTACCACATACAAACACTATATCATAAACAAAAGTCATTCCATATAATATTTATATGTTTTTCTGTTCATTTTTGTAAAATAAATTTTTGACCAATTTTACACATTTTGGGGTAGGGGAAACATTTTCGTCATCTGAAGCCTTCATTCGCGACTGTTTCAACAAATGTTAGATTATTTACATTTACAATAGGTATGGTTAACATTATAAAACAAGTTTTATAGAATTGGAGCATTAGGTAATAGTACAGAACAATTGGTAGAACAAACAATTAGTAAAAACGCATAATTTTAGGGGTTTTCCTGTCTTAAATTTTCATTTGTTAAAAGAAATGTTAATTTAAATATCATATTATAGTTGTACTTTAATGTACAAGATGTGACAATAATAAAATTTCTAAAAAATATAATATTTCATTGATATAGCTGCTAAAATATCCATTAATGATATTATAGGAATTTTACTCATAACTTAGGGGGGTTACATACAACACGAGGCTGTAAAAAAAATTTGCACCACTTTCATGTTTGACATCTACCCTTTTTTTACTTCACTATACCAATACTTAACCTTGGCATAGTCAGAAATTTTCTAGCTGATGGATTGAACAAACTTTTATTTTAAGCCTTTTTATAGAGTTAGCCTGGAAACTATTTGACTGGAAATGAGAAATAATGAGGTAAAATTAACTGAATTTATAGACATAACAACCATGAGCATTTTATAGGAATATAGATTTTACTTTTTCTCTTTTTAAGGATGGAAGACTCCATGGTAGTGGTTATAACCCACACAGTAGTATGAACTCGAGAATACGGCGGCCGGGAAGGCTTGGGTCCGTTGTCATAGTGATACTTTTACTGGGTATAGGATTAACTATTCTGAATATATATGAACTACATAAGATGAGAGAAGACCATGCCTTACATATCATGCCAAATACGGAAGCCAAAGCGGAAAAGTACGCAACCAAGCAACCTATCGTGTGGGTTAATGGAAAACGGGTAAATTAATGTCTTAACTTTTCTGGACTGCTGTATACTGCTTTTTTTCACGCAGTCAAATTTTCGTGGTTTGACGATGACTAGTGTATCTAGTATATCTTTTCGGTTTTATCTGATTAAAAGAAAACTACTCTATCAAGATTAATGAGGCTGTTAATACCCATGTTTTTTGGCGGTGGTTTTATTTTCCTGGGAATACATTGGACTGCTAATATAACCAAAAATAAAACCACAGCGAAATAAAAGCATTATACAGTATAATGCCTGATAAGATAATAAGATATGATTTAATATGTTTTTTAATTTTGTTGTAAAGTGAAACCTTATTTCATCACCTCCATTTGTCCAGTTGGATTTTGGCATGATAAAGGGGTTTAGCTATAAATTGAGGGAAGCTTTTGGACTTCAAAAATAGTTGGCAATAAGCAGGGTGTCAAAGTTAGCAAGATTTTACTGTTTATTCAATATCTTAACTTTTCTGTACTATAATGCCTGATAAAATAATAGGATATGATTTAATATATGTTTTTGTTGTACAGTGAAACCTTGATTTATCTCAACACTACATTAAGTTGGAGTTTTCTGTTATAAAGGGGTTAAGCTATAAATTGAGGGAAGCTTTTGGTGATAAGCGAGGTGCCAAAGTTATCAAGGGGCATTATAATGAGGTTTTACTGTTTATTCAATTTATTTAAAAAGATATTTTATAAACATTGTAAACTTTGTCAATTTTTAATGTACATGTTTCTGTTGATACTCAACATAGTTTTCAGGTTTTCTTTCATTTTAAGACCAAAAAGTATCAGAAATATACAATTCACATATGATTTTGAGAGAAAGCTTTTTGTGTATGTGAAATAATTCAGATTCCTTCATTCATTCATTCATTCATTCATTCATTCTTTCTTTCTTTCTTTCTTTCTTTCTTTTCTTTCTTTCTTTCTTTTTTTCTTTCTTTCTTTTGAATAATTCATTTTATATCTTTTTTAACAGTTGGGGAGTGGTTACCTGAAGCATGTATTTGCGGTTTTTGATCGTATTGGGTATGCTCTTGGTGATGCGGACTCAGAATGGGATGTACTTTGGTCACATGAATATCCATTTGAATCTCTATCCAAGAAGATATCAGATCTGAAACCACACCAGAGGGTAATTCATTGTTTTTATATTCCTCAAAATTAGTATATCGTAGATAACGCTGGGTCTTCTGTTGCCAAGTGATCAAAAGTGCCTGCTAATGGATTACAGTGACTCTCACCTAAGGTTCAGATCCCATTTTGGGGAAATCCTAGTTTAGGAAAAATTTAAGTTTTCTTGTTGAAGGTTGGTAGTTTTCTATTGGTACTCCAGCTTCCTCTACTATCCCAGAACAGAGAATCTGGATTTAAGTGAAATAATCTTGACTTGAACGAAAAACACCATTGAAACTAACACAACAATCATTTATTTAATGTTAAATGTGAATCATCTACAGTTTCTATATATTCTACTGTTATATTAGATTTACATGTATCAAAAACTGCAACTTTAAAATTTACAATTGTCAGTAGAAGAAAATTTTCACAAAGGTAACACAAATCCTAACTTTCCAAAAAATTCTCAGACAAATTAATCATTATTGATATTTTTACCTGTCAATAATAACCCTGTTTTATGTGAAAGTGATTTGATAGTACCCATGTCATGTAGTAAGTACATGTACATATGTTTGGCCATGATTGGTATTTAAATCATGAGCATGACTATTTCAATTTTCTGGATAGATATCCACGCTTATTACTGTAAACAAACTTAATTTTGTGGTATAGGAAATCTAGACATAGCCGCATAGTGAATTTTTCACGTTTTTAGCTCACCTGAGCCAAAGGCTCAGTTGAGCTATTGCAATCTATCACCGTCCGTGGTGCGTCGTGTGTAAACTTTACATTTTAATCTTCTCCTCCAAAACTACTGGGCCAAATTTGATGAAACTTGGCGAATTATCATGCCTGGGTAACAGCCTTTCAAAATTGTGTTCGGGGTTTGGCCACGCCCAACAAGATGGCCGCCGTTACTAAAAATAGCAAAAAGACAAAAAAATCTTCTTCTCTGAAACCAAAAGGTGCAGGCAAATTTTGATTGGATATTTAGATTCAGCATACCTGGGAACATTAAAATTGTGTTTTTCATGAAAATTGAACGAAAAATAGGTTACACGTTTTTTGCGTAAAATTGTGTAATTTTGAAAATGAGACATTTATTGTTATAACTCAATAACGGCTGAAGATAATTGTATGGAGTTTTCACAGTTGATCTTGTCTTGCTATTTTCTTCCAAAATGTCAAAGTCAAAGGTCAAGGTTATGTCCCTGTTTTTGACCTTTGGTTAAAAAATGCTATTTTTTAAACATTTCAGGTGATAATGGCATGGGATTTTCAATTAATTGTAGGTATTGACATGACGATCATTTTGATACATAGATCAAGGTCAGAGTTCAAAGGTCAAGGTCAAGGATGCACAACTATTACCGTTATAGTTGATTATCTGCAAAACTATTAACTTTTTGTATAGGCATACATATTAGAATATTGTAGGTAATGGCACAATGGTCATTTTAATATATTAATAAAGGTCATTGGTTCAAAGGTCAAGGTCACAGATGCAAAACAATACCGATATGGTTAATTATCTCGAAAACTATAAACTTTTTGTATAGACATGTATATTACAATATTGTAGGAATTGATTTAGCGATCATTTTGATAAATAGATTAAGGTCATGGGTTCAAAGGTCAAGCTCACAGATGCGAAAGAATACCAAAATGGTTAATTATCTCAAAAACTATTAACTTTTTGTATAGACATGTATATTCCAATATTGTAGGTTTTGATTTAACAATCATTTTGATACATAGATTAATGTCATGCGTTCAAAGGTCAAGGTCACAGATGCGAAAGAATACTAAAATGGTTAATTATCTCAAAAGCTTTTTGTATAGACATGTATAATACAATATTGTAGGAATTGATTAAACGGTCATTTTGATATATAGATTAAGGTCATGGATTCAAAGGTCAAGGTCACAGATGCCAAAGGATACTGAAATGGTTAATTATCTCAAAAACTATAAACTTTTTGTACAAACATGTATATTACAATATTGTAGGAGTTGATTTAACGATCATTTTGATATATAGATTAAGGTCATGGGTTCAAAGGTCAAGGTTACAGATGGGAAAGGATACTGAAATGGTTAATTATCTCAAAAACTATTAACTTTTTGTATAGGCATGTATATTAGAATATTGTAGGTAATGGCTTAACAATCATTTTGATATATAGATGAAGGTCATAGTTTCATACTTTTGTTTTTACCTTTTTAGCTGTTTATAAATAATGTATTGTAGCTAGACTATATATATTTTATATGTAGCATTCTCGGGACAAGGTATGATTAATTTGCAAAAATCCTTACATTTAATTCTGCCTTACTGAAAATTAGGAGTTCTCTTTAATAAATGTTATTGACCATTGAACCTCTGCATGAGATATGTACTTAGCCTCAGGTGAGCGTTAAGGCCCATGGGCCTCTTGTTTAAATATGCACTATAACATAATAAGCATAATATAATTTTCGCTTTGTAGTAATTTTCGCACAAAACAAACGACTGCAAAATAAGCGAAAATTAATACAACAGGGAAAATAAATATGTTTACAGTATAGTTGACTTTATTAAGAATTTTTTTCATATCTTTAGGTAAATCACTTCCCTGGTTCAGGTTATATTACCAGTAAAGTCAGTCTTGCACAAACACGCAGTAAATTTATACCAAAGGCTTTCAAAATACCAACAGAAAAAGACAAATTTTTAACTTATGTAAGTCATAACTCTCTCTCTCTCTCTCTCTCTCTCTCTCTCTCAAACTATGGAACTTGTATATTCAAGTGTATTGGTCTCTCTTTCTTTCTCTCAGGCTTCAGTTGAGTGGTCAATAGTGCATACGGTACTTTCAGATCACAGCTCCTCCCATTACCTGTTCCCGCTCAGGCAGATATTAATGTGAGAAAGTATGTCGGTTTCCTTGCTAAAGGTTAGTGGATTGGTTTTCTCTGGGTACTCTGGTTTCCTCAACCATTCCTTAACTGACCATCTCAAAAATCTTGACTAGGGTGTAAAACACCATTACTCCACTTTTTCTCTCTCTCTCTCTTTTAGAATTTAAATAGTTCATTGAGATGTATTTGCATATTTTTTTCAGACTAAAAAGTATCCAAAGAAGTTATGGGTTCAAAAAAATAATAACCACAGGGGGATTAAAATAAAAACAGTAGATGGTAAGTACACGTATATATTTCTGAATTGTGTTTACCTTCAAAATTTTGTATATGTATTTATTTTCGCAATGACCCAAGTGACAGAACTCTATGTTGCCATCCAACATGATACAATGTACACAAAAATACTGTAAACATATTAAATTACGTATTAAATTTCGCTTGTATTTATTTTCGTGGTATAGGAAAGGTATAGGAACTTGAAACATATCCACATAGTTAAATTTTCGTGTTTTTGAGATATGCACTATAACACAATAAGCATAATATAATTTTCGCTTGGTATTAATTTTCGTGCAAACAAAAGACCGCATAAGAAGCGAAAATTAATACACCACAAAAATAAATATGTTTACAGTAGTCATACACATGCTTCTCGAACTAAAAAGTCATCATTGTATGGAAGGTTGAATTGTAGTCACATATGAATGAAATCAGCATGTGCTTGATAAGATTCTTTGGAATTGATTAGATGTTCAGATTTAGTAGGTCAAAAAGTCATAAAACAGCTATTAGACAAACCATTGTTGCTGATTGAACTGGGTAATTGAAACAGCTGAGGTGAATTGATGTTCACTAATGCAAAGATTATCCATCAACTTCTCTTACAGCAGAAAAGAAGTTATATAATATGACAAGATTTCTCTACCCTGATGGATGTGTATTAATTGTATTGTTGATTAAACATTTCATTCCTTGTTTAACGTCTGTGTATTTGTCTTATCATTTCAGAGCTAGATTTAAGTAAAGACGGTTCCTTTGTTCAACAATACATAGATAAACCATTCCTCATTGATAAAAGGTATGTTTAGTTTTATTCAGTTTTTATTGACTATCTAATTTTCTTACTTAGCTCTGTCTGTTTCAATCTTCTTAGTTGTAAGCATCCTTTGTAGCAGCCTACTTTATTTCGAACTCCACAAAGGTGTCTTTAGATGTGCACTGAGACATGTGACTTCGGTTCTGAGTCTCATCTGAAAAAAATATTCTAGTACTTTGTTTTTTGCAGCTCTAGTATGGGCAGAAGTTGAAAATCTTCAGAAGTCCAGAGTGAGGTTAAAACCCACAACCTTTGACTTTGAAAGCAAGTGAAGTACCACTCAGCAATGTTCACCCTTGATGGACTATTACCTGCACAAACTACAAAAGAGTAGTTTGATAGCCAACGTCTGCATCAGCATCCAATGTTTAGTTTATAGGGCAACCCTTATGAAAGTATGCATTCATACAGATAAACTACTAGTATCTAGAGATATTTCCCTTCCTGTGGTTCAATTATACATTTTGTCACATTTGTGAATAACTCTTTTGAAAATAGATAAACTTTTTACATGTAGAACTTTTGACAAAATGTACACTCATCAAAATAATTTCATTATTATACCCCACCCCACCCCCACCTCCCGCAAACTAGTTTGAGGGCGATATAGGAAACACCCTGTCTGTCTCTTCTGCTGTCTGTGTAAAATCGTGTTCGGTCCATATCTCGTAATTGAATTGGGCTACTGACATAAAAATTCAAATGAATAATCCTCCTGGTCCAAAGGTGTGTCGTTACCTTGAACCAAGGTCACACTGGAAAGGTCAAGGTCAAAAGAAAACATTAAATCATTGTATAAGACTAATAGATGTTGTGGGCAGGGAGTACCGGTATTTGGCTCTCAGGAGACAGTTAAAGTTTAATATTTGGTAAGATGTCATTATAATGTCTTTGATAATTCTACTGCCTCTCTTACCGCCACACTTTTTTTGTCCAAAGTCCAAAAATATATTTTTCTATGGTTTTCTATGTATAAGCCTCCCTCACTCCATCCCCAAGCCCCTTTATAATGCAAAATTTGACTGAACAATTGGTGACAATGAATCAAGGTTTCAATATTTAATCTGTGTATTTACAGGAAGTTTGATATTGGTGTATATACAATACAGACATCTATAGATCCACTACGTGTCTATATAGTAGATGATGATGCATTATTTAGGTAAGCTTATTCTTACTTCCCTTTACATTTGTATATCTATACTATTCTAACCATGAAAAATATCCAGAAATTTCTTTTTATGAGACTCACTAAGGTAACACCACTGGTCAAAATTCTTAGGCAAATAAAGAATATGTAACATTAGCATCCTCCTGTTTCATACATTTGATAAATTTCAGTTGACAATCCAGTTGGTAGAATGCTTGCTATGTATGTTGGAGGTCAGGGTTCAAGCCCAATTCTGGTCTGACAAAGACTTAAAATAGGTAGTGACTATTCTTTCCCCAAGCATTTAGCTTTAAGAAATAAAAGTCATGGGCCCTTTGGAAGAAACCTTAAAAATTCAATGCTCCATTTCAAGCTAGGTGGAAATGAATGGTCAAGAATTCCAAGCTGTATGGTATTTTCTTAGTTCCAGCAATACATCAGTAAGATGACATTTAGATGAAAACTGGATCTATCATTAATGCTTTATGAGTTTCTTTTTTCTATACAGATTTTGTGAAGTAGATTATTATCCATTTGATCCCAAAAATGTAAGAAAATATGTTGTGGAAGACAATTATACACCTGTCTGGGAGGTAAGTAGCATTGGTGAAATTTTATTGATGCATCTCACTTTCAGCAGGTACATGTATTTAAAATGCACACATTGTAGTGGAGTAATGGTGCTTTACGCCCGGTCAGCATTTTTCCACTTATGTGTATATCAAGGTGATCAGTTCTGATATTGTTGAGCAAAGCGTAGTGTCCAGAGAAAACTGCCTTCGACATGGAAACTGGTAAATTTTCTCACACTACACGTAGGATCTGCCTTGAGTGGGATTCAGACAGAGGCAGTGAGAGGCACTGTCATCAGTGAACCAGGGCTTTATTTGGACCACTCAGCCATGTAGGCACCTGTATACCTGTATTGAAACACAGAGATTTATTTATCATGCTGCATAACATTCTGGAGGTACCCTCAGCAAGTGATGAAAAATAGTTCAGAGATTATCCCCATGTATATCAAGTATACTGAGTAAAAATTGAAAGAAATTGAAGTGGCTTTATATGAAATTCACTTATTTATACACAAAAATTCTATAACAAAGTAGTAGAGATGGTAACATTATGAATATTTTTAACTTCCTTCATTTTAGATGCCCTCTTTAAAGAAGATATATTTAGAAAATAGTTATACTATGAAGGGAGCATTTGACACATACCTACAACTTCAAGGTACTGACTTGTAACACCTTTCACTGTCATCCACTTGTTCTTCTTTACAAAAGAGTGGTGTAATAGAGTTTTCCGCTCCAGCCAAGATTCTCTCAATTATATCAAGGCAGTCAGTTCAGGAGTTGAGTAATGGTGTTTAACGTCCCAGTTAAGAATATATCACTTATAGCAAGACTTCGCCAGCTATAGGCGAAGGTGCAGAAATTTTGCCTGTGTGTTGTGCTAATGGCATTATACAGCAGGGTTCTTTAGCGTGCCAAGCCCACCGTGACACGGGACATCGTTTATTTAAGTTCCCATCCGAAAGAACCGTGACTTTCATTTCGTAATGCTGAGTGCTTGGCGAAAGAACAGTCACCACCCACTTTCAAGTCTTGGGTCAGACCCGGTCAGGGTTCAAACCCACGTCCTCCCACTTACAGAGCGAGCACTCTACCAACTGAGCTACCACAGTGGTTCAGTCAGTTCAGGGATGCTGAAGGAAACCAAAGTACACAAAGAAGAGTCTTTACCAAGCAACTGACATAAACTTAAATAGGGTTCTGCTTTGTGTTCATTAAATCAACTTTTGATACATGTGCTTAAATTTAGTCAAGATAAAACACATTTTTCACAAGATTTTACGGACTTGTTACCAAGATTGTTGCCACCCTTGTTTCCAACATACCGTAAAACCTGCTATAATAACGAATTCTATAAAAATACCCAAGGGACCTAAGATATATGGACTTTACAGACAGATGGTAGTCTTTATACAGTTTCGTGGAGGAAATTTGAGGTAAAGTAAACCATGATCTTGATAGACAGGTGCTCTTTATACAGAGATACTTATTACTTAAAATATGAAGCAAAGAAACTTAAAACTGCTGTCTTAATTGACAGGTGATATTTATATAGTGTTCCTTTTTTGGTTGAAATGTGAAGTAAATCAATCTAGATGTGGCCACTTTATTACATTTTATTGTATATAGTATTACATGTAGTTTAAAAAATGATGTTGATTTTTACTTGTAGGAAAAGACTATAAAAAGTTGTGGAATGATATAAAACAAGCAATAGTTAGTGTTTATCTACAAAAAGAAGCCAGTATTATCAACTCTGCTTCAAGATTTAAAACAACAAGGTGAGATTCTTTATTTTACTTCAACATTTATCTCTGTAAATACCGTGCATAATTGTAATGACTGTTTTCTTTCATATCTGCTCATGTGAGATAGGGTTTTTTGCCATGTAAGGTATGTGTAACTTACATGACCACGTGACCTTCATGACATCATAATCTAAAGACAATTGCATGACGTCACCATGTGGGAAACATGATGTCATTTTGTGGGAAAAGGATTCTTTATATTTCCCACCTATGAGTCTCCACCCAGATTTTTCACACAAGGCCTGAATAGAATTTGAACCTAGGCACTGATCCTTAAAACTGAGCTTTAAACCACTTAGCCACCAAGACCCCAAGAAAAAGCTGAAATTAAATTTTGTATAGCTGATACAAAGAACATCAGTTTTAGTGTAAACCACCATTTTCAACACATAGGATACATATAGTGGCAACATTTTCCTTTTCTGAAGAAACATCCAATGGTAATTAATAATGTGCATTGCAACTTTCCATCATGACTTGCCTCAAATAAAGTGAATAACAAACTGACCATTTTGTATACGGTAATTCACTGTCACAAACACAGTTACTCTGACAGTAGGATTAATTCTTGTTACCGGTAATTATTACTTTTCTGTTTTATATTGTTACAGAAACTTCTTTGAATTGGTGAGATTTGATTTTGTGATGGATGAAGATTTGAATGTTTTTCTCATGGAGGTAAGTTTCAGATCTAGTATTCAGTTATAATCCTTTTTACTACATTTTAATCACCAAAACTTTTACTAAAAATTGATACTGAACATTTTACGTCATGTTCAAAATTCTTGTAACATTGCTGGCATTTGCTATTATAATTTATGTATACATGTACTTGGTGAAATACTGCAGATATGCCATTGTTATGATTTTAGTTTTAAAATGTTGACATTTTGTAAAGTATCTAAAATAACAGCAGAAAAGTACATGAATTCTAGTTATGTTATTTATGTACCATACCCAGCTTTGGGGTCAGAATGATGTGTATTCTAAGTATTTCCGGATGAAATGAATAGTCAAATTACATTAGAAAGTAAGTTGGGTGCATCTGATGCATGAGCACTCTACAGATAACTATTGATAACAGTGAAAATAAAAATACTGCCTAGATAAGCTGATCTTGATAAACAGCTTGGAAATTTACGTTGTTTAGATTATTATTTGTCAAAATTGCTGTTTCTTTTATTGGTGATTATGGTTTGAAGTATTGCCATCTTAATATACATGTACATGTACACTTTGAAAAACATCTATATACATATGCTGTAATATGCCATAAGTTTGTGTTTCCTTTCAGCCAGATGAAACTCTAAAATGATTGTTGATGATTTTATTAACAGGTAAACATGTCACCTAACTTGTCATCAGGACATTTTGCAGCTAACAAGCACCTGTATGAACATGTTGTATATAACCTGTTAAGACTGGTTGGGATAACTCGCCCTGTTACCAATCCATTCCAGAACAGGTATACCCAATTTGTATCTATACAGACAAACAACATTAACCTGTCTGCTTGACCTTTAATTTGAATGTTTATTATGGACAAGGGCATTTACATATACAGAACACAGATGTTTATTTCATCAATAATAAAATATAATAAACATGCATTGTGTATGTGTTAACTGTGAATCCTAACACTACCCATGTATTGTGTGCATTTCTCCTATATGGATGTTCTTAATGAGAGGTCAATTGGACAGGTCAGTGTTGTTTGCCTACACAGTCTTAATCTTGTATCATATCAGAATCTGAAATTTCTGGCTTTCTGGTTATAATTCCCTTTTCGTAATGGTTTTGGTGACTCAACGTAATAGTGCTTATAAAATGTTTAACTTTGTAGAGAAGGATTGTTGTTCAGCTAACATTGTTTCATAGAGATTTGTAGTAGGCAGGGGTTCTAACCCAATTTTGGTCTGACTATGTAGTGATTGTTCTTTCCCTAATTACTCTGCATTAAATGAAAGTCATTGGGTCTTTCAGAGGAAACCTTAAAAACCAATAACCCTTATCACTAGGTGTGGCACTTTAAAGAACCCTCTCTGCACATTGCTCCAAGCATATTGCAAAGGTCATAATTTCTGCCACTTTGCCCTTAGCTGGTGATGTCTCAATAAAAGTGAAATATTTTTGAGTAGGACATTAAATTCCAATCAATCAATGACTATATTGGCTTTATCATCTGTAAGGTAACACTTTATTCTCTGATTTATTATTTTATAGTCCTGAAGATGAGGCAGACATGAGAGTTTCAGATAGAGATATTGTAGTATTTGTAGACTGGTGTAATACTAAACAGTGTGAAGAAGACTGTAGATTAGAGGTAAGTCTTAGTTTGTCTATACACCATACAGAATAATTTATGCTATAACCTTAGTGCGTGGATGTTCATTGTTTGAAAATTGTGAATGGATTCATTCTTGTGACAGCTCTTGTTTAAAAGATGTTAATTTTTCAGATGTTTGTTATTTTAAAAACATATTAAAATACATATATTTATAACAAAAACTTACAGATGTACATTTGTATTTTTTTTTTTATTACAGAAATGCCGTCTTTGTCACCAGTGTTTAACTATAGAAATGAAAAAATACATTAAATATGCATATTTAGAACATGTAGAAAAAGGTTCTTGTAGACGAGTGTTTCCTCCTAAAATGGTAAGTATGTCATGTACATGTACTTTTACCATGTCATTTCATTTATTTTTGACTAACCTAGTTATACCCGTGCAATAAAGTTTGACTTTGTTGTTGAGACTTTAATATTTTTACCCATATGTTAGTTCATCATGAGTTTTTCACACAAGTTGCTATATGCTTGCAGACATTGAGCTGATTTTTGGTATGTGAACCCACCATAATGAGTTACAGATCAAGTTTTTGTTTTGTTACACTCTGGATATTTTTGTCCTTGGACTTTAATAATTTCACAGAAATAACTTCAAAACTCTAGGTCCAATATTTGGGACTGTTTGGTACTGGTATGTAAGCTTGTTCACTAAAGTCCTTTCATTTATCAATTAAGGTATACATGTTGAATTATTATATGTGCCATGTGACATCTAATAATTTCTGACAAAAACACGAGAGTGGTTTCTGCCCAAATTTGGGGCCAAAACTATTTTTGACAAAATTTTTGTTAACAATGTCTGGCAACATGTCATTCTGACAAAATTGTATTCTAGCGAAAGACGTTAAATTTAACCATTTGAGTAAAATATATTGTTTGAGCGACCAGGAATATTTGAGCTGTCGAAGTTCGAGCCATCAAGGTTTATTCATAAAGGTATTTGGCCGGGACCGGCAAATGACTTTGAGCTATCCAGGGTATTTGAGGTTTCGAGGTTCGAGCGATCGAAGTTTGACTTTGTGTTATGAGATATTTTTTTTCTATATTTAGAATCAGACAGAAGCAAACAATTGGAGTCCATCAACAGCATCAAGTTTTTATAAGGAATTAAACAGGAGAAACAAAGAGATTTATATGTGGTTCATAGGAAAATGTAGACAAGATGAAGGGTGGTGTACATGAGATAATAATACAAGATGGAAGCTCGTGATCTTGATGAACACATCTCCAAACTAATACAAACATACTTTAGACAGTACATGTGTGGCCAGTAGAAGTGTCCCACTAATATATGTTCTGTTCTGTTAATACATGTATAGGATTTTTATTTAGTCATTGAAATTGTCCAGTTTGACAGTTGCAAAACAAGAGAGACAAAAACAAATGTAGACAAGATGATGTACATGAGAAAACAAAGTTCATGATCTGAATTAAAACATCTTTAAACCAAATATAAATGTACTTCAGCAGACCAAACCTTTTTTTTGGCTCATAGAAATGTCTCATTTATAGAGGTTCTGTATAGCTTTAATAAAAGAATTCTGACCATAGAAACTGTCCAGTCTAAACAGTGACAGGACTTGGCAAAGTGCAATTACAAATGTAAATTTTACCCATGAGATTGATTTATTAATAATTGATATTTCTTATAAAGGAGAAAATATGGTTACCGGTAGGTGCCTCTTACACATATCAAATGGGTTGGTATAGTAAGGTGCTTCATACACCCTATAACAGGGGTTTGTATGGTAAGGTGCCTTGTACACCCCTAAACAAATTTCTAATTGTTAATTTACTCAGGTTACCATAACCTATATACATGTTTATATGTTTAGTCACTATACTCTTGTTTGCCAGGAAAAGTAACTGTACTTTTAGTTTGCATTAGTAATGACCATCATTGCTGTGTTGAAGGAAAGTGATGAAAATTAAGCTTTTTTCATACAGTTCCTGTCCCCAGAAACACTGTACAACCTCTGGCTCTTAACTAGAGAAATTGTATAGTAAACAAATGTTTCTTCTAAAAAAAATATCTCGTCCAAGACAGAGATCGCACAAGGTTTCCTTTGGCAAAAAATAATCTTCAATTTTACAATTCTCTGTCAAGATTGATCAGTGTCGTGTTAATGATGCCATCATGGTGTCATATAGAATGAAACTAATAAAATAACTATAACAACAAAATTGTTATGTACGCAGTAAAAGTAATTTTTGATGTGCAATTTTATCTACTCCTTTGTGTAGTTTAATTTGATACACCAGTAAAGGTGAAAAGTGTTATAATAATGATGTCATTATAGGTGAAGAGTGTTATAATAATGATGTGAATTAACAATAGCAATGTATTTTATGTACATGTATTTGTATGAAATTTTGATGTGCCATTTTATCTCTTTTGTGTCATTTAATGTGAATTACCGGTAAAGATTATGAGGATATATATTTAACAAACAACATTAACATTCCCTCTTAATCATTGTTTTCATCTTTCATTTAACAACTTCTTCAGAACAAGTAAAGCAATATTTGCTATGAAACTCAGCAGAGACTATTGACAGACAAGCCCTTTCAAGTTGAGGTTTTTTAGTTGACCAATACTTATGTACAAGGTCATAGCTGTCTGGCCTTCCATGTGCAAAGTGCTCTGGTGAGTTTAGTGGCCAAATGGCATTTTGTTTATCGAACAATATCTCAGTTAATTTGTAATTTTTATTTAAATATTTTACTATTTATGTTATTTAATTATTTTTTATTATTTCTATTTAATTGTTTTATTTTTTGGTGCAATTGTTAGCAATACTGAATTTACTACTTACTTTTAATGTAAAGTCTAGACTAAAGTGAATGCTAGACTATAAAAGTGTGATGAAGAAAAATACTTTAACATGTATTATGATAATGGAATTATACTCTACATATATATATAGATGTACATTGTACAAATATATTTAAAAGGTCAATTTTAAGTTTGTGTAAATAGAGTGTACTGTTTGACTGAAACTTATGGTACTGGTGCATCATTTTTGTGATACTTAATATAAATTTTATAAATATTAATTATTCTAGAATTAATTATATTTACCAATGTAATTTTGAAATTACCACCAGAATTCAATTAATTTGGAAACTAAACTTGTAATTTACTGTGCAAACCTAATGTTACATGTATTTTACAGAGAAACCTCCTAAATCGGGAATGAATGTGTTATAATGGTTTACACCCTAATCAAGATTCTTTTAAGAAATAACATTCTATTTGAGTGTATTCATTCGGTATTATGAATGAGAGTCAGGAATAGCATATTTAACATGAAATGCTTTGCAGTTCACGTTGAATATGCTATTCCTGACTCTCACTGAATGAAAACACTCAAATAGAATGTTATTTCTTATATTTACAATCATTAAAAATATTGATAGCATGTCTGAAATGTAAAATTATCGCTACAATAATTTGTTTCATTCAAGATTCCGACAAACATACGGGATTGATGGAACAGCCTTGCTCCAAATAAGGATAGTTACGTCAGGACTAAACTTGGATGCTGACCAATCAAACAATGCATGACGTAAAAGGATGACATTCTGTGACGTAATCTGATAGCTAAACGTTACATAATCAGAGGTCATGACCCAACACTGTATTCAAGAGCAATTGAATGCCAGTAAAAACAAATAGGTTCATCTAAAGAAGGTCAATTCTAATTGTACATATTTACTTATATCAAGGCGGTGGGTTCTAGGATAATGCAGGATAACTATTGAACCCAAGAGATGTTACTGCCTTTATCACCATACCTCTTCATAATGCCAAAATCTGACTTAACAAAATGCTGGCAATGACTGAAGGTGTTAGATACATTTTGAATCTCTTCCTTAAAACATACATTTGTAGTTTTAATAAACACAAGTATTCTAATGATGAAACACATACAAATCAAACTTAGAGCCTTAAGATGTTCACTTTTAACAGATTTCTCTCAATATTATTATGTCCCCCAAACAAAGTGGGATGAGGGGGAAATATAGCCTTTACATTATTTCCCCTGTCAATATTTTGTTTGCCTCTTTCCTCGAAAACTATTTAATAGATCTTTATGAAACTTCAGAGGAACAATCTCAAGAGTGGAGTAGATGTGTCATGTTCATGCACTTGGTTTGGGAAACATGGATTTCATTGTTGGGGTTCGTTTGGGGGACACTGGAAATGACATCTAAATAAGCTATTATTTTATTGTTGGAACAGTTACCAAAATATTGCACTAAGATACAATATTTTGGTAACTGTTCTAACAAAAAATAAAAGCTTATTTAGATGTCATTTCCAGTGTCCCCCAAACGAACCCCATTCATTGGCATTATTTTTTTATTTGTTTACAATATTTTTTTTAAATATTCATACATACATAGACATATGTAAAACCTTGTTTTACATGTATAAACAAAATTATTTCATTTTGGAGTATAATTTTATTTCACATTTACCCATTAGTTTGTATAACAAATAGTGGGTTTCAAAGTTTTTTTCTCAGAGAGGATGTATTTCACGTTTTGTATATGAAAAAGATTACCAAAATGCTTAATGATATATACCAGAAAATGTGATAAAAATGTGTGTGTGTGTGTGTGTGTGTGTTCATGTTCTACAAGCTATACCAGTACATAGCAAAAGAACAAAACATGTTTAATACTTAATGTGTATGCAGCAATGTTAGTATACCTCTTCTTGATTCAGATACCAGGTTTAGGGTAAAAAATGGTCTAGCTTTCATGTAAATCTTAAGGAGTGTAATTCAATGCCATAGTTAATATTTTCATCATCAAGTTAATATTTTCATTATGAAATACAATGTACTCTTATCTGTAATCAGGACATACCACAGGTCTCATTTTCAGTAAGGGTAAAGAAATGTGTGTTTTATTTGAGTGGCAATATTGCCCATATACATGTACATGTACTGATATAGGGACCATTGTTCATAGTTTATAATGATGAAAACATACATTTGTATATTACAGAAGAACTTCGATAACTCGAAGTGCATGGGACTTCGATGATGACTTTGAGTTATTGGGGTGTTATAGTTTTCGAAGTTGAAGGATGACGTAACAATTTAGACTTTCATTTTTATGCGAGAAATGTTGGATGGCGGTAAACTGTTTACCGATACACTAGTGTCATATGTATATCATACATACATGTAATAATAAACGAAATATAATCGATTTAATAATGATGTTTTATAAGGACTCCTGGCGACGATAAACGAATACATTACTCAAAATGTGTATTACCAATACATGATCATTATGCATTCAGAGAACGTCTCGGTCATTAAACTCAAGCTTGGATAAATCACTTGAAATTTTGCTGTTATCGCCAGCGGCAAAAAACTTGGCTTCTACTGAGGGGGCACACGTTACACTTCATCGCCCCGTACGGCACAGAGTACTATCCTTTAATTGATACTACTTTAACAGTAGCAGAACCTTTGATCTGTACCACTTCTCCTCTCATTAATCGGATTATAATATACGGAAGCCTATAGCCCATGGCTGATAAATTTCTGTGATTTCACTTGTCGTTCTATTGATCACTTATTGTTAAATATTTCGAGTTTTAGAAGGTGGTTTGTCATACATTTTTAATTTGGTACCTTAACATTACTTCCAGTTATCGGGGGTATTCGAATTATAAGAGTTTGAGTTATCGAATTGTATTACATAGTTTATATAGAAAACCGGTCGGGACAAAACAATGACTTCAAGTTATCCGTGGTATTTGAGATATCGAAGTTCGAGTTATCGAAGTTCTACTGTATATCAGATACTACAAACATCTACATCTGAATTCTATTTATAACAGGCATCTTCTTAGAAAATTGCATTACTGTCTGTCAATTTGAATAGTTTGCCACATAAAATCCATAGGTGATATTGGTTTTTTTGCTTTGGTTTATGTTGCTCAGTCTGTTTCAATCGCTTCTAATTGTAAGCGTCCTCTGTAGTGGGCAGTGGTGGCCTACTCTTTTTTTAATTCTACAGAGGTGCCCTTAGTGTGCACTGAGAAATGGATATCTATAAGTATTTTCTGCTGTTTGATTATTAAATGTATAAATGGTGTATATAGTGCTGTAACTTCCTTTGTTGCCATTTTTACCAACCAACTAACACACATCAGTGATAGGTTACATCTTTATTCATAAGCAAAAAAAAAAATGAAAGTTTTGTGATCAGTGGAATTCTGACTCATTTAATTAATTACATTTGTTCTCATATACTACTAGTATATCTATAATAGATTTTTATTGAACAAAAATGTCGAAATATATACCCCGGTGCATACATAAACCTTTTGTCCATACAATTTTTTTCCTGGAACCTAAGTGCCTGTATTTTTTATGATGTTTATTAAATCCCCACTTAACATCGTGTTTATTTTTGTAATTGTGTGGTGAAAAATCCTGAATTTTTTTGTGTAATATCCCCAGATTTCAATTTTGAGTTATAAAATGTATAGCCTCATATGAAGTATATATCAGTGTACCAATTCCCACCATGTGGAAAAACCAGCATTATGTTTTTGTATCTCTGGTGATAAGTTACTATATTTGTATTGTTTTATACTCAGTTGATATTTATGTCAAAATATGCTCAATACCTGTGTTTATCAGTAAATAGCTGGTTCTATTTGTGTTGTATTTTGATCAAATTGTATAGATTTATATTTTATCCTTTTAAAAGTAAAATAGATATTCCTATCATTATATGTTTTATTGTTTATGTTGTAATGGTGTTCATTTATTTGAAAGAATTAAATAGTTTATTTTAAAAAGTTGGGTTTTCTGGGTTAGTTTTCACTGAGTACCAATATACTAGTAATTTGTTAGGATTAACAGTACTTAAACACAATGATGTTCAAAATAAACTAAAAACCCATCTATAGTCCTTCAGCGATATTGTGGCAGAGTGTTTATAAACACAGGCGAGTTTATTATACACCAATAGGTAATTAAAACTGTGTTGTCGTATAGGTATATTCACGCCTTCATGCGCTCATTTGTCAACTCCACCTTTATATATCCCTACCTTAGGCTATCTACATTATATAGACTCTTCCATGTTTATAAACACTCTGGTCACAATATCGCTGACGGACTATACCTACCATTTAGTGTTTATAGAGATTATATCAATTCATAGTTAGTATCCATGTAAATATGGAAATCCAATCTCGCCCAACTGGTTTCAATCACAGATTAGGTTTGCTGCTGAAAACATTTACCTATCTTCCTAAGGGATTAAATATTTCAATTGACTTTCACTTCTCTTGGGTAGGACTTCCTTTTGTAACCCAGACCCCAATAAATTCTATGTAAACTATTTTTGAAAAAGAAATTACTTTTAATGGAGGATACAAATGGAAATCTTTCCTTCAATTGATGCAATATAAAAATACTCTGATGAATAATTATAAAAGTGACTTTCATCATTATACATCAATACTTTATTCAGGTATTTTAATTATTCAAATATACAACTTCTATACATGTATGTACATATATACACGACACATTTACATGTATACATATACTTTATTAATAAATAACCGGCTTTTATTTAAATATACCAGTATTTATGCCAGTTTGAAATATATAAATTGCATCTGCACAGAACTCAAATTCTGAGTTTTCAAATTCGGTCACATTAATTATCTCCCATGCTTCAAATCTCAACTGCACAGAAGTCAAATCCTGCGTGTTCAAATTGTCACAAAAAGATATCTCCCCTGTTCTAAATGTCAACTTGTACACATCCTCTCCCTAAGGGGTGTTCAATACAGACTTTGCTCACCACTACGCTTGCACTGGTCCATAGAAATACCAGATTCTACAGGTGTGTTGTTATCAAATCAATGCTGCATCCCTTATTTTAAGTTATATGCATTAATTATATTTGGACTGTAAATGATTCTAATAATGTATACAGTTCATAAAAATCATATGTTGAAATTCAATTGTTTCTTTTTTTCCTAGATTTTTAGAGCAGATTCAGTAATTATACACTGGTACAATCCGGTATTTCCAGGAACTAGTGTGAGTGTAGTGGTGAGCGAACATTATCTTGAACACATCTCTGATTTTTCGTTTAAACAAGCTGGTTTCTACAATGTATATTGCCTTCTGACTAGATAACAATATTCTAAGCTGGAAGTAAATGTACTCTGGCATCAAACAAAGGTTTCTAGCAATACTGTATCAAACAGATAAATGGAAAATACTGAAAAAAGATAAAATAAAAATCCTCAAGTCTTGCATTCAAATATACTGTATACAGTGGTTTAAAAATTCTGTCAGTTACAAGAAATATATTTCATTCAATTATCAGAATAAATGTATGCTTATTTGGCACAACATTCATTTATGCATTGCAGTATGTTTACAGTATTTTGAAATCAAGACTTCTTTTTGCTAAAGAATTCATTCCAACAAGACTGGGTTCAAACAAACGATGTGATGCAGTGTTGGAAATACATGCAAGTCAAAATTTTCAGCCAGTCCTTGTCTTCTGTGGTATAAAGGAGACTATTGAAAAAGTAAAACAGTCCTTCCCAAAAGTCTCAGACTGTTGGACTGTTATTTCCAACACTGTATGATGTACAGTCGAAAACTAAATTACTTAAACATCTATAACGTCAAAAATGCTATCTCCAACCAATGTTCACTTCACATTCAAATACAGCACTTTTCTCGTATATATCTTCATTTGTATATATCAAATGAATCAACGATTGAATTCCTTGCACACAACTTTTAATAAACCCAAAACTTTTATAAACACACACACTTTCATTAAGAGATTTTGATCAGAGAAATAGCTGCACCAATAAATAAAAGCAATGATTTCACCAACACCTGGCTGGAGTTTGCTGGAAAAATAATTTTTTGCTGAAATAATTTATTTGCTAAAACTAGTCATCATTTATTCTCCGATATAGCATCCGATTTCTCCTGTTCAAATCGTTGTAACCTTCTCCGTCGTACTTCGTGCATCTCATCCTCGTGTTCCTCCTTGTTGGGATCCTCCCAGTCCGGTATAATTTCATCTGTATCCGTTGTTTTTACGACTGGTGTATAACCAGTAGCACCTTGAACTTCTAAAATAAAAGTAAAATGGCATATTTCAATACATATATTGTTAGTGTATCATAGTCAAAAGACTAGAAGATTTTAGTTCCGAGTTGATGGAAAGTTTTAATTAAGGAACACTATTTTCATTGAATTTTTATTTAAGGAACCTAAAAAAATGGTTCCATTCTTAGATATCTGTGTTCAAGATGGCCAGACTTATAATGGTTAAATAAAGAATAACGCATTCAAGACTTTTTTTTTTTTTTAAAAAGTTGTCCGAAATTTGAGATATATGTGTTTGACATGTACAAGGTAAATCGATTTCAATATTTGCAAAAGATTTTATAATCAGGTTTACAATACTATTGACATTGAAAGTTTGTAATAAGTTAATACATGTATATCAAAACATAAATTTCAACAGGATATTTCATACAAAAAGTTGCATCTAAATATGCTATCTGGAAAGAATATCTTGCACTGAACTTTTCATAGTTTCAGTTCTCAGGTTCAAGAAACGTTATTCTGCCAGAAAGTGTCCGGTATACAGAAGTGTCACTTTTACAATGTTCATGATTGGTGGAGGAAACCAGAGTGCCCAGGAAAAACCACTAATTTATCAGCAAGCAAACTAGAAAATTTGATCACACTAGGATCTGTCCCGAGTGGAATTTAAACTGAGGCAGTTACAGGTCATGTGATCCATAAGTACCGGTAAATGTTTCAGACCACTCTTCCACAAAGAATCTTAAAATCATTTAGGGAAACATTATTAATTAAACAATTGATCTACAAAATTAGTCAAACAAAATAATGACTAACAATTATATAAAACATTATCATACCTGTATTAGCATTATTAGTATTTGTATTAGATGTTGCAGTATTTGGTTTTGATAAAGGTGAAGAATATTTAGGTCTAGCACCACCAGCCCCCTCTGGAGGTACAGATGATAATGATGATACTGGTACGGTATTATCTGTTGTTGACCTATTACTATCAGGTACTCCATTTTCACCAGAGGTCTCAGGTCTCGGAGTCGGACCTGATAAATTTATTGGTGGTGAACTAAAATGAAACAAGAAAAATAGAAAATATTAACAACAATTTTTTTTTTAAATATCTGGAAGGCCAAATATTATAGCTAAAGCTGGAGGTTTGATTTTGTTTGTTATGATGTACACATATATAAGGATGATTTGTTGTCTCATTCACATTGTCCCTCTTGCCTTAAATTTTTATGTACATTACCAAATCACTATTATAAATTTCATCAGGTTTATTATCCAGTATCCAAAAATACCATTGGCTTATCATTTCTGAAGAAATTATTCCAAAAAGTGAAAATTTCAGAACATTCTAATGCACAAATGAAGCGATCCTCATATTGCTCCTGCTTTAAAAAATATGTAGGTAGAGAATGAAATAAAATTAAAACCTTTAGATTTTGTGTTAAAATTTTTAAACAAAAAGTCAACTATTTACATGTTGTTGTTTTTTTTACAATTAGACTAATATAATTTTAAGTAACCTTGGAAACCCACTTCTAACCTCCATAGTACAATACAATAACGTAAACAGACCTTCCATCACATACCTGGAATGTGTAGCTACTGTATTATATTGTTGTATCATGGCCATGGATCCATCCAATAAAGTCTGGATATCTCGAAGCCACTGAATTCTCATTTCTATATTTTCTCTCTCTCTTCCTTCATAAGCTCTCAATTCTTCTTCAGAAAGTGAACCAAGATTAGTTGGTGGTCTAGGAAAACCTAAACAAAATAACATTTTCATATTCTTTTAAGTTGTATCATAGGGCGAAGCATCACGTGTGTCCTTTGATTTCTCCTCTAAAACTAAGGGATATGGCTTTAAGGCAGACAGTTTTCATGTGGCATAATACATTATAGACTGACATATAAAAATCTTAACCTCAAAATAAAAATAGTATGTTTATTTAGACACTAGACCCGTTGTTGTCAGGTGAGACAAAATTACATGTATACTGATCTACATGAAGCTGAAATGGTGGTAATAAAAACATTCAATTCCTGGTTACAATCAAAGTACTGAAGGTACTGAAGCATCAGCTAAACTGAGCAATTTGATAAAAAAAAATGTGCACTTCAAACTGAGATTTGTCTGATGAATCAGTAACAAATGAAAATCATACAAATAATAGATACTGTGATTGGGAAGCTTCTAACAACAAGTCTGCTTTTATGCAAGTTGTTAGGTTCTAACATATAAATATGTTACAATGGTCAAAATGGACATGCCACGCAATGTTTATCAATTGAGTAACTAAGTAATTCGCATAAATATAAATTTTCAATTTTTCAAAAACCAAGAGAGGCACTAAAGACCCGACCCAAATCTGAGTGAAATATCTCAAGCGTAACGGAAAAAAGTCCAGAGAAACCATCATTTTGATAAAATCACAAAGTGAAAGGGGCATAATTCCAATAAAATGCAGTTGACTGGGAAGAAAACCAAACTTGATCTGTAATCACCACCATCATCATTATCACTCCTCATATCACATTTTGATCATCAACATGAAGATATCATCATCATCATCATCATCATCATCATCATCATCGTCGTCATTAGCAGCAGCAGTAGAACCCATGCCATGACAATCACCACAACCATTATATTAATCATTTTCAGAACTCCTCATGTTACATCATTAATATGGTCACATCATCATCATAGCTCTTCGTGTCACATAATCATCATATATCAGCAGCAGCAGTACTGAATGTCATCATCATCATCATCATCATCATCATCATCATCATCATCATCATGTCACATCATCAGCATGAAGACATTGGCTTTGTCATCATCATCATCGTGAATTATTATCATCATCGACAGCAGCAGAACTGAATGTCATCACCACCATCATCATCATCATCACCACCATCTTCAGCAGTACTGAATGTCATCATTGCCACCATCATCATCATCGGTAGCAACAGAACTCATGTCACCATCATAATCATCATCATAGTTCGTCAAGTCACATCGTCATCATCACCATCATCATTTATAGCAGCAGAGCTTATTTTCATCACCACCATCACTATCATCTTCTTCATCACGATAATCATTATCATCATCGGCATCAACAGAACTCATGTCATCACCATCATCAACATCACTATCATATCTCCTCGTGTCACATCATCACCATGGTGACATCATCATCATATCTCCTCATGTCACATCATCATCATCATCATCATTATATCTCCTCATGTCATATCATCATCATCATGGTGACATCATCATCATCATCGGCAACAGCAGAACTGAATGTCATCATCATCATTATTATTGTCATCATCTTCACCAGATCATCATGCCACATTATCATCGACATAGTGTCATCATCACAAAAAAAACTTTCACCATGACCAGTTATTTCCCTTGACTTGCAATTGACAGATTAACCATTGTTGAAGTCATTAATTTTATCCATTGAATTCACAATTAATTTGAAAAAAAAATAAAAATAAAAATAAAACCTTTGTTTTAGAAATAATTTAAATGTATTTAAAATTATTGTTGAATATATATAAATTGTCCAAGTGAGCTTCAAAAGCCTGAATTGGTATAAACCATCCTGACACAATAAGCTAATAATCTGTACCTCCCAATTACAGAAGTTGTCCAGGCAACTGTCTCTTTCAAAAAAAGTTTGTTGACAAGAATTGTGTACAAAAGGGGAAATATTTCTGAATACGATTAATTGAAAATTAATTGATTATTATTTAGACAACTAAAATGTTACAATAACATTACTTTGAATTTAAGAGAAACTGTAAGAGGAGTTGAGTTCACAAAGTAGGTACCCCCATTCTAATACTTGCTAAAAAGTGACTAAGTTTCAAAGTCTGGAAAAATGGAGAAAAAATCTTGAAATATTTCCATAAAGTCAGGTGCACATCTTCAATATATATATATAAACAGTCTGTGCTGTGAAGTTTCAAGGCTTTTGGTTGAAAACTGTAAGAGGAATTGAGTTCACAAAGTAGGTACCCCCATTCAAATACTTGCTAAAAAGTGACTAAGTTTTAAAGTCTGGAAAAATGGGGAAAAAAATCTTGAAATATTTCCATAAAGTCAGGTCACATCCTCAATATATATATTAACATTCTGTGAAGTTTCACGGTTTTTGGTTGAAATCTGTAAGAGGAGTTGAGTTCACAAAGTAGGTACCCCCCATTCAAATACTTGCTAAAAAGTGACTAAGTTTCAGTCTTGAAAAATGGGGAAAAAATCTTAAAATATTTCCATAAAGTCAGGTGCACATCCTCAATATATATAGAAACATTCTGTGAAGTTTTAAGGTTTTTGGTTGAAAACTGTAAGAGGAGTTGAGTTCACAAGATTGGTACCATATTTTCCCCGCCCTTAGTTTCTGTTCTACTTCACCAACGGTGCTCTAGAAATCGGAAGAACTTAAGAAAGCACAATAACTGTTTTGTTTCAGTTTTCCTCCATGTCCAGTGGCCACATTTTATGTGAAATAAAGTAATATGGCTTCATGAAAAGAAATTAAAGGTTGTAAAAACCATGGATTAAACTACTGACAACAACTTTAATCGGATATCCACTGTAAAAACGATCTAATAAGGACTTGTAACAAGGTAAATAAATTTTATCTGAAAATTTTAAAACATCGTTTTTTTTCAGTTTTGTTTAGATTTTGATTTCAAGTTGTTCTTTCTTGGGATTTATTTTGTTGATTCGAAATAAACAACTGGAAAAGGTATTTAAATGAACATTGATGATGAAATTGTCTGTCTTCGGAGACATATGGTGAGAAGTGGAGTGAGTGCGGAAGATCGGAAGTATGTAGCAGAGATTCAAGAATAAAGCATGTCGTTTTTATATTAAACTGATAACTGAAAAGGACAGGGTGTCATGATCATTTTAAAAGGGGCAAGGGTGTACTGGAATAAAAAGGTCAGTCACTACGCTATGTGAATACATTTGAGCAGGGGCATCGGGTGCCAAATGCCATGCCCCCAAACACATGGCTAATTTGCATACGAACTACGGTATCGATATCCTACACAACTTCACGAGTCACAAACGATTTATCAACACAGCCAATAACTTGTAAATACACTTCTTTTTTCAGTTTCGTATCACATTTTTGGGAATAATCTTTGATTTCTACTTTTTTGTTATGCATAATTTCGCTACCGGCAAACTGACAGGAATGAATTTTAATACCCAATGAAAGCGGGAAAATCCTCGTGACGTTATGATGAATATTAATGAACCAGGTGGGGATATCCCAAACACGAAATATTATTGACAATCAATTTTTAAAAAATATATATATAATTTATCATCAAATGTGATCCATGTTTAAAGTTATTTAACTAAAAACTGTTTAATGAGTATACTTTGTGTTTATTTATCGATGTCACTTTGCGTAAATTAAAAAAATCCAATATGGCGGCGACTGTAAAACAACCACATGTACAGCACTGTAGGTCAAAAAGAAGAACGTCGGCGCGAACTGACAAGATCGTCATTTTTGTTGGGTTTTCCGAGGGGCGTATACTTAATGGATTTGTATGGTTTTTATCTTAAAATTATCATACAAAAGTGAAGAATTAAAATATATATCCAGCAAAAACGGGCTAATACGCGTATGAATACATTTCAGATCGGCACATGTGTACATGATGAAAACATTGCTTTCGTAACTTTCCGGGAGACCCAATCACTCAGATTAGAGTTTTACATACCTGGGATACCGTATATGGAAATTCCCGTAATTTCAGTCGAAACGAAGGATTTGATTGTCTGTCAGGGTGAAATGAGAGCGGCGCTAAATACGAAAAAATCCAACAATCGCTATAAAGCATTCAGCATGGCTGATGCTTTAAAAATCGCTATTGGCTACTAATTTTTAAACAAGAGGCCCATGGGCCTTAACGCTCACCTGAGGAAGAGTACATATCTTATGCAGAGGTTCAATGGTCAATGACATTAATAAAAGAGAATATTAAAATTTTTAGCAGTAAGGGCCAATAATATGCAAGTATTTTTGCAAATTAATTATAATAATTATTATATAAGTATGCTATATATAACATATTTAAAGTCTAGCTACAATATATTATTTATAAAAAGCTAAAACATCTGTAAATTAAAATGTGCATTAGGCCAATACCTACAATATTCCAATATACATGCCAATACAAAAAGTTTATAGTTTTTGAGATAATTAACCATTTAAATATTCGTTCGCAGCTATGACCTTGACCTTTGAACCTATGACCTTTATTCATATATGAAAATGATCGTTAGGCCAATACCTACAATATTCCAATATACATGCCTATACAAAAAGTTTATAGTTTTTGAGATAATTAACCATTTAAGTATTCGTTCATTTTTATGACCTTGACCTTTGAACCTATGACCTTCATTCATATATCAAAATGATCATTAGGCCAATACCTACAATATTCCAATATACATGCCTATACAAAAAGTTTATAGTTTTTGAGATAATTAACCATTTAAGTATTTGTTCGTGTCTTTGACCTTGACCTTTGAACCTATGACCTTCATTCATATATCAAAATGATCGTTAGGCCAATACCTACAATATTTCAATATACATGCCTATACAAAAAGTTTATAGTTTTTGAGATAATTAACCATTTCAGTACTTGTTTACATCTGTGACCTTGACCTTTGAACCCATGACCTTTATTCATATATCAAAATGACCATTGTGCCATTACCTACAATATTCTGATATACATGCCTATACAAAAAATTCATAGTTTTGCAGATAATTAACTATTTTGGTATTCTTAGACATCTGTGTCCTTGACATTTGAACCCATGACCTTGATCTATGTATCAAAATGATCGTCATGTCAATACCTACAAATAACTGAAAATCCTATGCCATTATCACAAGAAATGTTAAAAAAATAGCATTTTTTATCAAAGGTCAAAAACTGGGACATGACCTTGACCTTCGACCTTGACATCAATTGGAAGAAAATTGCAAGACAAGATCAACAGTGAAAACTCCATACAATTATCTTCAGCCGTTATGAAGTTATAACAATAAATGTCTCATTTTAAAAATTACGTAACTTTACGCAATTTTTCGTTCAATTTTCATGAAAAACACAATTTTAATGTTCCCAGGTATGCTGAATCCAAATATCCAATCAAAATTTGCCTGCACCTTTTGGTTTCAGAGAAGAAGATTTTTTTGTCTTTTTGCTATTTTTAGTAACAGCGGCCATCTTGTTGGGCGTGGCCAAACCCCGAACACAATTTTGAAAGGCTGTTACCTAGGCATGATAATCACTAAGTTTCATCAAATATGGCCCAGTAGATTTGGAGGAGAAGATTAAAATGTAAAGTTTATACACGACGCACGACGGACGACGCACGACGGACGGTGATAGATTGCAATAGCTCATCTGAGCCTTTGGCTCAGGTGAGCTAAAAATTCGCTCAAAAATTAACCTACATGTTTTCATGGTTACAAAAATCGCCATTGGCCACTAATTTTTGAGAAATTCATTCAAAAATTAACCTACATGTATTTTAACAAATGTGTGAAAAAATGCCTTTAGAAACGACTACATTTTCACAAATGTTTGAAATCGGCTACTAATAATTTAGAATTAGTGGAAACCTAGAAAACTGTCAATTCAAATACAAAATCAATGGTGGTATGTTCTATAAATAACTTACTAAAAGGAGACATAAAAGGAAACATTGGCATGTACGGTGGCATCGTCATAGTGGAAGCCCCAGCTGCTGCAGTGGATGATGTTGGCTGGGTAAATGTAGAAGTAACTGTGGCTGTAGGTGCTGCTGTAGTACCTGCACCAGCTTGTGCCCCTGATGCACTTGCTAAAATATAAATTAACAGGTAAATTACTACAATTTGTGCCAAACCAATTTCATATAATACAGTTAAAACTTGTTTCATTGCTAGAATTTGTTTAATCAAATTTTGACATTATAAAGGGGTTTGGTGATAAATGGAGGAAGCCCTAAAAACATATTACAATTGGATTTTGGTACCTGAAAATGATGATGAGCGAGATGACAGAGATATCCAGTGGCATTATAACAAGGTGTAGCTGTATTTCAAAGATTCTTGAATAAATATAAATGTTAACTCTGATTAATTTTAAAAATTTACAAAGCATAAAAGGAGATAATACAATATATAAAATTCACCAAAAATTTTTTACACTTAATATTTTACAATTTATGAGACATCTATCATTTTTATGTTCCATATATAAAGATTTCCATGGTAATATGTCAGTTCCTTATTAACATTAATCAAGCTGTGATAACTTTCATGTCAGTTTTACATGAATTTCAGATATACAACTGTGACTTACTTGGTGTTTGTGGTGGCTGTGGGGGTGGTGGCTGTGGCCACATCTGTGGCATTCCAGGAAAAGCACCAAACACTGAAAACAAAACACAAATTGAAGATTTTATTAAATTACCATGACACAAATTTTATTAATTTTAGAACCTCTATGACATGTTTCATAAATTTCCATGCTTTTTAACATTCATCTAATATAGGCAATACCTGGTATAGCAATAGGACTTTAATTGTACTCCCCCACCCATTAAATTCTATGTAAAATTTTTGAAAAACTATTTTTAACAGAATGGCTTGATATTCATTCAAGGAATTTTTTTGGTCAAATTAAAATTTTAGAATAAGTAAACATTAAAATTTTAGAAGAAGGTAGAATGGATGTCCTTGCAGTAAAAATAGCAATTATGCCTTACATTCTATTGCCATGTATATATGTATTTTGATCTTTCATTCAAGTCATCATTTTACAATAAACACTCCAAGACATAAGGAATGATGAACGTAATATCAAAGTCACTAACATACAAACATGTACTATATATATATATTATGACAACCTTAACTTGTTCCAATAAAACTCACTGTTTGGTGGTATCTGTGGTTGTTGGGGAGGTGGCTGTGGTGGCTGAGGTGTTGGTGTCTGTGGGCGTGGCATACGTAATACATCCATTCTACATGTAGGACATGTCTGTTGTCTTTGGAACCAGGATCTCAGACAGCTGGTATGGAAGATATGATTACAGGGTAGTTTTTTACTGTTTGTCATCATCTCCTCTCTACATATTATACAAACATTATCACCAGCTTGTAACTCCTCAGCTGTAGCATCTGGATACCTATTTTCAAATACATATATACAAGATTATAATTATCTTAAACAAAGAGTGACTTATTTCAACAGTAAAATCTTAATTAACCAAATATTGGAAACCAAACACTTGTGTCAGAAATAGATTACCAGGGCCACATTAGATAAATGGAAATTGATCTCCAAAGTTATTTCAGGACAGAACATTTTTCAGATTTCAATTAATTTAATGTCTCATCTGAAAATTTATAATTGTGTACCATACTGTGTAAGGGTTGAAAAGACAAATCTTGGCCTGTATCAAGGATCCTTTAACTTAATTCTTTTTGTCATAATTCACAGAGAGATAGATATATAACTTTTCTGAAGTGTAAGAGTTTAACAAGATCTTTTTCACTTATTTCATGTTTTCACAATTCACAGATGAAGAGAGAGAGAGAGAGAGAGAGAGAGAGAGAGAGCTTACAGTGTATTCATATTCCTGATGGCTCTTCTAGACATTATAACATCATGTAATGCTTTCTTAAAAGACCTGAAATACAAAGCAATGTACCAGTATATGTACACATATTAATATATAAACATGTTGCATTTTATATCGTTATTTGTATATTTATAATTAATATAAATGATCATAAAAACTGAAGTTTTACCAAGCATGTTGCTTATACAATTCCATTAAAACTATCCTCTTTATCATATATAAATCAGAAATATTATCCAACTGGTGATAATTAATCAGTAAATCCTTATAACTTTTATAACCATGAACACTATATCCTAGTCATTTAAGTTTCATGACCATAAAACTTTTTATAGCAGTAGTTTGTTTTCTGCTATTTACTGTTCTATTTTTCTCTGCAGAAAAAAAACTATAAATGGATTCTAACCAATATTTTTGTATACCACATTTTAGGACCAGTTTAATGCAAAAGCCATGGTGTTGTTACTATAGATTAAAATGATACATTGCAGATACACAAAGGAATTACCACAATCCATCTTATTATCTTTCTTAGGTGAGCACTAAGCATGCTATAGTTATTGTTGTCATGTTATCACTATCCTTACCTCATAGATAAATACATTGGTCTAATGGCAAACAACGGGAAGGTGTGAACTTTAATCATAATGGCCATAAACAAGAAATATAATACAACTTTGATGAAACCTGAAGAAAAGAAAAATGACCTGTTAATAAAATTTCAAAAAATTTTGGTTCACCATTTATTTATTTTTCTTGACATCATAAACATTATCAATGCTTTATACTATTGTGATCTACCAAATAACACATTGTAGTGAATAACCTAAAACTAAACCCTTTGTAAGCAAACTGACAAACAATCTCACAGTAGGATCTGCTGGATAGTGCTGTTATTATATATCGTAATCGCAATTATCGTCGCTGAGAATTTGCTGATGGCCATATCGAAGAACAAAACATACATCACGATATCGCAGAACCCTATTACTTACAAAAAATTCTTTGAAATCATTGCATCACTTGTGTATTGATAGTGATTTAGCAGATTAAACATGTGGTTTTGCCATGAACCACAAATAAATCACTGCTGTCAGGTGACATAATAAATATACAATGTATCGATGCATACTGTGTTCGATGTATATATTAGCTAACGATTCATTATATATTAGCTGGAAATATTGCGATATTATTGCGACAATGTCGTAAAAAATTCTGCGATATCTTGATGCCTTTTTTGTCTCACAATTACAGCTCTACTGCTCGATTTGGAATTTGAACCTAGATGTTTAAGGTGCTATGTAATCTGTGGGGATGATCAAATACAAATGTACATGTATGTATTACTTACCTAGTACTAACTCTGTATATAGGAGATAGACAGCTTTATTTTCCCATGGGTTTTCATTTTGTAGATCTATTGTGTGTATATACTTCATTATTATCATCATAACAGCTGTCAACAGGATAGCATACTGTAAAAACGAACAATATACCTTATGTAACAATTACATATTAAACCAGTTTTAATTTTACAGCACTAGACAGCTATTTTGGAATACAATTCCTCATTAGTAGTGCTTGGACCAACATTTTATAACCAAAATTTTATTATGTTAAAAAAATCCAAAGGACCAAAATATATTTTACTAAATTTTTGCATGAGGGAGTATAACTTAGTTTTTAAGGAATTTTAACTAGCAGCAAATTCAGATAATAGTATATTTATTACCATATACAAATTATCATTCTGAAATAGGATGGCAGTTCAAAAGTGTCTCCAAAACAAACCCTATTGAAAAATTCATGTTTTCTAAATCATGTGCATGATCAAAATATGATCAGCCAATGGCATATTAACTCCATCCTGTTAAGTTCCATAAAGATCTGTTAAACAGCTTTGGACAGAATGTTGGCAAGAGAAATAGACTAAATATTATATGCCCCATTTCATTTGGGGGACATAATAAACAGTTATCAATTCAATCTTAAAATCGAAAGTTTTAATTTTTGGTGAATAACATTTACCTAGATGCAATTTACATCTGCAATAGCATCTGCACTACCTATGACCTACTGTTGAAATGTCATTTTACATGAAAATTTGAGCAAAAAATTCTCAATTTACAGTAAATAAAAATTATTTGCTGTTACTGCAATATTTGTCACTTACCTCAAAGCCAAACACCAGCTGTACAGATGCTCCTTTCAATATTGTACTATAATATGCATGGTTCACAAAATATAAATCCAATATCCCCAGCAGGGCAATGAGAGCTGAAATGTGAAAACAAAACCAAAATAATAAATTTGATATTTACTATCTCAAATATAGGGAAAGCAAGCTATGTTTGAACAAAAAGTCTAATGGAGAAATGATAATAAAGGCGCTTTCATAGAACTTGTCTGTGGAATATCTTTCATACATGTCCATTAAAGACAATAAATTCAGCTAAAATTGTAATAAATATGTATACATGTACTTGAAATAGATGCATGCTTGTGAAAGACATTTTTCAGTCCCTTCGCTATATACATTTTACTAATTACACTGTACATTACACTCTGTAAAGATCCTATTCTATGACATTTAAGTTTTATATACAACCACAGTCAGTTTAACCATACTTATGAATGTCATTATACATAAAATTGATCAATTGCTTTGTAAGAAGTTACAACATCTTAATTTTTGAAGCTATCATTGAAAAAATTAAAGAACATTAAAAAACCTTTATATAATGCCTTCAATGACTTTGCCACCTCGCTTATCGCTAAGGCATTTGAAGTCACAATTCCATTTCTATTACCGGTACTGAACAAAATATGGCAATGAATAAAGGTTTTACTGTGATGGTCAATCATTTCTTTTAATATTTTTCTCTGAAGCAGTATTATTCTTAAATAACAAAATGAATGTAGAAACTTACATAAAGCTCGAAAATGGAACAATATTGATATAACTGGACTTCTCTCCATCTGAAATACAAAAATAATCCTTTTAATATTTTGTTAAATTTTTTACAATTCTAAACTTGATTGCTACTAAAGTAATCTTTCTGTTCATTGCCCTGAGTGTACTGCAAAAGTAACAATTTCTGCCGCTTCACCCATAGGCCGTATTGTCTCAGTAAAAGTGAAATATTCTTGACTGGGATGTTAAACACCATTCATCCTCACACTCACACCTATGGCCTACTTCTCATTATTGTTCCTTCTGTCCCAGAACTTATTACAAGACAGATAATATTCATAAGATGAATGGTTGTATCTGTTAAAATTATAAATTAATGCTACCAGTAATTTCAATTGAACATTAGAGAGGTTAAGATTCCAAAACGTTTACAAAAACGTCAAGGTTTTAAACGCATTTTTCAAGAGAAATTGTGAGTTTTATAACAAACATCTGTTAAATGAGAAATGACTTGAAACTGTTTTAAATAATAAATCTAATTTTAAAAAAGTTAAAACTGGAAGTAAATCAGTATTGTTTTCATGTCAAAATTTGGCAGGCACTGACGTATGGTGTCAGAATGTGGTTTTTGTAAGTGGGTCAAAGAAAAGTCAATGTCGAGTCAAGACTGAACGATATTGAATGAAAATGACAGCAGATCTAAAACTTTTGGATCAGATAGTAACATTGATTTTTATTGGTGATTAAAATTATTTGCTGATACACGTACACGTACACGTTTTACAAGATCTTAAATGCCGTTTTTACACGTCTATAACGTATGCATGTAGCCATACTTTCATGTACCTGTACACGTACACGTTTAGAAACTTAACCTCTCTAATCACTAGGAGTTATACAAAAAATGCCAACAGCATTACCAATAAGACTTGACACTTAAATTTTGTTATTCTCTCTTTCTAACAATCAATTCTAATTGAATTTGTTCATCGATCATCATCAGTGTTTAATTTTAACACAGGAAGCATTCTTAAGTAATGAAAATCACTGTAAGATCTAATTCTGGAGTATTTGTGAATATTCAAAAGGATCTAATTCTGGAGTATTTGTGAATATTCAAAAAGATCTAATTCTGGAGTATTTGGGAATATTCAAAAAGATCTAATTCTGAAGTATTTGTGAATATTCAAAAAGATCTAATTCTGGAGTATTTGGGAATATTCAAAAAGATCTAATTCTGGAGTATTTGGGAATATTCAAAAAGATCTAATTCTGGAGTATTTGGGAATATTCAAAAAGATCTAATTCTGGAGTATTTGAGAATATTCAAAAAGATCTTATTCTGGAGTATTTGAGAATATTCAAAAAGATCTAATTCTGGAGTATTTGTGAATATTCAAAAAGATCTAATTCTGAAGTATTTGGGAATATTCAAAAAGATCTAATTCTGGAGTATTTGGGAATATTCAAAAAGATCTAATTCTGGAGTATTTGGGAATATTCAAAAAGATCTAATTCTGGAGTATTTGGGAATATTCAAAAAGATCTAATTCTGGAGTATTTGGGAATATTCAAAAAGATCTAATTCTGGAGTATTTGGGAATATTCAAAAAGATCTAATTCTGGAGTATTTGGGAATATTCAAAAGGATCTAATTCTGGAGTATTTGGGAATATTCAAAAAGATCTAATTCTGAAGTATTTGAGAATATTCAAAAAGATCTAATTCTGGAGTATTTGGGAATATTCAAAAAGATCTAATTCTGAAGTATTTGAGAATATTCAAAAAGATCTAATTCTGGAGTATTTGTGAATATTCAAAAAGATCTAATTCTGGAGTATTTGGGAATATCAAAAAGATCTAATTCTGGAGTATTTGGGAATACGGTATTCAAAAGGATCTAATTCTGGAGTATTTGGGAATATTCAAAAGGATATAATTCTGGAGTATTTGGGAATATTCAAATGAAAAGTGAAATTAAAAAAATTTCAGAATTCTGTTGGTTGGTTGGTTGAATGTTGCTTAACGTTGCATCAGCAATTTTTCAGCTATTTGCGGCGAGAACTATTTTGTTAATCGCTATGGATTAATCTATGAACAATTTTGTGTATGCATGTGAAGTGCGAGTGTGTTGTATGGTCTGCCTTGTACTAGTGCGCATTCAGGGCAACTTTCACGTGCTACTCACAGAGTCAGTACGCCGCAGACAAGCGTACCACTACCCCAGTCCATTAGACTGATACCAGGTGAATCAGTAAAGGCCAACAGCAAGGAAAATTCACTTTCCCATATGTGGTCCGAGCGGGGCTCGAACTCACAGTGGTGAGAGACCCTAGATTTGAAGACTGACGTTTTATCCATTAGGCTACCGTGGTCTCATCAGAATTCTGTGATAACATCTATTTTTTTTTTTTTTTTTTTTTTTAAATGAATCAAGTCCATGTACATGTAATCTGGTTAAATTTTAAAATTATACTTACATAATCTATACGGTCCTCTGCTAACCAATGGAAACATTTCAAGAACAGTAGTAAGGTAAACAATGCCACAAATTTTGGACTAAAATCATCTCTGAATACTGTAAATGCTAGGCATGTTTCTGTCACAGCATACCAAGACTTTTCAATAAGATGCTGAAATTGATAAAAATAATTTAAATGCTCTATTTCATGGTAAATCAAGATCATTGGGAAACAGAGATCAATTACATGTACAGCAATACCAGCTATATCAACAACAGGGATCAACCCTTACACTAGCCCCGAGCTAGTAAAAATTGGTCAGGTCTAGTGAATCTTGTATTCCCAGTAGCCCAATGGGATAGTAGTTTATCTTGAAACAATTGGATCATATACTCAATACAGAGCTTTTTGTAAGTAAATATCCAGTGTTCAATCTTTACATGAGTTTCACTGTTTGTGTCTGCTATCATCATACTTTCATAATATGATGATGGTGATGATGATGACAAAGAGTTCTTCAGAGAAGATAGGGGGGGGCACTCTAATAGCTCATGCTTTGTGAGTTGTACTACTGGCGTAAAAACAGGGCTAGTCAACTTCAAGCATGGATAGTGTCAACTTATAGCAGGGCTAGTGATTTCAAACAACTACTAGCCCTGTGGGCTACTGTTGAAACAAAAAATTAGTGAACCCTGAACCACCTAAATACAGACCACTTGTCTATTAATATCAGTGTCCCTTATCTCAACCAAAAAGAATTTCATAAAAAGACCACCTGTCTACAAAATCTATATTTCATAGGTCCCTTGGATAGTCTTTACAGACATGGATACAGGTTTTACTGTAATGTAGAACATCATTATTATGTCACTTATCCCCATAGTACTTAGTTTTGAATTCTCTTAGTCTATTTCTTTCATGTTTGTCTTTATAAGTCTTTCTCAGTTTATCGCCAAACCCTGTTATAATATTCCAAATTATTATATAGCAATATATGCATCATATAGAAATTAAAGGATAAATCCCAAGGTGTTAGCGTGCAATAAATATCGATATTTGCATGCAAACTTTGTTCCAGTCCGAGGTTTCCTAAATCAATTTTCATATTGCATGCTTTGTCACATGATGCTGTCATTTATGACATCATACGGTTGTCGTTACATGGCTGGCGACGTCATGATTGTGTTGTTGTTGTATTGCACTAGTTCTCATATCTGTATACAAGAACTAGTGCAATATTTATGTATTGTAAGAAAAAATGGTATTTTGAGATGAAATACTTGTGGGAAGTAAACAAAATTTATTTTGGGTTATTGAACTGATATTGTGAAATATTGTCCCTCGTTGACTCGAAATTTGCACTCGCAAGCTCGTGCAAATGTCGAGTCAACTCTAGACAATATTTCACAATATCAGTTCAATAACCCTATAATATAACTAAACAAATGGTGGTGGTAGGTATTACCTACTGATTTAACATTTTGATTTGTCAGCTGTGAATAATGAGGATAACAAACAATATATTTTAAAGATAAATAAATTTTTGGTTAATTTTAGGCTTACCTCTACTTCAGCTGCTCTTAACTGACCAAAGAATATCTTCCTCATCAACTTTCCTGTCAGTATTACACAAACAAATGCTTGAACATACAAAGCCTAAAATAAATGCAAGATTTCATTTATTTATTAACTGTTGCTATCAAAATCCATAACAGGAAAGCTGCACATCTAACAACATTAACAAGATTCAAAATTTAGGCAAGTCTGTCATCCTGAGACTTGTTTTTTAGGTCAGACCTGTAATATCTTTAATTCTTATAGAAAATATTGAAATTTCAGATATGAAACAGTAAGAATTTCCATCACTAATTTCATATAATAACTAAACATAACATACTTGGAGTTTTTGTTATTAGTCAGGGGATACATTCAAAGTTTTCATTGGAGAGAAAGTAATGAATCTAAAACAGTGTTAACAGTGCCAAATTCAATTTCAAAGTAACATTGACAGTGTCAATTCAAATAATATGATGTCAACAATTGGTTATGGCATCAGACTTGTTTTATAGTCATCTGATATCATTAATAAATTTATGCATGTTAGTTTTTAATCTTGGTTGGTTGGTTGAATGTTGCTTAACAATTTTTCAGCTATTCGCGACGAGAACTATTTAATTAATCTCTATGGATTAATCTATGAACAATTTTTGTGTATGCATGTGGAGTGTGTGTGTGTTGTATGGTCTGCCTTGTACTAGCGTGCACTCAGGGCGACTTTACCGTGCTAGCTCATAGAGTCAGTACGCCGCACACAAGCGTACCACTCCCCCAGTCCATTATACTGATACCAGGTGAATCAGTAAAGGCCAACGGTAAGGAAAATTCACTTTCCCACATGTGGTTCGAGCAGGACTCGAACTCACAGCGGTGAGATTTTTAATCTTAGTGGTCAAGATTTTATTTAGCTAGTCTTTATAAACATACAACAAGCATTATTTTTCCTAGTCTTGTAACTAAGAATTGTCAGTTCCATTCAAGGACATATAGAGGATCTTAGACCAGTGGGAGTTTAATATGAATTTTATTAAGCAAGTAAAATAATTAAATATGCCATGAGCCTTGGCGATTGGCATATTTATTTATTGAACAAGTTTAATAAATTTCATATTAAACCCTCACAAGTCTAATATTCTATATATCACATAACTCAAAATACCGAGACACAATGACATGTACATGTTATTTAATGTCATATAGAAACAGCTGATTTCTATCTAGGTCATACAAATTACCTCCAAATTAACTGCGCAAGTAAGAATATAGTTCTATTTAGTTACAGTAAAAGTAAAGTAATCACCTAAAATAATAAAGACAAAATCAGTATGTAAGTTCAAATTATGTTATATTTTTTCCAATCCATTAAAATTACTTTTCAAAGAATTGAAAAGCCTTCAAAAGTCTAAAAATAAACAACAGACTGGCACAGTTTTCATATGACATCATTAGGCGCAACTGCTGCATAAATGATGTCACTGGTGTGTTCCCTTTGGGAATTTTTTCTTTGACTATTCCTTTTCCGTCTTCTTTTACGGTATCCCCAACATCAAAAGCAGTCATTTTGGTCTGACGTAGTAAAATTTGTTATAAAAGAAGTACATGAATGGCATCGGAATATTTTCTCATGCTTTAAACTAATCAGAAGCATGACAACTGATTACGTCACAATCAAGTGATATTACATAGACCTGTACTTGTGTAAAAACATTACAACCGTTTTATTCATCAATAAACAGGAGAGTTTACATGTATATGTAATTGCATGTTACCCTGTGCCAGTGTGCCAATCTTTCGATACTGCATCATCCTTTCCCGAGTATTATGTACAGTAGAAGACACATATGTTCATGTGACAGGAGAACACATACCCATTTGGCATAAAAAGGGTTAAAACAAGTTCATTTAGGGGAACAAGTTAATAAGGATAATGGTCCAATGGGACAGCAACCTCATGGCAACACAATGATGTATTAGCCCAGTGTAATCTGCTTGGCATTTGCATGATGCATCAGTTTGAGTTAATCCTCTTGCTGTCATACGGACATATGTGTCCTCTACCGATTACCTGCCACATGGACATATATGTGTCTTTTACTGACAGCCTGCCTCAGCCAGGGACATATTTTTCCAATCAATGGAAATGGAAACACTTAGTTACAAGGCTGAGATATACTTATATAATCTTTTTGTAAAGTGAACAAAATTGCAAACATTGACTATTCGGATTTGAAACTATTATTTACTAATGATGTCATATGACTTCAAAACACTTGTGATGTCATTGTTTATTGTTGATGTCATATTATTTCCCGTTGTGAAGGTCAACGGGGTTCGCCACTGTACCAGGTGATACCCTCTAACATTTGTGCGGAACACTTATTTCCTATGGTTGTGGAATCACATAGGATGGCATTTTCCGTAAAACAATGTTATTCCGGGAAATTGTGATGTTAACAAATTCCAAAAGTTTCCCACAAACATTAAGGTATTGATCACCTGGTACAGCGGCAAACTCCATTTGGCACTGCCGACGTTGCATTGAAAATCAATTTGGCACTGTCAACGCTGATTTGAAATTTAATTTGGCAGCAAAAGGGTTAATTATGCTCAAAATGAGCCCTACACTACATAAGTATGGTAAGTAACCATTTGAAAATGAAACCAAATAAAATATTTTTCTTCAAAGAAGGGGAAAGCTATTTTCAGTCCTGAATGTGTCTTTTATGATCAATGACTTCTTCATTTGGTGTTCACAAATAATCTGTCCTCTGTATATTTCATATAATATTCTATATTTCATTTCAGGAAGCAATGAAAAACAGTACCACAGTACATGCATACTTACTGCCATACTTGGGTTGGATTTTGTTATGTAAACAACTGATGGATAAAACTGTTTCTTCTGATAATAGGCATTTCCCAAGACCAGTCCTGTAACAAGGAAACTTGCGCTACATGCCAGTAAAGTCGAAATTGACGACATTTTCGTGATTTTTACAAAACGTCTCTAGACTAAACACGTAAACATTTCAACAAACACTTCAAAATGGCGACTCTTCCAGGTGGCGTTCTAAATATAGACCTATTTCTAAAAATAGAGCAAAATTTACGTGGCTTTTGTTTATTGGGATTCCCCGGTTTAGACGACGTGGATCATACATTTGGAAATATGGATGTTTTGCATAAAATTCCTATCAAATTTTACCCTAAGAACAAAAACAAAATATATATATAACTTTATTAACGAATTTTACCCGAAAATAACATAATACTAGTTAAAAATATGCCCTGTAAAAATAACCATATGTATGGATCTAAAAAGCAGAGAGATCCGAATGCATAAAAATTTGACAGCTACAGTAGCAGACGACGCGACGTCCGACTGACAAGTTTTTTTCCCCGACAGACAGACAAATGCTGCCATTTTCCAATACATTTTTCAAGGATGGAACTTTACACGAAGAAGATAACATTTTCTACGGGGGCTTAAACGGTAAAGTCAATTTAAAGCGACCAAATCCAACTGCAGTGCCAGCTACACGTGTGGAAAAAGTTCGTGTTTTGCATTTGCCAGATATGCCAAATAATGACTTTCAATACTTAAGTTTTGTGGATGATTTGGAAGCATCAGAGAGTAGACTCAATGAAAAACACAGGTTCCAACAAAACTTTAAAACAGACACTGGTGTTTTAAACACATATTTCCCATGGAAATGCAAGGCATCAGGGTCTGTGACAAAAAGACATCATTTTCTAGTAAAGGGTAGAGAAATGAAAGCTTTTTTTCGTCTTCTAGGTAAGTTGCCAAAAAAAATTGGCAATTCAGTTTTGAATGTCAAAACCAAAGATCAATACAAAGCATAATGAGAGGATACTAATCTAAATTTAAATCCAAGTTCGAATATTGGGCAATATATTTTACCATAAGAGTTATTTCCCTTTACAGGGATGAAGTTAAACTATTTTGATTTAGGGCCCCAGTTCACTTCAGAAAAGAAGTTTCAACAGTAATTAGTAGCTAAAATGTGTAAACATTCAGGGGCCTAGACTGATTTTTAGGAACCATGAGCTACTGGGCCCCTGCTAATCTTCATCCCTGCTTTAGCTAAAAGATTCTTTTAAAAACTTCAAATGAAAGGAATGATTAGAGGCAAAATCTAATGTGGTATTTAAATTTAAATTTGCAAGGGTTTTAAATTTATATTTTCGGTAATTTTTTCAAAGAAATTTAGCAAAGATTTTATTACAGGACTTGGGAATGCAGGGGTGTAGATAGGAACGAATTATAACAGAGGCAAAAAATAGGAGAGCCGAAATGTAGGGGGTTCTGGTACATGCTCCCCCGGAAAAAAAAAAATTAAAAATGACATTAAATATTGCATTACGGGGACACTGCTGTTTATTCCATGTTCATAATCATTGTCAAAAAGGCATGACAAAATTTGCCGAAACTGAATTTGCATATATACTGTTGAACAAATAAAATAACTTACTTGGTAACTCAAGTTTTACTTAAATAAAGATTTGATTTTTACCAAGGCTCATAGTAAGCTACACCCTGCAATGGGGTTTGCAACTTTGCCATGTGATCAATAGTTCTTAACATTTGTGCGGAACGTTTTGGAAAAACGTTAACATCTCAAATTGTCGGAATAAGTTCAATAACTCTGTTTTTACAGGAAAATGACATCTTATGCAATTCCACATGTTGGAGTTGGTACCATTTTGTTTGAAGTGTTTTTGTGAACATTATTCATTTTTTTAGCTCACCTGAGCCGAAAGGCTCAGATGAGCTATTGCTATCTATCATCGTCCGTCGTTCGTCGTCCGTCGTGCGTAAACTTTACATTTTAATCTTCTCCTCCAAAACTACTGAGCCAAATTTGATGAAACTTGGTGATTATTATGCCTGGGTAACAGGCTTTCAAAATTGTGTTCGGGGTTTGACCACGCCCAACAATATGGCTGCCGTTACTATAAATAGCCAAAAGACAAAAAAATCTTCATCTCTGAAACCAAAAGGTGCAGGCAAATTTTGATTGGATATTTGGATTCAGGATACCTAGATACACTAAAATTGTGTTTTTCATGAAAATTGGACGAAAAATAGGTTACGCGTTTTTTGCGTAAAATTATGTAATTTTTAAAATGAGACATTTATTGTTATAACTTCATAATGGCTGAAGATAATTGTATGGCGTTTTCACTGTTGATCTTGCCTTGCGATTTTCTTCCGATTGATGTCAAGGTCAAAGGTCAAGGTCATGTCCCAGTTTTTGACCTTTGATAAAAAATGCTATTTTTTAAACATTTCTGGTGATAATGATGTAGGACTTTTGGTTAATTGTAGGTATTGACATGACAATCATTTTGATATATTGATTAAGTTCATGGGTTCAAAGGTCAAGGTCACAGATGTACAAGTTTACCAAAATAGTTAATTATCTGCAAAACTATGAACTTTTTGTATAGGCATGTATATTAGAATATTGTAGGTAATGGCCCAATGGTCATTTTGATATATAATTAAAGGTCATGAGTTCAAAGGTCAAGGTCACAGATGTAAACAAGTACTGAAATGATTATTTATCTCTAAAACTATAGACTTTTTGTATAGGCATGTATATTAGAATATTGTAGGTAATGGCCCAATGGTCATTTTGATATATGAATAAAGGTCATGAGTTCAAAGGTCAAGGTCACAGATGTAAACAAGTACTGAAATGATTATTTATCTCAAAAACTATGAACTTTTTGTATAGGCATGTATATTAGAATATTTTAGGTATTATCCTAACGATCATTTTGATATATGAATGAAGGTCATGGGTTCAAAGGTCAAGGTCACAGATGTGAATGAATGCCTGAATGGTAAATTATCTTGAAAACTTAACTTTTTGTATATGCATGTATATTAGAATATTGTAGGTATTAGCCTAACAACCATTTTGATATATAAATGAAGGTTATGGGTTCAAAGGTCAAGTTCACAGATGTGAACAAGGTCTGAAATGATTATTTATCTCAAAAACTATAAACCTTTTGTATAGGCATGTATATTAGAATATTTAGGTATTATCCTAATGATCATTTTGATATATGAATGAAGGTCATGGGTTCAAAGGTCAAGGTCACAGATGCGAATGAATACCTTAATGGGTAATTATCTTGAAAACTATGAACTTTTTGTATAGGCATGTATATTAGAATATTGTTGGTACTGGCACAGTGGTCATTTTGATTTATGAATGAAGAGCATGGGTTCAAATGTCAAGATCACAAATACAAACAAGTACTTAAATGGTTATTTATCTTAAAAACTATAAACTTTTTGTATAGGGATGTATATTAGAATGTTGGCCGAATTATCATTTTGATATTTAAATGAAGCTCATGGCTTCAAAGGTCACAGGTGAGCGTTAAGGCCCATGGGCCTCTTGTTTGTTATTAAATTCTTTTTTTAGATGATGTTGTTATTGAAGAATTTTTGGAAATGGACAGTTGTAGAAAAATTTCTGACAAGGTAATTAACATAAAATAAAGAAGTAAATACTTCAAGTAGCTTACATGGATGTCCATGTATTACAATATAGAAACAAATTTAATAATTATGCTTATGAAAGGAACAAGATGTACAAGCAAATTCAGTATTGTCTGAACATGAATGCAAGTTTCTTGTTGTATAGTTCTAGAAAATTTCATTTTTTACCTCATATGTACATGTGAGCTGATGACATTGTGTAGCATGTGTTTGTCACTATGTTCATGGTCACCACACATTTCTGACTTCTCTGAAACTACTGGTCAGATTTGAATTTAGTTTTATGGAATTTACAAAATACAAATGATCCTTTTATTGGTGAACCAGTTAGCTATTATTTATCAGGAAGTAAGGTTAATTTTTGAGGGGTCCATTTTCAAAAACTGTCCTCCTAAACACCATAACAACAATATTTTGCATTTATCTAATGGTTAAAATGTCCCACTAAGGTCTTAAAAATGGGGTAATTTGGCAAACCTAGGAATCAATGGCCCTGTGGCTCTTTCTTAACTAGAGTGAACACTCCGTTATTCTGGCTGAGTCATTCTAAGAGTGTTATGCCTGTCTGGCAAAGTTACCATTTTTATAATACAGTACAAAGAAATTAATATGGTCAAGAATTCTTTCAAATTATTGGTAGTCTAACTCTTGAAAGTAATTTCGAAATTCAACTGAAACACCAAGATGCTCAAACTAACACAATGTACACCATACTTTTAAATACAGTATTAGCTGTAGCTATTGCATTTGTGCCCTCCAATGAAATTTTTATTTTGACTGAGAAAGCCTAAAATGATGGAATCAAGCCATTTCCAACATTGGGGGGGGGGGGAGAATAAATTTTTTTACATAGAATTTAATGGGTCACAGCGGGTGTTTGTACCAAAAGCAAGTCCTACCTTAGTTTTAAATTAACTCTTATAAAAAGCTTCAGTATATAGATTGATAAAGTATCCTTTTTTATATTTCATTATAGTATATACTGGCAATGGTATTTGCATATTTCAAAAGAGCACAGTATAAAATAAGAGAATATACCAGAACTAACTTTTTCATAGCATTGTAAGTATTTAACCAATGAAGCAAATATTAACAGTATTATATTGCAAAGTTATTAATGGTTTACTTCTTGAACATGGGTTTTTAGCTCGCCTTCAGCTATTACAATTGTTCACCACCCATCACCTACCATAATTAAACTTTGCACATTTTAATCTTCTCTTAACTTTTGGGAATTAAGGGCTCACAGATTAGCATAACTGAAGGGATTACTGTTATTTCTCTGGGACCAAAAGATGGAAATAGTCTAAATCTTTAAAACATTTTTTATCTTCTCTAGATCTTAGATAATAAGAAGTAGAATCTTCAAGTGATGTAGCATTCATTTGTACAAACTTTGTCGGTGGACCCTATAAATTATTTAAAACAACAGATGCACAATACATAGACCTCACATTTCAGATCTTCAAAACATTGGAAGTATGTAGTATTTAACTTGCACAACCTGTAGGTGGAACCCCACAATGGTGAAACTAGAAGAGCCCATTAAATTATTTAGAAATACTCTTTGGCACAATGGATAGGCCATAGATATGTAGCATCCTTTACTGGTTTTAGCATCATAAAGACCTTAGGACAAGTAGTATTTAATCTACAAAATTATTGGTTGATAGGTCCAAAAGGGGAAACTTTAATTCATGAATACTGTATTAGAATACCGCAAAATATGGGAAATGTCCTTCAGATGAGCAATAAGGGCCTCTTGTTTAAGAGAGTATTAATGCAGTTTTACAATTTATTTTTTACTTTCCACTCATTGAAGAAAGTGTCTTTTTAAAAGTATTACTTTTAAAGATTATTCAATGTGTCGAGAAACACAATAAACGTATGATGTGATAAATGTTCATTATAAACACGATCCAAAATAATTGTAGATACCTGGCTAATGACATGGAAGAAGACGAGGAAGAACCCAAGTATGAGATATTTCCTTGGGCCCTCGGACCAAAGTGGAGGGATAGATTTCCTAATTTCTTAAGAAAAAGAGATAAATTTTGGGCCAAAATAGGTTATAGAGCAGTTGTTAGCAAGCGCTGTTGTGAGGAGGTTTGTTATTCCCTTTTCTTTACTTCCATCAAATCACCAATCTATGGTTATGATTTATTTTTGAATTGTCTGGTATAAATATTACAACTTTTTAGTCTGTGCTAAGTTAAAACTAATTTCATTGAGGAAAATCTTGTTTCATAGGCTAATATATTGACACATTCTATTAAGTTTAGAAGAACTCTACCATAATGTTTTGACCATTTTATATGTTTTTCTCAGTTTCATATTTGTTTTTTATAAAGAATCGCCCTAGTAATTGTCTTTGTAGAATCATGTCCTATTGTAGTGTCTGCTCCATAACTTGCACATCTATAAATGGATTTTGATCAAACTTGGCACAACTGTATACCAACATAGGTGTACTACATATTAAATTTAGGTGACAGGTCAAGGTCACAGGGTCAAATCTTTATTTTGTCATAAAAGTTAGTGTCCATTTCAAAATTTATACAACTATGGATTAATTTTGATCAAACTTGGCAGATATGTATTTGAACACGAGACCATGTCTCATGAACCAAATTAATGTGTATACCGATAGGTCGAAAGTAAAGGTCATGATGTCAAATCTTGGATTTAGCGTAGAAATAGTAATAGAATCTATCACTACTTGTGGTGCTAGATAGGGAACTCTCAACCCGAGTTCTAATATATTTGGTCCAGAACGAGGCTTGCCGAGTTCTGGACCAAATATATTAGAACGAGGGTTGAGAGTTCCTTATCTGGCACCACAAGTAGTGATTGATTCTATTTCTTGCATCAGAAAGTACAACTTTTCAATTTTAAATCAATTTCAACTTTCGATACACCTCTGATTTTGTTGACAAAATTTTGCGGGAAAAACAGCGTGTAGGCTATCTTGCACAGGGGGGTACAAGATGGAGATATCTTGCACCTCTCTTTTTATGGATTTTTCTATCTGGGGTGCAAGAATGTCCACTCTGTAACTGCCATGTCTATGGATAGATTTTGATCAGACGGCATTAATGTATACAAACATGAGGTTATGTGTAACATTTCAAAATTATGCAGATAACACAGCAATGTTAGGAGGGATGATTCCTCTCAAGCAACTTCTATAATTTTCTTATATTCTTATCTTAACAGATAATGAAGATAGAACCATTCAACCTTGCATGGAAGAGAACAAGGCAAATTCATCATTCTGGTGCAATACGTGGTTATATGAAGGATCCTGACGATGATGGTTATCCCCGTGGTCCTGATGCTAGTCCACGAAAATGTCTTGACTGTGATAATGATAGCCAGTATGATTCTGCAAGCCCTACTAGTGAAGCGTGGTATATTTCATCTGAAGATACTTCTCCATCAACTGATAAAAAATCAACAACATTTGACATGAAAAGTATGTTATATCATTGTTTGTGACAATTTTATTTCAACTGTGAACATTAAATCCATATCTAGATGAAACAAAAAACACTGTCCAAATCAACTGATAGTCATTGCACATCAATCTAAACAATCAAGGATAGAACCCCAAATTAAGTTGGGGACATTTCTACTACCAACATTTTATCTGCCACTTTTCTTGAAATTGACTATTAAACAAATCTTAATGAAACGTCGCAAGAACAATCTTAAGGGTGGACTAGATGTACATGTGCCCTTGTCCATATTTTGATCATATACTGTGGTTGGGAAAACCTGGATTTCCCAGTTGTGATTCATTTGAGGTAACACTTTTGAAATGGCATCCCATTTCAGTTATAACTTAGGTATTTGAAATGTGAAACTGTTTATTAACCACTGTGCAATATTATTTAAAAAATGCAAAATATATAATTAAAATAGTAGTTTGTAATATTTCAAATTTACAGCAACTATTGCATTTTATTGTATATTGTTATATTTTCTATTATATAGGATTAAAGAATACATTACAACAAGAAGATCAAAATCCTTGGCCAACTGTGGAGGAATAACTTTGTTAGATCTATCATTTTCATCTACAGAAAGTTTGGACATCTTTATTATCTACTGAAAACAGTGTTGAACGTGGACACTCTTTATTCTTTATAAACCATATAATACATTTATATCACACTTTCAGCCACTTGGAAATGATATATTACAACAGAACTTTTATCAAAATCAAATGCTGTTTTCTTAACTACCATGATTAATAGAGGTCAAGTCCCAAATAAGTTTTCATTCGTGTCATCCTTTCGAATTTGACATTACCTGGTAACTGAAATGCCTATGAAATACTTGGTCAACATTAAGTTAAATACACTTTATTATTGAAACTGTATTTAATAAATAATTAAGTTAAACATCAACACCTCATGTACATCTGATGTTATTTGGAATACATTGTGTGCAATATTGAAAATGTATTTCATAATTAAGACCAACTTTTATTTTGCAGATGAAAAATTATAGTTGTCTGTATATTTTAAATGTGATATATTTGTCTTCTAGTTATTTACTTATAAAACTAATAAGTATGTAAAATGTATGTCTAAATTAAATTTTATGGATATTGTAAGATTACATTGCATAAATATTTCTTAGTTAAACGTACCATATATACAAAATCGTTAAGATGTCATTTAGAATTTTCATACACTAAATTGATCTTCATTTTTATTTTATGATTAATATCAGGAATTAAATTCAAAAAATGAAATCCTCTTTTTGAGAAATATAAAATGGTTTGTCTTTATATGAAATTCTTAAAGAACTTTAACCATCAATATACATGTATATTTATTTGTGTTTTTATCATAAATAGCATTTACATCGAAAGTGTCTTATTATTCCACAAAATTAGATAGTAAGCTAGCCAAAAAATATGATTGTGAATAGTAAATACCTGCCAGTATATATCCAAAGAAATGAATGATTGTAATGAGACGACAGTACAATGTCATGATTATCTTGTGCTTAACTTGAAGGCTTTAGTTGTAAAAGGGATTGTTCAGTGAATCCTTTCCTAGGCTAATATGGATTTTATATTGTTGCAATATTTAAAATTATTTGCGTTAAGAGACATCTAGCAATCTTGGCCATGAACTTTGCATGCAATAGGTTCTTTTATTCTGCTTCATAAATTTTAAAGAATATGAAGAATTTTAATGAAATGAATGTTTGTCATATTCAGAAGCTGTGCAGAGTGCAGTGTATGAAGGTTTGGGTCACATATTGTTGTCTGCTTTATAACCTCCTATTTAAAACAGTATAAAGAAATTTGATGAAATCCTTTGTCAGTAATTCTCAAACATTTGCACAATAAAAAGCAAGACAGTATTACATAAATATAATACATAATGAAATCTGTATGAAGACAAACATGTCATGCACATAACAATGCACCACTATGTGGAGTTCTTGTTTTTAGAAAAGTATTGGTCTTTTCATTAAACTTTGTTGTAATATATATAGTGCCATGCCAATGTCTTCCAAATACTAGTCTTCAACTTAGTAGTTCTTTCTAAACTCATGACTGACATGTACCTCAATTATCACCTATATTCATTTGCATTTCTACCCATTTTTGTGATTTACTAAATTGAAAAATATTTTCAACAAAAAAAAAATTTCTGCATTTAACATTTCTTTTAATTGGATAACAAGACAACTTGTAGTACTATATGCAGACTTGCATCTTTTTTTCTCACACTTTTCTTTTATATGTGCTGAAGCCACCATTTTTTCTGGCCGACTCAAATTCAAGTTTATCACTAGTGTCATGTCTTTGAAAAATATACAGGCATCAATGGCATTAATTTCCATTAAATAAACTTTTTATACAAAGTATTTGTTGTTTTTAATTTGTCATACACATGTGCACATGCATGCAATTTTTATTTATTAGGATAATTTGCAAGTTATAAGGTGTTCAAAACAAGAGGGCTATAAACCATAGAACCATACCCTCAAATAATTTACATTTTGCTTTATTTTGAAATAATGTAACCTATAGAACAATTTAAACTGGACTGAAATGCAAACTTTGTTTAGCTTATGCCAAGAAAATGATTCCCATAAGTTTTAATATGACTTAGGGAACATTTGGCTTCTAGAATGTTAACTCTACTGTGTGTTCATATGTGAGCTAAACATTGCCAACCAGATTCAGATTTATGCTACAAGATACATATACAGGGATGAAGCTTAACCATCTTGAGTTGGGTGCTCAAGCTTCAGAAATGAAGTTGTAATAGTAGTCAATAACTAAAATGTGTGAAATTTTGGGGCCCAGACTTGTTTTAAATAGCTATGGGCTACTGAGCCCATGCGAATCTTAATCCCTGCATACAGATGTTATTGCATCGTATGGTTAAATTGATTGCAGTCACAATTTCAAGAATGTTGACAAATTGTGTATAAGTTTATGATGCTCAGTGACTGGAATTTTGTATGAACTTGTAATACATGTTTGTACTTGGTTTTAACTAATATTTTATGAGCACCTGCATTAATGTAGATCATAATATACCATTTACCATAATTACATTACATTGTTCATAGGCTGTGCCAAACTACTGCATATAACCTCTAGACTAGTGTTTAATGGAGATTTCTTTATCTTTTTTCAATTACCAGTAACTAATATTCAAGGTGGCAACCAACATAATTATTTTCAACTTCACATACAAGCAAAGTAACTGCATCTTTAGTTAGGAATTGCCATGTTTGAGCAAACACGTCAACATTTTAAGACAAAAATTATTACCTTGTGACCATCAGTAGGCTTTACAAAGCACATAAATAGATGCTTTGACAATAGTCAATGTTCATCAGCAATGACATTCTTTAACTCCATCAAGGCTCTCATTTCTGTAATCACCAAGTGATATTGACACTGCATACACACAGGATCTTCAAAATGAGATTCTCTATGGTTTTAATTCTTCTACCTCAATCTTGCATTAAGGATATCCATCTGGATCTTGGCTTTTAATGCCAATTCATTCAAAAGTCGACACATAAAAGCCTTTTGTGTCAACTTTCCAATGAATTAGCATGGACTAAATTTCCATAAACAGTTGCATAACACCAAACCTAAAGTAATCTCGTTAGATACTTTGTATGTACTCTTACCACTACAGTAGCTCAGTTAGTAGAGTTTGTGCTTTCTATGTAGGAGGTTGGGTTTGAACTTCAGACAGGTCCGACAAAGACTTGAAACGGGAAGCGAATGTTTTTTCGTCAGGCACTCTGCATTTACAAATAAAAATCTGGGTCCTTCAGAAGAGACCTTAAATATGGATGCACTGTGACATGTTAAAGAACCCTCCATACATATCGTCCCAAGCACAATGTAAAGTTAAAAATAGCTCTTAGATCTCGAGTGTTTAGCTGTAATTGAATACTAGTTTGTTCATTGCACTTTTGCTTGCTTTCAATGATCTCTACAGTGCTAACATACTTGACCACAATTGTTTTATGAAATTGCAGACACTCTGTCCAGAAAAGGGAAAAAAATCCTTCTCAATTGAAGTTAAAAGGCAGCTAAATCCTTAATTATTTGGAACAGTGGTATCGGTCGAAACCTTAGAAAAGATGAAAATCCTGTCTGCCAGGATTATATAGAGGAATAAACATCATCAATTACAAGAATTCTAAAACGCAATGTTTTTACGCCTTCACTTTCCTTCTGGGGAAATGGTTAAAATTTATTTCATTATATGGTAGGTATTTCCAATAAAATTTGTGCAATAGAGTAAGCATCAAGTTCAAGGTTATTTTTTCCAAAAATCGAGATCATGTTGTATAACTTTATTTTTATCAAAGTAGTCAGTTCTGGAATATTGGAGTAAATAGGAGTACTTGGAAAGCAAACTGACAAACTCTCGCATTAAGATCTGTACCAGTATGATTAAAACCTAGGTGTCGAGAGACTGCGAGGCCCCTTCAACATAGAGGGGAGAGCTTAGCACAATACTGTTCAGTATTGTACCAACAAAGAATTTAAACACAAGATGTTTTCAAGTTGAAATGTCTGTTTTACGAGATTTCATATCTGTATATAAAATAGTGAGGAAACAGAATGAAAAAATTTGCCTCCACCAAGGCATATACAATCCAATCTTTTGCTTTTTTTTTTAAATTGTCACATGGATTTAAATTCCTTGTTGGTACAAAAGTGCTTTGCTATGTTTTGATAGCAAGAAAACTTGAGACGGTGGTTAACAGTGGACTAAATGGTTTTATTTGGGTTTTTTTCCCCATGTTTTTGTCATTTCATCTTGGTTGTAGCAAGTACATTTACTGCCAAGTACAGGTTTACAACTTAAAAAAGCTGGTATTTTATGCCAGACTTTAGATTTTCCCAATCTTATTGAATAGGCCAAGTTTTTTACAGGAAGCAGAGGACACATGTTTAATGTACATGTATATATAGTCTCTGGTTTCAATATGCATCCATTTCCCAAAAAACAGTACACTTTATCAGAAGCCAACATGTAAATGAGATTTAAGTTTCACTTCAAAAGTATTAACATTTTGGAATAGCATGACACAATGCCAACTATCTTTTACTATTCGTAATGGCATGGTATTATAAACAATTGAACATATACTCAGATCAATATCTACACATTTATTATATACAATTATGAACAAGTTACAAACCATGAATAATGTTATGTACAAAAATTATATGAAGACATTTGTGATGTATAATGTACATGATAATCTTGTGTTATCGTTTTAATGAACAAGTAATTTATCAGAACATAGTTGAAACATGCCTATTGGAGCAAGACATAACTGAATCGATCAGTAGTCTTCCAACACAATTTCAGATGCAACTTCCAAATACAAAATGTTTTGTTTTCAGCCAAGTTCTCTTTTCCCCATCCCCCATCCCTTTTTCCAAATGTCTTTTTTTATATTATAGAAAGACATTACTGTAATAATCTATTTCTGTTCACAAGATATTAAATCTGGCAGCTAATCATCCTGATCCTCCTTTGTATCACCATTAGCTGCTGGTGATTTTGACCTTGACCTTTCTCTAGCTGGACTTTTAGATTTGCTCCTACTTCTACTTCGACTCTGGCTTCTACTCCTGCTCTTACTACGACTTCGGCTTCTGCTACTTCTAGATCTACTCCTTGATCTTGAATGTCTAGATCTGGATCTACTTCTACTTCTGGATCTAGATCTGCTTCTGCTACGACTGTCAAAAATAAAACATATACAAATGTAAATTGAAAGATGAAAACTTCAAAATATGATCCTGGCTTTAAAAGTATTTTCTCAAAGTAAATATTTGAAAAGACACAACTCACTGACAAAATGCTTGAAAGATTTGACAAGTAAAATATGAATCTTATAATGACTTTTAAGAAGATCAAGAATTATCAAATTCGGATCCATCAAATTAGTTCCAATTTGTTGACAAGTGAAACATGTAGCTTTATGTACGAGTCACATAACAAATGTTCAGGTGCTCCAAGAGGATGTGTCCATTCTTGCTACCGATATGTTTATTTATGATTGATGTTTGAAAATAATTTTATTTTATTTGTTACTGTTCTTGCCTTTAATCACAGTTATATTCTATCATTATGTCAACATAAGTGTCGCCCATGTTCATTCATTGGTATGTACAACTTTTTTCTAACTATTTGTTTAGATTTCTTGAATAGTTTCAGGTAACAGCATGTTATGATGTTTTAAAATGGACCAATTTCAATTTTCTCAACAAAGTTATGTTGCAAGAAAAAGAAAGCAACTGTTGCTATTGCTAATTACCTTCTCCTTCTAGAACTTCTTGGTCGATCTTCGACGAGGCGGATTTTCCTTCCATTTATTTCTGTATTGTCCAATTTCTCCAAAGCACTCTTCATGTCAGAATATGTAGCAAATTCCACAACTCTGTGAACAAAGAGCATATTTTTATTTAAATGAAAACTGATATCAATAAATATGTTTTATTTCAGGTACATGTATAAAGGATATTCCTGGAGTTCAGTTTACACACTTTTTTTTACATCAAATGAAGTTACCAGTAGGTATTAGTGAAACCCAACAAAAAGAAAGTTATGGTCTGCAAGTTTTTTCTCTTCAGGATTGATTTACATGATCTACACATTCAAAAGATCCATTGGGGAAAAGAAAGAAAACTATTGGGACTGCATAGCTATTGAGTACTGAATATACATGTAATACTGTGAAAATATATGCAGATTAGACCATCATTAGTTAAACTTGTTTGTTTTACCAGTTTAATGATTCATAGATCAGAAATTTTCAAGGATACACCAAATGTAAATTAATAACAGAGAGTAATAACACTCCTCATTGTGATATAGTTCTTAAAATTTATGAATTAATTTTGTAAACTTTCCAATTAAAGAAACCATTCTAGAATCCTAAATATTTGAAATAATCAAAACAACTGCTTTGTCCGATGACACTGTTGGAGCATTTTCTTTTAAAATAATTATGAACAAAAATGAGAATCAAATTCAGAGTGAACCAATTTCTGGCAGACCAAGGACACATTTTTTTTAATCTATGCAAGTAAAAATCGTTGACAAAAAGTTATCATCATGTATATTTACCCTTCATTTTTGTGTTGTTTATGTGCATCAGCATATGTAACTTCTCCAGCCTGTCTCATATAATCCTTTAAATCCTTAAAATACACAAATTAACAAACAAAAATAAATATACTGCAAGAAAATAAAATACTTTTTTTCTGCAAAATAATTTTTACGGTATGAAGCAAAAGTTGATGTTTTTTGTTTTAGTTTTTTTGCCAAGATACATTTACTACTGGGAAACAAAGAACCCCACTTGAGTGAACCCCCTCCCTTTCTGGTATAATTAAGATATAAGAACATCAAATTTTAATACTCTCCAATTTTGTAGAATCCTCACTTTTCATTTTATAAACAGGTCCATCCTAAAATGAACAAATGGCTAACAAGGTCACAAATCAAGGCTACATAACAATGAACAATATTATTATTATTAATATTTTGCACTTTAAATATACTTAGTTTAATTACTTTCTGCTGCATTTTTGTTTAGTCAGGAAAAAAAATTATATCAAATTGTGCTGAAATTCATGTGCTGATTGTGCATACAAAATGTTCCAATCATCATTTAACTGAAATTTAGCTCCAATGTTAATACGAGTTCCTTAATGCGAAATGCAGGTATTGCGTTTCATAGAATTTTAAATCTTCAACCAGATTTTTAAATTAACAGTAACATGTAAATCTTTTTTTTTTTAAATATTTTTACAATTCTATAAACATTAGTTTTACTGTTCATGGTGATCCACAACATGCTAGTACTACCACACATCAATAATAATGTTTTAAAAAATCTTTAAGAAGTTAAAAACTCAAAACATTTTTTTTAATTATCAAACTGGTTTAAACCAAATTAAATCAATTACCTCAAAAGAAAGTGAAATTGGGACATCAGTCATCACATCTGAGAAGAGATTGGTTTGACCTGGCAAAGCATCCCATCTAGGACATTTCGTCACAAACCAAGAATTTTCACCACTTTGTTTCGATGTGTAGGATTTGTTAGCATCCCACACTGTCTTCTACAACATCTTATTTCATATCATCTAGCCTAACTCCTTGGACATGTCATCTAAGAATTGCCCTTAGTTTAGTACAGGAGGATGACATCCTTCAACCATTCGTGGCTGCACCACCAAGACCTGACTGAGCCAGCTGAAAACTAAATTTTTGGCCAACAATATTGACCATTTGTGAATGTAATTTTGACAAGTCAAAACTACACCAAGAAGCTGTTTGTTCCAATCTCGTCTTGACAGCGCTGTAGTACTAGCCCCCCTCGTCAAAGCAACACTGAAGACCCCTCATCAAGCGACATCTCTCTGCGTGGGAGACCCCCTCTTTGTCATCAGTGACATCAGGAATTGTAAGCATTCTCAACAGTGAGGCTGTTGGATGTACGATTCATCTCTCAGTGCATCAGACAACCTATCTTTTATGGCTGAGTGAGCTTTTGATAGAAGACACAAATTTATTAGGAATTGATTATAAAAAACATTTTTAACATTAAAATTCAAAAATGTAAAAAAATTATCAAAATATATCAATATTCAAAATAGAAAACAATTTCTTTTGGCCATCTTCAATAGTCTAGTTTTTGTTACAAAAGCACATCCACTTAAAATAAGTTCTTACTGAAAGTCTCTAAATAAAAATTTACAGCAAAAAAGTACATTGAAAAGGTTTATCATCAATGCAATAAATACTGTTATTAGACCCTGAATGATCAGAAAAATATCTAAGATGGCTTTATCTGTAACATAAAACTTTACACTATTGGAATGTTATGAATTTGAACATGAAATTTTATTTTTCTATTCAATTTTTTTCTCATTCTGGTATGAAAAGTGAAAATGCTTAAATAATTTTTCAAACATTTTTTCCTGTAAGCATACATAAAGAAACTGAAAAATAAAATCTACTAGTGCATACAAGTACACTTGTGTGTCTAAATGTACAAGATATGCATATACACACCTGCCAGCTGACCCGCGAAGACAAATTTTCTACAACAAGACGGTTTTCTGTCCTAGTTGGAGGACCATACCTACAATTATAAATACATGGTTTTCTGAACATCTAGTTCTTACTAAACATATGCATTGTTTTTAGAATCAAGAATTCCAAAAGTATCTGTGTACAATGTATATGCTATATGGGAATTTACTTGCAGACAAATCATTTTACAAACCCCTGTATTGCCTGCAATAACAGATGGTGATGATGATGTAATGACAGCATGATGGTGAGGATTGTTATTTGTTATTAATCTTATTATCATTATTATTTTAGCTGAAGTTTAACAAAATTTTAAAAAATCTTCAATTTTTGGCTATAAAAATCAATAAAAAGAAGAATAGTTTAAAATTACAACACTTTAGCAGCATTATTGAAGACTGTATGACCAATCATCATAAGAAGTAGACTTTTGCAGCATCACCTATTACATTACTGGGGAAATATCAAAACAATGATGAACACTGACTCTGCCATTTGTTTGAGATTTTTTTTTTCAAAATGAAGTAATGTCAATATTTGTCCCCATATTAATCAATAGGAAAGAAACAAATATGTATTCAAAGATACATTGTAAAACTGCAACCTGAATTCAAATAAATCAATAACCAAATTAACTGTGTTCTCTTTTAAATAAACATGTAGATAGATTTCAAATAAAATCAAGGGTGAAATGAAATACAATAATCATGCAGAGAATAGCCTTACTTGTCTCTTCCACCGCCGCCACCACCTCGACGACGAGGGTACGAGTTAAAACGTCTACTATTGTAACTGTCATGTCTACCATAATCATCACCTCGGGGAGCTCCACGAGCATGTTCAACAATCACTCTGAAAAAATATAAAGAACCTTACTTGTCAAACCAACTAGGTCTGCCACGGCTGCGAAAACCGTACCCGTAACCACCGCGTCCCCTTGCAGATGGCCCACGAGCATGTTCAAGACTGACTCTGAAAAAGCCAACAAAAAGATAGGAACAGGTAAATCCCATGTATTCCTATTAATTGTTAATTAGAGTAAAACTTGTGATAGAATGGCAACAATGAAAGGTTAGATATATGTATCAATGTTTCCATGATTGTGTTACAGCAATTCTTATCATGCAGTTAAATAAAACTATGGTCATCACCGTGTCAAAAATTTTAATATACTGTTGGGAGTAAAAGGCATCGATTACTTATATCAAAAAATATCCGGCCCAAGAGATTTTTAAATGAATATCCAAATTGTCTTGCATTTATATGAAAATATCTTTGGATGTTGCAATAGAATTTTCACATTGTACTGTTGGTTTACATTAATCTAAATACCATTATTAGTAGTCCAGTAAAGTAAATGTAGGGAATATGAAAAAAAATCAACTAGTCAAGAATGCAAGCCAACAAACTTAGAACCACAATATACCTTTCCCCACATAAATCTTTTCCATTCAGCTCATATACTGCATCATCAGCATCTCTGTAATCTTCAAATTCCTGCAAATATTATAAAACCAACATGCTAAAGTATAAATGCAATCCAGTAATATAAAATATAGATTTTATTATTTACACAATTTGCATTCAATAATTAATGGGAATATATTTGACTTTTTTAACAATAAATTATGCTACTTCAGTTGTAGTTGTATTTTCAATATCCTATATACTAGTATACAATTAAATAAACAGTTCACATTTCTGGTTTACCATTACATCCAATCATTAAGATGGAAAAATCACAATTTACAAACTGTTTTATTGTGCAAAAACTATAGCTCCAGTCTAGCATATTATCACACTGTAATAACACCAAGCAGCAACCGAGTCAAAAAGACGGTCATCTCTTTCATATTAAATCAAGGGTTTGTTTGGCTTAAAATTCACAGCAGAGATGAAACAATTGAAGAATAATTTTGTGATCTGCCAATATTTAATAAATGCACAAAAATAGTTATATGTAAAAAGAAACATACAATGAAACCATATCCATTTTTCAGCATAATGTCCTTGAGTCTGCCATATCCTTTGAAAAATCTCTCGATATCTCTTTCTCTTGCATAAGATGAGAGGCGACCAATATATACTCGTGTTCCCATTTTCTCCTGAAACAGAAAAACAAAATAATCATCAATAGAACAATAGAACTCTACATTTAATTTAATAATGAAAATAATCAAGGAAAAGCAAGTCTCTAGTCTGCAGGACAAAAAACATAAATAGGTTAGAAGTTAATAATAGATCCAAATATTACCATATTTTAATGTTACTCTCAGGAAGTTTCTTAAATCTAAAAACACTTACCGATTTATTAGAACCTTTGAATACGACACATGAAAACCATCACCGTACATACATAAAAATTCCAATTTTTGTTGTACTGCCTTGTAACTACTGAGCCCCTTTGGCAACATACTAATGCAAAACACTTTCAAAATTGTTATGCTGAACCTGCATTCTTACATATGGCATTTAACAGAGGCTGTGTTATTATTGCCTCGACACCTGTATTTCATTCCCACTGGATAATTTAAAGAATTGAGTTGCAATCAATTTTGAAGATGCAAAGACAAAATTTTACTGAAGAGAGGGGTGTCCATGGCAGTAAAAATCACTGTCATAACTTATGTCATGTGTCTCATGGGAATACATAGTTTGATCAATTCAGTTGTTAGTTGTTACTTTTCATCAACATTCCAAAATGTTGACCAATTTCCTCTGAAACAAAACTGTGCAGCTTTAGAGCACTGGACGATATCTCATCTAAAGAAAAACTGCTGCCCTAGACTGTAACGACCAACTTACTGTTTAATTCATGTCCGGCAGAGCACATGTTTTTCAAGCTTTTAGATATGAAAATAAATAAATTTTCTATCATGTCATATACCGTTGTTAAGTATACATTTTGTCGTAATAAATGAGCACCAAGGTACATACCATCTCATTCAGAAAATAAAACGCAACACTTTTTAAAATCCTTGCGGGGAATATGTCATTGTTTACTTTTGGAACAGACGAACGGAAGTTGCAATCATCCGGGCAATTTCAAGTTTATCCTGGATTTGCCTATTCATCGTGGGTACGATCGCGTAACAAGGGAAACAACTCCTACAATTTTGTTGTTCCTTACAGCTTCTGTTTTTCTTTGGGTAGTCTCCCTTTAGTCAGACGATCTTACCGGTGTGAAAAAATGGAATCGTTGTACATGCGCAGTTCAATTCTTCTGAGCCATATGTTTTATACTTCCTGTCGTCTGTATGGCTCCAATCCATAGCGTAGATCCCCGCAAGGATTTTAAAAAGTTTTGCGTTTTATTTTCTGAATGAGATGGTATGTACCTTGGTGTTCATTTATTACGACAAAATGCATACTTAACAACGGCATATGACATGATAGAAAATTTATTGATTTTCGTATCTAAAAGCTTGAAAAACATGTGCTCTGCCGGACATGAATTAAACAGTAGTTAGTCCGAAGAAGAACCTCGATAAACCTGTTGGCTTTTTCATAATTTTACACGCTGTGATTAACTAGCAGGGATGAAAGCTCAACTTTTCCAGTTGGGGCCAGATCACTTCAGAAAGAGCTGAAAATAAATCTAGTTATATATAGCACAGCAGGGCTCTACGATTGCAATTTTTTTCACTAGTTCTGATTGGCTAAAAGTGAAAGTACATAGGGATAAAAGATTCACGCAATCAAAAGAAGATTAATTTAGCCAATCAGAATGTTTATCGAAATTCGGTACGGAATCAGCATTCACAATTGACTGTAGCCATGTCAGAAAATGCAATGGTCAAATAAAGTTTAGATCCCGTCACACAGTTTAGAGACGACAATGACTGACATTTTATACATCATTCTTCAGCGGAATATATGTAGGAAAGAACGGTATATTTTGTGTTGTTTAATTCCTAAGCATTACGTAAAAAACAAAGAAAAACCAAGGGGGGTCAACATTTTGGATAGCGTGAAGATGGATACCTTGTGTTATGTTTAAATATAAAGCGTTATTTTTTTTAAATATCAGAAACAAGTGCCTGTGATATATAGCCAAAATGTGACAGTGTAATAATTTAGGTACCCAGACTTGATTAGAAGTCATGGACTATAATTTGGCCCATGCTAATCTTAATCCCTGACAAGTGTGGGCTGTGTGGATAAATGTAAAATCATGCCTGTGGAAAATGAAAATTAATCGTGTTCACTACACTACAGATTTGTTATGTATAAAACTTCGTCTTTAAACAGGCCGCATGTGAAAGATAATTTTGTAGCAAAACTGCAAGTGCATTTTTACCATTCCTTGATCTATATGGGCAAATTGTGTTTTTGTTATACCTGTTTCTATATTTTAAATGGAATAACAACAATTTTCCAGCACAGCTTCTTAGTATTCAACGACCATTCTACGTCTGAAAAAGTGTTTGTGTTTCAAAGCTGTAAGTGCCGTCTCTTTCAAACACCAAGCTGACTTTGTATTATTTGGGGGTTACACTGAAAAGATCACGGGACACATCCGACAAACCTCGGTAAAAGTCGTCACTGATATCACGGAATCGATCGAGCTGTGGCGAGTTTCAACGGGAAAATCCGTAAATATTTAACGCGAAAGCCTGAAAGGCGTCAAGTTATTTATAAATCGAACTAAGAAGCGTAGTTTATTTAACTCGATAGCGTTATAATGAACGCAAATTAAACGGGCCTAATAATGATCGATTGAACGGCGTTACCTGGTTACGCATCATATGATAAACGTGAAATGAAAGCGACGCCGCGGATTAAGCAAATGATAAAGGTAATTTAACCCATACCAGAGACGGCTAAGTTAACTGAGTTACACAGGAGCAGTGACGCCTTTTTTTCGGGGTTATTGGGGATTTTCATTCGTCTTTCGCGTTATTACGTCTTTGTCAAGTTCCCGTTTTAAAGCCTGACTTATTTTAATTCGCGTTATAACGCCTTTCACTTGGCCATGTTTCGCGTTATATAAAGCCCGGCTTTCTTTCACGTTGCGTTATAACGCCAAAAGTTCGCGTTATTATTTCCCATTACTTAATTGGTATTATAATATGTCTTTCTCTCGTGTTATATTACGTGATTCCTTCGCGTTATTGAGCATTTTAATTCGGGTTATTATGTTAATTAATTCAGTCGCGTTATTACGCAATTATTTCGCGTTATCGTTGATTGCGGATTATAACGTTCCATACGCCTTTCTCTGACGTTATTCGGCGTTTGCGTTATCACGTGGTACCTTTTTCGCATTATAACTTCAGGACTTCTCTCGCGATATCACGCCTTTTAATTCGCGCTTTAACGTCCGTCTTTCTTTCGCGTTATTGGGCACTTCAAATTGAATTATTTCTTTTTATTTTCATTCATGAATCTTATCAAGACACTAGTGTATGAGGACATTCTTATCAAGGTATGCGAAGACATGTTCAGGATTTGTTTTTGCTTTGAAAGCTACTTTGTCGAAATGACGAGTGAACTGTACACAGTCCATTGTTGTGTATATCTCTAAGCAGCTTTTCAGTCACTAGTTCTTCATGTCACAACAATCGAACTTCGACTCCCGGTTTTCGTTAGCTCAGTGTTAAACTTTTGACAGGTTTGTACTGAACCTATTAAAAAATAAACTTGCGACCGGATCGACCTTTCCAAAGTTTATAGGATCTGGCATACTCCCATTTATCATGTGCTATAAACTTTGTCCCTGATATCATACTGATATAATTTATATAAAGCACTCTGTCGTGAGGAACTATGTCAAATGATTTCTGAAATTCAATGTAAATTTCATCATGTCACTGGCATTTTTAGACTTTGGGGCAAAACGAATCAGTTTTTTTTCTGTGGAAGTTGAACCAAAATTATAATAAAGATTACAAAAGATTAGTCATAAAAATGCGTTACCCTAGCGTGAATTTCATAGTCTAAGGCCTCACAAGATCCAAGTATAGTTAAGAAATGTGCAGTTTGTTATATCCCTCAAATACATGGGGATAAAATCAGTTGTGTATAGTTCACCATTGTTCACAATTAACAACCGCGATTCGCCATATTTGCTAATGATCAGTATTGTGCGACCTGGGGGTTTTCACGCCTTGTTCTTCAAATTATCATTTTAGACGTATAAGACAAATAAGTCGTAGAAGACCTGGTCATGAATTGTCCACTTCTTTTTCCATTTATTACAATACAATGACTTGTCTTATTCCTCTTGATTCCCTGGGGAACAAAGGGCCGTAACAACACCTCTCCATCTGACAAGGTTTTGGGCTATCTTCTTCAGTTCGACCCAGGTCTTTCCAGCTGCATGTTTGCGCCTCTGTGTCGATACTCCTACGCCAGGTCTGTTTAGGCCGGTCTATCTTCCTCTTCACTTGTGGGTTCCAGTCAAGAGCCTGCCTGGTGACATTTGACGCAGGCTTGCGTAGTGTGTGGCCAATTCATCCCCATTTTCGTTTCCTTATCTCAGACTCGATTAGAACTTGTCTGGTCCTGTCCCATAGTTGTTTGTTTGAGACAGATGTTAAGGATGTTCCTGAGGCATCTGTTGATAAATGTCTGGAGTTTGTGGGTGTTGGTCTTGGTTACCCTCCAGGTTTCTGAGCCGTATAGTAGGATGGACTTGACATTGGTGTTGAAGATCCGGATCTTGTCTTTTATTGAGAGGGCTGTTGATCTCCAGATTGGTCGAAGGGAGTTGAAAGTAAATCTGGCTTTGTTGATGCGGCACTTGATGTCTTCATCTGTACCCCCATCTTTACTGATGACACTGCCCAGGTAAACAAACTTGTCAGCTTTCTTGATGTTCTCCTGTTGTAGCTGCACTGGGTCTTCTGTTTTGTTGTTTATCCTCATGACTTCGGTCTTTCTAATGTTGATTTGGAGGCCAGTCTTCTTTGCTTCTTCTGCGAGACGGCTTAACTTTTCTTGGGCATCTTGGTGTCTGTGGGAGATAAGACTTATGTCATCTGCGAAGTCAAGGTCCTCCAGCTGCTTGGTAAAGGTCCACTGTATTCCAGTTTTCCTACCTGTTGTGGTCTGGCGCATTATCCAGTCGATGACTATAAGGAAGATTGTTGGTGACAATAGGCATCCCTGTCGGACTCCGGTCTGTACAGAGAAAGGTTCTGTCAGCTTCCCATCATGGATTACTTGGCATGTGGCATCTTCATACAGTTGTTGAATGATGGTGACAAACTTTGGTGGAAAGCCATAATGGTACATCAGTTTCCAGATGACATTCCTATCCACACTGTCAAATGCCTTCTGAAAGTCGACAAAGACTGAGTACAGTGGGGCTTGCCACTCCAGGGACTGTTCGACGATGATGCGCATGGTGGCAATGTGGTCTGTACATGATCTATCTTGCCGAAAACTAGCCTGTTCATCTCGGAGTGTCTTGTCCAGTGCTATCTTAAGTCTCTCTAAGATGATTCTTCCCTGGGGTCGACAGGAGCATGATTCCTCTCCAGTTGTTGCAGGATGACAAGTCCCCCTTTTTGTCAACTTCACAAGGTGTCCTTTCTTCCAAATTTTCTGGTACTTTCTCCTGCTCCCAGATCTTGTTAAGGAGTGGATGTAGCATGTCAGTTGAGGTCTAAATATCTGCCTTCAATGCTTCGGGTGGTATACCATATGGACCTGCTGCTTTACCAGATTTCAGTGACTTTATGCCTTTCATTATTTCGTGCTTGCTAGGTGGACCAGTGTTGATATCGAGGACTTTAGTGGGTGGTGGGATGTCTGGCAGAACTGATGGTGCTGGTCTGTTGAGTGTTCCCTAAAAGTGTTCCACCCATCTTGCTCTCTGTTCTTCTTCGCCTGAAATAGTGTTTCCATGCTTGTCTTTGACAGGGCGACTTGGTCTGCTGTTTTTTTCAGAGAGGGTCCTCGTGATCTCATATAGTCTCTTCATGCTTCTTTGACCCGCTGCATCCTCTGCTTTCTGCATCAGCTCTTCAATAAAGTTTCTCTTATCTTTCCTTGCACTTCTTTTCACTTCCCGGTTCTTGTCCCAGTAATGTTCTTGCATTTCTTGCCTCTCTTTCTGGTCTTGTGTTTGGATGATCTGATCTTTCAGTTGTTTTCTCTCTGTGATCAATGCCCATGTGTCTGTTGTAAGCCACTCCGTGTGTTGTGATCTCTTCTTTCCTAGGACAGTTTGGCATGTTGTCTTCCAGGTGTTGCACAGATTATTCCACTGATCTTCAATTTGGTTCCTATGGCAGGTTGGAGAGGGCACTAAAGTTGTTACTTAATTCCAGCTTAAATTCTTCTACTTTCTCTCTTTCCTTTGAGCTTTGCACATTGTACTTGTGTGATATTCTTCCTGCTTTATCTTTAAAGGCTTTCAGTTTGGTCTTAAGCATGTTAATGGTGGCAACAACTAGCTGATGATCTGATGCTGCATCTGCTCCACGCTTTACCCTGACATCTTGCAGGCTTCTTCTCCACTTTCGCCCAATTGTGGTGTGGTCAATCTGGTTTTCAGTCTTGCCATCAGGAGAAGTCCATGTGGTCTTGTGAATTTCTTTGTTTGGAAAAACAGTGCCTCCAATGACCAGGTCATTAAAAGTACAGAACTCTGTAAAAAGTTCACCATTTTCGTTCAGCCCTCCAGTGCCATGTCTGCCCATGATCTGTTCTCTGTTGGTGTTATGTGCTCCCACTTTAGCATTCAGGTCTCCCATAAGGATCTTCAGGTCCCGCGTTGGTACTTTGTCTATGATGGCTTGGACTTGCTCATAAAAATTCTCTTTCTTGTCTTCTAAATCTGCAGCATTTGTTGGAGCGTAGCACTGTAAAATGGTAACTTTCCTGTCCTTTGAGTTAAATCTTGCAGTTAGGATCCGTGGTGATACTGGTTCCCAGGACAGCAGTGGTTGGGTTGCTTCAGGTGTCATCAGCAGCCCTACTCCATGAGTGTGGGGTTGACTGGCCTTCTTCCCGACCAGAGTAGATGATGGTATCTCCACTTGCTAGTCTTGTCCATCCGGTTCCATTCCATCTTTTCAATGACATTTCCCCTTTTAAATGTAGCCTAATTGAAAACTGAATATTCGCGCCCATGGAAGACCAAAAAAAATCATAATTTGAAATATTTCTAAAAATAATAAATAAATAAATTTAATTAAATAATTTGCTGAGCCCTACTAATATCATGTATTCATATTCCCGGGAATGAAGGATTTTTGTTCGAACCCCATGAATGTGCTAACAGTTGAAAGTGGTATATGAATTTTCAGGATGAAAGTGAAAGCAAATGCCACATTAGTAACGTAACCTAAATGTCCGATGTATTCCGAAGATCATCAACATAAGGTCAAGGTCGATGTGCATCAGGATGCGGGGACTGAAAATGGCGGAGCTGAAGTTCGAAGCTCCCCTTGCCAAATTTGAAAATGAAGACTGGAACGAATATAATGAATTTCAAGGAGCTAATAATTTTGAAAAGAGTGACTTTGAAAATTCAAATAAAAGAAGTACATTTCCGGTAAATATGGAGAGACCTGATAATGTTACAAATGAACATTTTGTTGAACAATTCTCTGGATCTTTAGAAGATTTGGTGAACACTTTTGATGAAAAAATAACCAAATGTTTTTGTAATTTCGAGGAGAAAGTTGAAAAATTTGCACCTGTTCAAATAAGAAGTCAGGAGGAGATAATGAACGATTGTCAGTAAGTAGCCCATTCTGAATACACAAATTGATTTCATAATAACGTAAATTTATTCATAAATGGTTTACTGTATGTTCCATAATGTGGACTTTTTCGGATGAGTCAATACACAATCATGATCTTTATGAATGGAAACAAACTCCTTTCTGTTATTTTGGTTGATTAACATTATTTTTAGTTAAATTTTAAACAAAATATAATTGACAGACATTCTCCCTCTCATCCAGGACCAATGTAATCAGCTGGTCAACAGGTTTATCACATTTCTGTTTGAAGTAAGTAACCTGTTGCCTGTATCTTGATGTCTTCTGACCCTTTATACAAAATGTATGACTGAGGATGTGATGGTTAAACTTAAAGGAGTGCAGCAGACCAGTATTTTTCTATATTTCGTGAGGAATATCCAAACTAAGTTTACTAACTCAAAATGAATTGTTCAGAATCTCTTGACTCGAGATTTCACAAGATCCAGTTGATGAGACTTTGTTCATTTTTCAAAATGGCAATGTATTACAGGAAATTCCATGTGAATTTGCCACAAATTTTTCTACTTGCCGGTATACAAATTTACATTGTTGTGTTGGAGTAAAAGACCTTTGGTAGTTTTGATTGGTTTTAGAATTGTGTACACTGTTACACATGTTATCTATGACAGTCTATGGTGAAAGCTTTGCTTTTATGGCCAAATGCTGCAAAAAAGCCACACTCTTCACAACAGCATTACAAATGTATTATGGTTTTTGACTTTCGGTTCTGGGTATGGAAAACAGACTGGCATGAAATTATTTTTTTTTATTCTTTTTCACTGTTTTACACGTATATATAATATAAAGACATATAATTAACAGTTTTACATAAAGACTGGCATGAAATTAGTTGGTACATAACAGGCACGTTGTACTTTGTATGTTGAACTGTGTTCTGTACCCCGAAAATTCATAATCTGATTGTATGGTCATAATGTACCAAAACTTTTAAAGAGGATTGACTTACACTATAGTCTTTAAGGTACATCTAATAACTTAAGGGTCCAATTTGATCCCCAATATACAGTGAATGGTAATAGTTAAAAGTCACACCAGTAAAAAAAAAATTGATTTATAAATATATATATATAGATGGTATTGTGTTGTTTTAAAAAGTAAAAAATTTCCAAAAAAAAAAATTATCTTGGCACATTATGGAGCATTAATGGTAGAATGATAAACATGTAATATTTTATCTGGTCAACATGTTTCCGCAGCATTGCTACTGTCATTAGGACTCAAGTGGAGTGAAGTAATAGTGTTTTATGTCTCAGTTAAGAATCTTTTATTATGTTGAGGTGGTCAGTTCAAGGCTGGTGTAGGAAACTGGAGTTCCAAGAGAATGCCGACCTTCTGTTAGCAGACTTTCTCACAGAAGGATCTGCGATTGGGGTTAGAACCTAGGCAGTAGAGATGTTATAATATACATTTGTATCAGCATCGCAATAATCGTTGCCAAGGATGGCAATATCGTGGAACAAAGCTAACATCACGATATTGTGGAACCCTATTACTTACCATAACATTCTTTGAAATCATTGCATAACTTGTTTATTGATTGTGATGAAGCACATTAAACATGTGGTTTTGCCAAGAATTGCAAACAAATCACGGCTTACAAATTGAATTCAGTCAATCCTCAAATAAATTTATATCTTATTATTCTTTTATTATATTTGAATTTATTGCAGTGCATTAAAAACCCAACCCATCTTTTGAGCATATTCATCTGGAAATATCGCGACAATATCGTAAATTTTTGGCGATATCGCGATACCTTTTTTGTACACAATAACATCTCTACTAGGCAGTGACAGGCACTGTAATCTGTAAGTGTATGTTGTAGACCTCTCTGCCACCAAGGTCCACACTTTGAAAAGTAAAGAATTTGTTCTTGTTTGCAGTCACATTTTCTGAGGTAAAACATGATACAAAATGTGTTCAGTTTCCAAAAAGTTGTAACGGTAACTTGATAAAATGTGTTCAGTTTTCAAAAAGTTGTAACGGTAACTTGATAAAATGTGTCGATATCATTTGTGGTCTTCATAATGTCATAAGTTATCAAACACAAAATCCATTAGCGTCATTTAGACATAAATACTTTGAACTCAAATTTAAAGTACAAAGTAATTGACAAATGACATTAAATGAATGTTTTGTTTTCTGTTGCATTTCATATACTGGTACTCCTTTCTTCTTTTAAAGAAGAAATTTTACACTGACAAGTTCAGTGTAAATTTGAAAAATGTTATTTTGATTAAGTGTAAAATGACAAATTATTTAAAAAAAATTGTAACAAGAAAGTGAAAGCATACAGGAGTCTGGAGACAATTTGGAACTTGAACTTGAACTTGTAATTGTATGTAATGGACCTGGTACCTTTTAAATATTAATTCAATGCTCTACTAACGTTTTGAAGGAACATAATAATGTTGCCACAACTTTTTTGAATAAGGTATAAAACTATGTAAAATGGATAATTTTATAATAAAATATTGAAGAAGTTATTAAGGAAGATAAACTGAATTTAGTGCAACTTGATCTGTGTCAATGCAAATCTTTGTGAAATTCTTTGGAGAGAGACTTACTTGAATTTCCTAGAATAATTTACAAAGCATATGGGTTTAAAGCATTTTAATGCAGAATCACCAACAAATGTGTAAAACTCATAAATCACATCTAGATACAGAAAAAGAAAGACATGTATCAAGTGATACCTTAATCTATCTTTACACAATGTTTATTTGTGACTCATTAACAAGGGATAGTATACAGTCCAACCTGTGTTAAAGGCCACCTCTATATAAGGGCCACCTGTCTATAAAGGGCACTTTCAATTCCTCCCGAGCCATTTTACTCTTTATTTAACCTCTATATAAGGGCCACTGTTCAACTGAGCCAGAGGCCACCCTATTTCTGTACAAAATGGCTCATGAACCTGTCTATAAAGGCCACTTTTTATTCATATTTTGGGGACAAGTTTTGTTATAGTTTCTAAAAATTTGTGCAAAAATGTTAAGCCATGTAGTTTATTAAAAATCTTGAAGCTAAAATTAGATTTTAAACATTGATTATTTAACTTTAAACCACTGATCATTAAACTAAGTACATGTAATCAAATCTGTATGTTGATAAGAAAAGAATTTTTAAAAAGTATATTTTTGAAACTTTTTTAAAAACGTAAAAAAAAATTCTTACAAATGTAATTCATTTATCCTCTAGTCAACAAATGAAGCCATAAAGCACTAAGGATAGATTATTACTCATTATTAATTATGATACCTATACTATTTTCTATTGTTTTCATTACTGGCTCCTACCTGTTAAAGAAAACATGTCTTTATTTAAGATATGTGTATATACTTGGTGATTTTTAAGGGTTTTTTTTGTTCAAAGATTGATGAATAGTGTGGTCAGAAAATTTTTCTTTAATTGTTTTCAAAGAAATTATTCTTAAAATTAGCTAATGCCTTTTTTGTAACAGAAATTTTAACAAATACAATAAATAAATAAGAACTGCTCACTATTTTTCCAACTAATATTTATATTGATGTCATAACTGGATTTACAAACCTCCATATAAAGGCCACCTGTCCATAAGGGCCACTTTTGCAACTTCCCCTGAGTGGCCCTTATAGACAGATTAGACTGTACATGTATTTTCAATCACATTTTACTATTGTCACTGCTGAGTGTTAAACCTTATACTCTGTAGCATGTCAACCTGGTGCTCCACCAATCAACCAGAGACAACCATACCATACATTCAGTCTTTGCTATTGTAAAACATGAAAATCATCTCTGAAAACTTTCTTATTACCGGTAAAATATTGGATTTTGAACCCTGACCTTAAACTATTGAAGCTAGTGACTCTTTGCAAATTTACTTCTCGCTTTCCAGCACAAAGGATTGTTATATATATCTAGGATTCCACAAATTTAAAATAATTAGTAGCCAAATTTCTAAAATTTGTAAAAATATAGTCCTTTTTAAAGTATTTTTCCACAAATTTGCTAAAATAGGTTACTTTTTGAAAGAATTCCTCAGAAATTAGTAGCCAATGGCGATTTTGGCTACCAGGAATGGAATCATAGTATATATATATATATGTGTGTGTGTATTGTGATATTATTTTAATGTAACTGGTTTTGCAAAGTTTGAGATAAGTTACTGACTGGTAGTATTTAAGCCATTAATATATCAGGTGACATCATCTCGGCCCAGATCTAGAAAAAAATAACATGGGGTATATTTTCAAAATTTTGGATAATTTGATGTAAAGGAAGTATCAATCTGCATGCTTGTCTAATTATTCCAGCAGTTTTGTTCTTGGTTGTATTGACTATTTCCAAGTACATGTTTTACCTTTGGTTGTAAATTTACTTCTAGTATTATAAATAGGAAGTGGAGTATATGTGTGTCAGGGTGGGGGTGGGTTTGTTAAATGATCATATTGTCTTCTTAGTCTTTGCATTAGATCCCACAGCTTATGTTGCATGATGGCATCCTAACATACATGTACTTACAAATCAAGCATTATGATTTCGAAAGTATTACATGTGACATTAAACTTCACCTTTCAAATGATGCCATCATTGTTCTGGGTGGGACATTTGTGTCAATTGGATTCTTAATATCACTGTATTCTAAGTCTTGTCTGAATGACTTTCATTTGCATGCTTGAACTTCTGATCTTTAAACTTTTAAGACCAGTGACATACCATTGCTTTGTAGGTCCATAGCTGTTAAGGGTTATAGAAAGCAAAGGGCAAGATAAATGTGTGCAAAAGGTGCATTTTAAGACCTCAGAAATGTTCATAAAATATGTACTTACAACATGACCAAACACAAACAGACAAAATTTATAATATATCAGCAGTTGTCGTTAATAATTAGTATGAAACTTTGAACTATAAGATATTTTACAAATATGCATGAGAAAGTAAGTGGTGTGCATGTGAGCGGGATTCAATACATGTACCAAATGTGCGACTCTTGAGTCTTGCACACAATGCTTGAGACTTGACAGGTATGAAGGTCATAACTGGTCTTCCTGGGTGATCTTAGTGATCACATCTTCTAGTTGTGCACCGTGAATGGATAACTTTAGATGTAATGGATTTAAGAAAATAAAAGATAATTTTATTTTATTTTATTTTTTTTTTTTGAAAAATGAGCTTAGCAGGACACATCTTATAAATACTTATTGACTGAGTTGGCCAAAAAATTTATCTTCTTTGGTTTGATTGGAGATGTTCATCTGTTTAGTCATGATGAGGTCTTCAATATGGCACTTTACCCATCACCAGAAGTGAGTGGACACCCCCTAGCACAGCAGTTTATTATAATATACAGTACATGTATTATAGAGGATATAATGAATTTTAAATAGTAAATAATTTATACCATGGTATATAACTGCTTGCAGGACAGAATTTCTGAGAAACCATTCAAACTTGAAAAGGTTGATATGGTTGATATGCAATGAAAGACTTTGTGATCTACAGCTTAAAGAACAATTGAGTACCTGAGCATTTCTTGCTGTTGATTTTACTGATGTTTGTTGTGGGTTTCATGGAGTTTGGTGCCATGTTTTACCGATGGTAGCCGATTCATTCCTGGTAGCCAAAATGGAATTTGGCTACTGGTTTTTGAGAAATTCTTTAAAAACAGTACCTTATTTGAAAAAAATAATTTAACAAAGTTTATTCTCAAAAATTTTGGAATTGAGGAAACCTAATCAATAGATACACAAATTTTGGAAATTTGGCTATTTTAATATTCCAGTAATTTTTAAATTGTGGAAACATAGCTGTACATGTATTAAAATCATGGATTATGTTCAATAGATAACGTCTTGTCAACTTCATACATATTGATTTGTTCCACTTATGAATCATTCTAGAAACACACATTTTATGTTTATATGTATGACATTTAGACTTGTTTATTGTATTCATAATGTCATCCAATCCCACACAGGAAATTCAGTTTTAAAAAGTTTGTCATTTTTCCCTTTGCCAAAGGACAGCAGTTTCCTTTTGGTACTCCAGTTTCTTCCACCATCCCAGAACAGGCTGCCTCAATATAAGTTTAAGAATTTTGACTAGATACAAAGCACCTTCCTTTACTCCATTGAATTTAAAATACCATGGAAATTTAAAGATGTCACAGTAAATTTTAAAATAAGCAGTATTTTTATCATAAATGAAATAACTTTGAATATGTTTTATGTTCAAGGCAGTAATTACCGTATAATGCAGGGTTTTGTAATGGAAGGTACAGGACATTTTGCTTTTATTTTTGGCAGATCCCACTTAAAGTTTTGAAAGTCCAATGTCATTGAAAGGTACATGGGCAACTGTATTATTGTATAGAAAAAGTAGTATTATTATCCTGGTAAAAATGCCAGGTTCTTCAGACTTTTACAATTTAAATATTATGGGTCCAAGTGTAAATAACCACTACAATAGCTCACACTACAATAGCTCAGTTGGTAGAGTGCTCACTTTGTAAGTGGGAGGTCGTGGGTTCAAACCCTGACCCAAGACTTGAAAGTGGGTAGTAAATATACTTTCCCCAAACACTTGACATTACAAAATGAAAATCATGTTTCTTTCGGATGGAAACTTAAAATAAAAGAGGTCCCATGTCATGTAAAGTGTAGCATGATAAAGAACCCTGCTGTATAATGCCATCAGTACAACACACAGGCAAAATTTCTGCAGCTTCATCTATAGCTGGCAATGTTTTGATATAAGTGAAAAATTCTTGACGAGGAGGTTAAACACCATTATTCAACTCAACTCCCAGTGTAAAATCAAAAGGTCTAAGACTTCATACTGAGGGAATTTTGAACCATTGTCATGACTTTTTGTATTGTAATTTGCCCCAGAACTTTATAAAGTAAAAAAAAAGTTTTAAAGAATTCATCAGCTGTTTGACTTCAAATTTGATTAAAAAGATGGTAAAATTCTTTTAAAAAGTTGTGTTTATCTGAGTAGGTCTGTGTCTGATAAAGAATTCTCTCTGTATGTAAAACCAACTTTGGATGTGCCTTATTCAGATTCTTTAATTTACTGTAATGACCCGTTACTTAAGATCAGCATTTACTTGTATCATATAACGATGTAAGTATGCAGCCTCTTCATTTGAAGTACATGTTCTAGAAATTGGATTTCAAGTGCTTAACCATGCTATTTTGATTTATTTAGATATTGGAATTTGAAAATGAATATTATAAACAGTAAAACCTTGAATGGTTGCCACCGTTTGTTCAATGCACTTTTGCAAAGTATTTTTGCACAATTAGGGAGTTTTGCAATAAAGTCAGGGATGTTTATTTTAGGAAAACGAAAAGAAATGGAATTTTGGACTTCAATTTCAAATAGATGGGTATTTTTCCCTCAAGAGACTGCTCTAGTTCATCATTGAGGCTTTTATATGTACAGTCAAAACCTGCTATAAAAGCCACCCAAGGGAACCAATAACAGTGGTCTTTATTGGCAGGTGACCTTTATATACAGGTTCTAATAATATGAATAAAGAACAATTGGGATAGAATTCTACTGTCCTTTTTAAGCAGGTGATCTTTATATAGAGATGGCTTTTAAAGCAGGTTGGACTGTATGTTGTTGTATATTTAATGAAATTAAATAGTTACATGTACTTTTGTAAATTGTATGAACCATGTAGGCGTTACTATGACCAGGGTGGTCCAGTAACTTGAATGATGAAAACAAATTGCTACCAATAAAACAGCTTAATGTCCTGGAACAGACCCAAACAAAATTGAATCAGCAACAATCTGTAATAAAAAAAACAAAACCACAAACAAAAGTAACCAATTTAGACAAGGAAATAGTCCTATATTTAGAATAATATCTTCGGATTATACACTATGTCATGTCAGCAGGCAGTTAATTTCTCTTTATGTAATACACAATTACATGTATTTTCATTAAATGAATATGCAGATTATAATTTCATGTATATTAGATTTTATTTATTTCTGTGGGCGTGTCAGCATTAATCAATATAATGATCCAAGGAGATTAGCAGTCTTATCTTACTGAGTAAATATACCTATTGCTTGATGTTAAGATATGGATTTTCTTATTGAGATACATTGACTGTGTATTGAACAGTATGTTATAATATCGTCGATTGGAGCCTGCCTGCTGCCTGCGTCATCTCAACAACACTCATCAGTGGAACTATGTATGACTCATAATGTTATGGTTTGCTTTGATTGGTTCTTTTAAACAGACTTTATCTGTACATACTAATTTGTTGCTTCATATGTCTAAACAAGAGCTTATTTACGTTGAGTGAAAACAAGTCGTAAAAGACGTAAATAAACCCTATGGTGATGCTCGGCACACTGTAGGCTTCCAAGTCTTTGGCTTATATACATCTTATTTTTTACTGACAAAAAAAAGAAAAAATCTCATTACAGATACATGTATTCTGGTTTTCACATTTAAAATCATTAGTAACCAAATATGTCAAATTTGTGAAAATATAGTCCTTTTTAAAGTATTTTTTTTCACAAATTAAAGTACCATTATATTTTTGTACGGCGTTTCACGACAGTGAACGCGTACTTTGCTATCACTTTCTTCCAAGATATTGGGCTTCTTTGCTATGAAATTATAAGATATGAGTACGCATGGAATTAGTGCGCCTGGTAAATGAGCGTGAAAGAAATATATCTGTTTTATCGTGAGATATGTATTCTGAGACGGGTAATGCATTTGGTTACATATGCACATTTGGAATAAATTTTCGGAATACATTTCGGAATCTAGTAAAATATTGCAACGGGAAGCATCCAATAATTTCTGCAATTTGGCGAACTGATGTCGTGTTTACAATAAAAAGTAGTCCGAGAAGTTTGCGTCCTACGATGTAGTCATAACCTTTTATGAAATAAACAGCAATGGCAGGTGGATTTAATTAATTCTTCATGAAATCTACGGTAATTTAAATTTTTTTTGAAGGGTATGATAACGTATTTTGATGTTGAGGCAATTATGTCATATTTTAAAACTGTTTATCGATTAGATTTCACTTTCGTGAAAGGGAGATAATTCGTACAGTGTTGTGTGCAAATGACCACATGTGGATTTTAAATACTTCACCATTAACATGAAACGGGAATATTGTAATTGATAATCAGCAGTTTATTAAAACCTAGATTTAACAGCAAATGATCCATTTACATACAACTGCTAGAATGTACCCCCTCATAGCGACGGTAGGGTCTGCAAAACTCTACTTTCTCTCTATCCAAAATGACAAAAACGATCGGGTACGACTTCATAAAACTTTATTAAATTTTAATTACTGATTTGTCTTTTTCATATATTTATGAAATTATTATTTTCTACCATTTAATTTAGCAATACATGGTTTGGTACATTGTGTCTTTTTCCAAAAAACATCGGACTATGCATAGATCGAACCAAACACACACACCCCCCCTTTTCCAGGTGGAGATTTTCGGTTATATTCTGTCTTGCCACAACACCATTTTCCCAACTATGCCGTACAACAGCATGGCAGTGCTATGTTCACAAATAGTTAAAATACTGTAGGTTACTTGTACTTTTGAAAGGATTTCTCCTTAATTATAAATATAATAGCCATTAATGATTTTTGCTTTTGGTATGGAAACATAGGCTATCAATATTTTATATTTTCTTAAAACCACTGCGGTAGCTCAGTTGGTAGAGTGCTCGCTCCATAAGTGGGAGGTCGTGGGTTCGAACCTTGGCCGGGTCTGACTCGAGACTTAAAAGTGGGTAGTGACTGTTCTTTTGCCAATCGCTCGGCATTACGAAATGAAAGTCATGGTTCTTTCGGATGGGAACTTAAAATATACGAGGTCCCATGTCACAGTTGGCTTGGCACGCTAAAGAACCCTGCTGTATAATGCCATAAGCGCAACGCACAGGCAAAATTTCTGCACTTTCGCCTATAGCTGGCGACGTCTCGATATAAGTGAAATATTCTTGACTGGGACGTTAAACCCCGTTACTCAACTCTATTTTCTTAATTTGACCATGGTAAAACTTTATTATATTATATACCAGTACTTTGGATTTTAATGTCTATAAATTTTTGTACTGGGGGGCAGAAAAGTTGAGCTTATGGCATGGACAGTGGTGTTTGTTAGTGTGTCTGTTAACTCTCTGAAACTGAATTTGGTGTAGAAGATGCCAAGGTGTATTCAAATCATTTAGTTACTGATCATGGTGATCCAAGCCAACATCACTGATCATGGCAACCCAAGCCAATATCCAAGGTGGTCACTGCTGCTATAAATAGAAAAAATAACATAAAATGCCCATAATAGAACTTTGTTTAATGCTGATTAAAAACCTTGCAAAGTCCAACATTGCCATCTGAAATCCAAAATGGAAACCACAACAATACCTGTAATTAGTAGTGAAAAAAAATATAGCCAATGGCAGTCATTACCATATATAGGAGAATAGATATAACACTATAACAGATTTGTTTATGGATTAATTTAGTTCAAATTTGATCTATAAAAAGATGTATAGCCATATTATATCCTTAAAAGGTTTTTCTGAGAAATTTTCGTTGACACAATTTTCTCAGAGCTCTAATAAGCATTTTCTTTAAATATTTTTGTTTATCTAAAACTACAAGGCTGATTAAGTCAAATTTTATGAGGAGCGTCCCTAGGTGAAGTAAATTAAAGCCTCTTAATAAGGACTTATTTCAGCGATACAGTCACACTGAGCTAAAACAGGGCAGTCGCCTGCTCCATTTATAAACAAGTCAGTTGTCAGCTGAGCAATGAAATGAAGTCCATGGTTCTTAAGGTTTATTCTGAGATGATTAATAAATTCACTTAAGTATACCAGTACATATTCAAAAGGATGAAAGTAGGGGTGTAACGATACGGGCAAAACCGTATTGCGATATATTGGGAAATGTCAAACCTGTATTGCAATACGTATTGAATACGTATTGCCTTGGATGTTGAACATGTGAAGCAGGAAATTCTCGATCTTTTGGAGCACCTGGAGTTCATCTTTGTGTTTATTATGAATACTTGTATACAATAAAATTTAACTTCGAACGTGTTAACCATACTGTTTTAAAGCGCTTCGCTAGCGTGACCATTCAACATAATTTTTAACAATGAGATAAAACGTTCGAGTGATTATGACTTTGTGGTTAAACTAATATCCAAATAGGCAAAGAAAGGGGTATAATTTCCATATCGGCAAAAAACCGGTATTTGAAAATCGTACCGCGATAACCGACGTTGGGGCCTCTGAACCGGTTTTACCGGTATATCGGTATATTGTTACAGCTCTAGATGAAAGCAGTTATTTCACTTCTGTAGAGAAACTATTGGTTGTTTGTGAACTATTACAGAATTACCAGTATTGTTTATTGTTACTGGCTTTTAGACAAACCATTTGCTTCATCTAAGACATGGCTATGGAATTGAACCCACAGTTTTTCTAGGTTTCTACAAATTTAATATTGTTTGTAGCCAATTTCCAAAAACTCTGAAAATATAATCCTTCTTATTATATTTTTTTTTAAATTGCTAAAATAGGTTTTTGCAAGAATTTCTCAGAAATTAGTACAAAGTAGCAATTTTAGCTACTACATGTAGGATGGAAACATTAGTTTTTAAAATAAGCGTGACCTTTTGGTTGCACCAACAACAAAAATCTCCCATGAAAGCAGTTTATTTTCAGACTTTAACTGTTGGAATTTCATGTAGGATTTCAATCAATTGACAAGCATGCCCTTAACTTTCTGTGTATGTTATTTATATGATGCATTATTGATAATATAATATCCAAGGAGCAGCCAGTAGCTAGCAGATAACCTCGCTCCTCACTATATTTTCTAGACATGGTCGCTGGTAGATTAAAGCTGTGTATCTGAGTTGGGACATTTATATATGATGTAGTGGTTTTACAAAAAAATCAATATAAGACAACAGATGTATACATACTGAATGGGTTAATAGGGAAATTAATACAGCCATTTTACTGTACATGTCTGTATAATATGTCATATATATATATATATATATATACAGGTTTTAACAATGAAGCGATTAATCAGTCCTGTGTTAACCTATACTTCATGCACATTGAGACTGAAAAAAATTGAATAAACAGGCTTAAACGAAACTAAAATGTATTATACTGTATATTCCATGTTACCCGTCAATTATATACAGGTTTATCAATGAAGCGATTAAACAGTCCTGTGTTAACCAATACTGGTACTTCACGCACATTGAGACTGAAAAAAAATTGAATAAACCAACTTTAACAACAACTAACCCTGGCCTGTAAAAATATTTTTTTCATGAAGAGTATTGTGTGTTACATATCAATTACATACAGATTTTACAATGAAGCGATTTATCAGTCCATTATTAACGAATACTCATACATCATGCACATTGACCGATCATCTATAAAAATATTCTTTATGAAGAGTATTTTACTGTATGTTCTATATGCAGGTTTTAACAATGAGGTGATTAATTAGTCCTGTTTCAAACAATACTTCAATACTTCAACTGGAAATTTAGACAGAAAAAAAATTGAATAAATGAGCTTAAACGAAACTAAAATGTATTTAACTGTGTATTCTATGTTACCTGTGATATATATACAGGTTTAATAATAAAGCAATTACCGGTAATCAGTCCCATTTTAACAAATACTCATGCATCATGCACATTGACTGAGACCAAAAATTGGAAACATAAGACTGAAAAATCTTTAAACAAAAACTAAATCTGTATTACAGTGTAAAATATTCTCTATGAGGAGTGTTTTACTGTCTATTCTATATACAGGTTTTAACAATGAAGCGATTAACCAGTCTTGTTTTAACAGCATTAACAAATACTTGTAAATCTTGCACATGAGACTGAAAAAATTGACTTTGCCAACTTTAACAAAAACTAAACCTGTATAAATATTCTTTATGAGAAGTATTTAACTGTGTTGTATACAGGTTTTAACAATTAAGCAATTAATCAGTCTCATGTTAACAAATACTCATACATCATGCACACTGATACCAAAAGTTGAATAAACCAGGTTTAACAAAAACTAACCCTGGCTTTTAAAATATTCTGTTTACGGAGTGTAGGATCTAGAAATGAATTTTGTGGCGGGTTAAATGTCAGTCAATATATGTACACTGCGCTTTCACCTAGACAGAAAAATTAAATAATCCTTAAAACAAAAATGTAGAGGTCCTAACAGTGAAGGTAGTAGTGGGTGGGGTCAGCATGTATATATAGTGGAACCTACTTTAAAGGCCATCTCTATGTAAGGGCCACCCGTTTTTAAAGACTTTAAATTTTATCCAAAATGCTCTTTATTTAGGATATTTTAACCTATATATTAGGACCACCTGTCCATTAAGGCCACTTTTACAGGTTCCCTTTGGTTACCTTAATAGAGGTTTACTTGTACATTTTATTTTTTTCTGAGATCATAACATTGAATAAACCTTTAAACAAAAAATTAAGCAGTTAAAATGTTCCTTATTAGGACTATTTGGTCCTTAAAATGAAGCTTGTAGTGGGTCAGTGGTCAGTAAATACCAAACCAGGCTGAAAATATTGTAAATATTACTAAAAAACTAAAAATAAACCTTTTAAAAAGTTCTTTTTGAGGAGTGTAGATCCTAAGAATGAAGCCTGAGTAGTGGGTCAGCTGTCACTTATCGGTAATACATTTACTTGTACATTATCGATGAACTTACTGACTAAAATAAATGAAGCTGAAAGTAGGGTATCGGTATTGTATATATTATAACTTATACATGGCTTCTATTTCACTTGACTTTCAGCCCAGGTCATATGAACTTTCATAAAAGTAACAAGAGTCAAACCATATAAAACAATGTCTTCTCTCTGAATGTCAAGCATCAAATATGGTTTTGAAGAGGGAAAATCATAGCCTGAAGGATATAATGGAAGCCTCCGCCAATACAGTCTAGCTTTTAAAAGAGGACGGGTTGATAATATCTATTTTGCTATGAATAAGCTAATTTGTGCAAAAGTACATTGAAATGCTCTATATTTTCACAAAGTTTGGTAACTGGTAAGTTTAGTTTTGAATTGTGTGTTTGCAATAATTTAATCACCTATAAAAGACCTACCGGTAACTAACCATTTTAGAAATGTTCACCAAGTGATCACAGCTCCTCTTACCACCTAGGTCAGTAGGTGTGAATCCTACTTTGGCAGATCCACTTGTGAGAAAGCTTGTCTGTGCCTGGAGAAAACCACTGACTTTTGGCAAGTGAACTGACAATTTTTCTCACTTTAAGATCTTCCTAAATAGGATTTAAACCAAAGTATGGAGAAAGCCACCTCTGTAGACCCTCTGGCCACCAAGGCACAAAAACATCAGTAGAGGTTGCTGAACAAAATGTAAAAATTTAAACAGATGATTGGTGAAAATAAGTTGTTAAAGAGTTGATTTTTTTAGATAAATAAGTACTATGCTTTTTACATACATGTACTTTATGGTTTAAAATGATATATAAATAAAATGATTATTATTTTTCTTTCAGAATGTGGTGGACAATAACTGGAAACTACGGAAATATTTTACCTATAGATTGGTCAAAATCCTATGCAAAACAATTACAGACCAAAGTTTTAAATCTAGAGGAGATAAAGGTCAGTGAATCATTGTCACAGAATTTACTGTTACATACATGTATTACATGTATTTATATTAGCAAAAATGTTTGTGTGGTATTATCATTTCATTACCCTTCCTCACATAATCCCCAATCTCCTTTATAGCACCAAAGTTTTTCAAATGGTGGCAATGAATCTAGCTTTTACTGTACCCAGTGTTTCTCTAAGGAAAACATATGTTATGGTCGAATGAAGGTGCATATAGTCCGTCAGCGATACTGTGGCAGAGTATTTATAAACACGGGTGAATCTATTATACACGAGTAGGTATTAATACTGTGTTAGCATTATGTGTACATATTCACAACTGTATGCATTCATTTATCAAGATCACCATTATATGATTCCCATTTACATTTTATAGACTCTTCCATGTTTATAAACACTCTGCCAATATATCACTGACGGACTATACCATGGGATACTGAAACTTATTCACCTAACATGTGACATTGTGATCAGGGGTTCAAAATTCCCAGGGTCCGAAGTCCGGGGCTTATTGATTACATTGGTAATACGTTGATATTTGTTCTGTAAAAGTCTGATAGATTTGCAGGATAATGCAGCCTTTTCTATTTGATACATAATTGCACATGGACCTTTCAATGATGATATTGGACTTTTAAAAATGTTTTTTGGTCCTGCCAAAAATAAAAGCAAAAGGTCCTGGACCCTAATTTTGAACCCCTGGTGATACCTCATATATTTTATATTTTGCATGATTTAAGTTGTTTCAGTTAAAATTAAGTTCTAGGGATTTGCAAAAAAAGTAGAAAAATAGTGCCATGCAAAAAATAAAAATTATCACATGGATTACAAATGATTCAAATGGTGATGTCATCTGACTATTTTATTTATCTAACATTAGACTAGTTTTTCTATCTGATATGACAAAATATAAGTTTTATCAAACACGCATGATACAGAATCTTGTATCACCGCAGTGTGGTGATACAACATTGGCGGTAAAGTACACATGCACTTTCTCATTGTGACGTCATTGGGAAATCTCCGATTTGTCATATGTAAATATTGACGTCATTACTACAGAACAGATGTCATAACATAGTTCAGTGTATTTCTGTGGTAAATTTTTTTTTTTTCGCATAAAGTGTTGTTTTTTATGAGTTTAAATAAGCTGGTTGGAAATGTTAGATAAAAATATCAAATACACAGTGTGTATGTAATATGTATTTATTTATTTGTAGGAATGTGTATCTCCAAATCTGTCTCTGTCTGATGACGAAGAATTGGCACAAGCATTTGACATGCATTCCATGATTGTTCACACACTGTCAAACTCTGATCCTGATCATGTGGCCACGGCAGATGAAGTCATTGATGAAATAGAAAATATGATGATGCAGGTAAATGTAAGGCTGTATTTTTATTTATCTACCAATTCATCCCTCTGAATGCCAGAGTGGTCTAAAGCACTCACTTAACATTTTCTCTCACCACCTAAGTTGGAATCTCACACATTTTTGTGGTTATCTCCAGGCATTCAGGTTTCCTCAACCATCCCTGAATTAACCACCTCAATGTAGGAGAAAGAATATTGACTGAGGCATAAACCACAATTACTCCATTCCACTCCACTCTTATTAAATTTAATGACTGAACAATTTCAGTCTCCTATTTCTTATGACAATATTGTTGTTTGATTGTTTAAGAAAGAAAATAATGTACATAATGTGAAAGAGGGGTATAATCTCTGATACATGAATGATTCAGTCTCATTCTTTATTGATTGTTTTGGCAACATTCTGTTTATGATGACTTTCTGCTTTAATTCACCAGGCATATTTAACAGTCAGGATTCGTACAGGCCTGGAAAAGTTCTTAAATTTTGAGGTTTGCCCTAAAAAGACCCTAAAAACAAGTCTGACCCTAAAAAGCCTTTAAATTTATCCTGAAGGCCTTAAAAAGTCATTGAATTTGGCCAGTTGGGTATTTGTATTTGGATATTACATGTAAGTGGTTGCAAATAGACTATGTAAATAAAGAAATATTAATTAATAAGTTACTTAAAAGGAGCAATTTAAAGGTACCTGGCCCTTCTGAATGCCCAACTTCAACCTTATCCACTTCAAGTGTTGTTACTATGGACATGTAAGTGATTGTTTTATTGATTTAATTGCCTTTGCACCAATATTTTTTTTTTGCTACAATTGTACCTCTGATTAGGCCTTAAATTTGCAAATAAGACCCTGAAAAGACCCTAAAAATCCTTAAATTTGGAGTCCAAATGTCTGAATCAACCCTGACAGTGTTTAGCTAAAGACTATTAAGTGACCCAATCCCAGTCTTATGCAACCCTTTTGTACTGATCCCCTTGAGAGTTGCACAAAACAATTTCACTGCACTTCGCAAATAAAATTGATGTTGATGTATGGAAGTAATGATTATAAAATATAAAATTGAAATACATGGCATATAAAAATGACATGTTCAGTGTTCAATTTAGTATATTTCAGAAGGGGGGGGGGGAGGGCATTTTTAAAAGCATTTCCTCTAAAACACGAAGATATTGATATATCTGCATTCATGTTCTGTTAAATATGGCCCACTAAGGCCTTAAAAGTAATATAACGGATCAATGGCTTCATAAACCCATCGAGATTGAAAACTGAAGAATGGCTATGTTTGAGACTTGTTATATGAATTGTTATATAAATATCAAAATTTGATGGCTCTTAATCTACATATATATGTTTTTGGTTTTGTTTATACAGGATACCAGTACAGAGTGTAGTTCTACAGATCCTGATACTCCAGTCGAAAGTAGTCCCCCATTTACGTCGACTCTGCCTCCATTACCATCATATTCTGAGTCAGGTAGAAACACACACATTTGAAAGTTTGTCTTTTTAACAAAAAATTGTCAATTTAACAAATTGAAAAATATTTTTTAATTGTGCTCTCATATTTTTTGTTTTAAATCAGATGGTTTACAGGAGTATTCAAATTGACATGATTTGGAAGAAGTTAGATAACTTCTTTGAAGGTGAAGATGGCAACATTGATAAGTTCTTGAAAACCAAATTCTCATTTAAGTAAAATTGTCAAAAGGCACTATTTAGCAATTTCACAAAGAAATAGAACAGAAACTTAAAAATCATAAATTTTATTTGCTTGTTTAGATAGAAAATGGACATACCAGTGTAATTTTGATGTGTTCTTTGTTGTTCATCACGGAACAATTGTATTCTGTGCAATAGAGCCTTTATAAAAACTTGATATACAGCTTCATATGAAAATGTATTGCAAAATTTAGAAATTTGGTCACAAACCATGAGTTAATTCCCTTTTACTAAAATATTTGTATATTTTATTTCCAGAGATGAAGCAGATGTCAAGTAAAGAACTAAATGAAGTATTAGCTGAGTATGAGTTGACAATCAAAGAGTTTTCAGAGACATTAGTGCATGAATTAGCATTAAGAGATGAACTGGAATATGACAAAGAACTGAAAAACCAATTTATTTCATTGCTTTTGACCATACAGAAACGCCGTAGAGAAAGCAATGCTGACAAAAAGAAAAAGAAAGTAAAAAGTTCAAACAATAATAATAACAATAATAATAGTCCTGTAGAAAATGGACCAAGTACAGCAAGTACGGTATGTATTTGTAATAGCTACAAGTCTTGGCCAGGTCTGACCAAGACTTGAAAATTGAAAATGACTGTTGTTTTGCCAAGCACTCAGCATTTAGAAATGAAAGTCACAGAGTCCTTCAGAAGAGACCGTAAAAACCAATGCTTATGTTACGGCAAAAATGACATGTTAAAGAATCCTCCTTGCACATTGCCCTGAGTGCACTGCAAAGGACAAAATTTCTGTCACTTCAATTATAGCTAATGACATCTCGATATAAGTGAAATATTCTTGACTGGGACGTAAAACCCCATTCAATCAATTGATCTTGGTCATTTCTAGTTCTTGTTAAAGTTTAGTGGAGACATGTGGCAGATTGGTTAAGGATTAAGGAAAATGCACAATATAATAAATTTTAAAGCTGAGCGTCATTTTGGCTTTGCAGTATGTTTTTATTAGGGGTAGCAACAATTAACCAATTAATTGTTCATACTTTCGATTAATTGAAGATACTTTTTGACCTTTGACTGCCAAGATACATGACAATTAATCATTCATACCACTTGAGGAATAACCAATTAGTGTTTACATCCATAGTTTTAAGTAGTTTTTAGCTATGAACTGGAAATTCATTGAATGAATGTTACTTATTTTGAGTAGTGTCATACCATATAGACTAGGTAGACTAGACACTAACTAAGTGACTTTAAGATTTTTCAACTTGTTTTCTTCTATAATTAGGGGTTTTGATTCTAACGTATGAATTACAGTGCCTCCCAATGCCTAGGATTGAATCCAACTTGAGACAGATGATCCTAGTGCGATTGCTTGTGGAAAGTTGGTGGAATTCCTGTTTCCTCCATCAATCATGAACTGACCAGTTTGATATAAGGGATAGAATCTTGACTGGGACATGAAATACTTTAACCCAACTCCACTCTTCTCTAATTAGTACAGGTAAATTTAAAGGCCTGATGACTTTTAGTAATAATCAGATAAATATTTATAATTTGTTACAGTTTCTGACGACAGTTATACCCTACCACACATTTGAAGGCCCTCCCACCTCTGAACAGTTACAGATTTACATTAAAAGTAAGTTTATATGTTTTGTTATTACGGTAGCACTTTGACTAATCTCTCACTATGTTTAACTAGTAGTTTTCATGTTACTTCTTCAACAACATAAGATAATTTCACACACTCATTAAGCATTTGCAGAGTCGGTATACCTCCTGTTTTGAGGGTAAGGTGAATTATGTTTGATACACTCATTTTGTTTTGACATACTGTTTAAATGAAAAGAACCTGTTGTTACTATACATGTAGCTCGGAAAAAAGTAATTTAAATGTGGATATTAATTTTAACTTTTGAATACTTTTTGACAGTTTTGAGTTCTTGTTCTTATTTTTGATTAATTATTTTAATATAAAACTTGTGTTATTTTATCTTCTTCTTTCTAATAATAATACCGGTAGTAAGATATGGTTGATATTTCTTTAAGAATGAGGTTTTTGGAGAGAGAAAAAAATAATAAAAAAAGAATTTTCTTCTTGATGTTGATAAAACTTTTAAAATTTACATCCAATCAGAAGCTAAATATTTTGCATCAACTAATGAATAACACCATTTGATTATTTTCAGAAATTTATTAGCCGGGTATAATTTTCTAATCAAAAGCTTAACAGCTATTCCTTGTTCCCATACATACCCCTTATGGTTATGGCCATAGCTTTACAATATAAGCAGCCATGATAGTCCAATATTAGTGAGAAAACCCAATGGGCAAAAACAATACCCTGTACCTACATGTACATTATTATGTCCCCTTGCTGATGGTCAGGTCTTTTTGTTCAATTATATTTTGCAATATTTCATTGTTTTTGGGTTTTGGTTTTGATTTCGTATTTTGGTGGATGGTTTTATTTTAAAATTCATATTATTTTCATTTAATTTGCGACTTTGAAAATTGTAACATTATTGGAACCATATTTGTCTTTTAAGTTTAGTGAAAAAAACCTGTCATGATGGACCAGAAACTTAGCATGATTTTAAAGTATTAATAACATGTATATGCTTCCAAACTGATAACACCCGGACAAACTCACAGCATTGATATATAATTTATTGTTATGACTGGCTTTTTAGCTAATGAAATAAATGGTCATCCTAAGCAATCTCTATCATAAAGACTAATTAAGTTTGTCATTAACAATGTACTTACTGACAAAAATAAGGATAAAATGATTACCCCTACACCAGGTACACCAGGCAATTCCCTGACAACAGTTATGCATCATGTTAATATTTATCAGATACAATTGGTCTTATCATGATTTTTAAGCCATAATGGCCAAGTGGTCTTAAACATGGCTTACAGATCACAGCACCTCTCACAATCACCTTCTGTTTTAAAATCCTCTTCTGCCAATCATAAAGAGAGAAAGCTTGTCAGATAGTTTGTGGTTTTCTCTGGACTCTCTGGTTTCTTCCACCATCCAAAAACTGACAGCTTTAATATTTAAGTGAATTATTAGCGCATAAAATACAATTTCTCTACTTCACACTTATCATGTTTAGGGGCATCAGTGGGCAAGTGATCAAAGTCACTCTCACCACCTAGGTTCAAATCTTTTTCGTGACAGATCCTATTGTGAGGCAGTTTGTCAGTTTGCTTGGCAAAGGTCAGTAGTTTTTCTTCAGTCTGCCCAGTTTCCTCCATTGCTTGGATATAAGTGAAAGAATCTTGGCTGAAACATTAAAAAACACCATTACTCAACTCATCTCAACCAAATGGAGCATGGAATAGAATTACTGAACTGTTATCATGTATACTAATATTTTGTATTGTTATTTTGTAGTACTTAAAGCCATTAATGAAGACAGTCCTACAGTCCCCACTCTGCTTACAGATTACATACTGAAAGGTACAAACTATAATGTGTCACAATTCTCTAGCAAATAAAAATGAAAATTGTACAATGCAATGCAATAAATAATGATTTTTTTGAAATACCGATAATAAAAAAAACATTGTTGGAAATAAGTAAAAAAAAAAAAAAAAAATTAACATCATTGACTGATAGTTTTAACATTTTCTATTGTGGTACATAGGAGCATTGCAAAAGTAACCAGCCCTTCCTTCTGTTACCAGTTACAGACTGTGGACTGGCTGTTAATTCGACCACTGAAAAAGGTTATGAAAATGTTTTTAAAGGACCTGAACCATAAAATTAAAACATTCAACAAGTTCACCATACCATTTCTTGTGTGATTTGTAAACTTGTAAGAAATGATAAATATCGTTTGTCATTGATCTGTCTAGCACCTTTTTAGACAAGTGTGGTTTGTCCATATATTTAAATGTTTTATTAATCTAGTGACTCATCATTTTTAAAAACGGGGGAGGGTGTTTAAAAACAAAGTTTGGTAATATGAAGTTTTCTAACATGGGATTTGGACGTAGACAAATTTGACAAATAAATTGATGTGAAGCTCGGGCAATTATGGAGTCAAGGACTTTTTGCATATTAATTTAAAGATTTAAAACGATTCTAAAAGCAGACACATTTCCTTACCATACCATATAAAGACCATTTACTTCTCTATTTGTAGTATTATGTCCAACCTAAATAAAGAAGAGACAGATGAAGAAAATACCATTAAGCCTGCTATCTCCATTTTATTTAGGATTGTAGAATTTTAGTTCTTAGATATTAATCAAAACTATACATGCGTGAATGCTTGGCTGTATGTTTGTTATATGTTTTTTGATTGGTTAATAAGGCAGCTGTATGTGTCGGTCATTTTGATTTGCTGTTCATTTTTATAGATTCTCTATTCATGAGAAGTGATATAATTTATGACTTTTTGTAAGTTTATAATTTTAAATGCGTCTTCAATTTCAAACTTTACTATCTTGTAAGGTAGGCGAAGTGGATAATTTTGGCTGTGTAAGAGTACATGTAGCTTTAGTTATAAACTGTTTTCTCTATCAATATGATAATATTTGTATATATATATATACCGGTAGATAGTAAGTACAGTCTTGACAATGTACCAAGCCTTTTTAAAAATGTAACAGCACATTGTATTATAACTTGTATAGCACTGGTGTTCTGCTTCAACAAAAAACTTCAAAAGTAAAGTTTAGTGAAAAAATATTAATTAGTGCCTATGTAAGAGTAAGGCTTGTAATAATTATTACATCTATCATTCATGATTTTTACTCTTATGTCTATATAAAGTGAACATTTTTATATTGCTGCGCACATTTTCCAACTTTTTAAAAAAATTGTATTGTCAGTCATGGCTTTGTACATCATAGCGTGCCAAATGCAATACATATAATAAATAGCTTTACCGTATATCCGTTTTAAATAAATACCTGAGATATGTTGTCAGATTAAGGCGTCATTTACAGTGCTATAAAGACCATGTTGTATTCAAGGGTTAATGTCATACATACTCTGTGCTACTTTTAGAGTATGAGTAAGCTTAGTTAGTAATATAGAGAGTACATGCTGGATTTGTATATAATTACATATTTCTATATAGTCTTTTCTATACATGAGAACAATAGCTTTATACCCATTTTGAAAAATCTCAAGATGTGGTGTTAGATTACTGAGTCGAGACCACCGGTTAATGTCATACTCCGTGCTACTCTAGAGTATGTGTTAGCTTAGTAATAGAGATCATACATGCTGGATTTGTACATGTATATAATTCCATAATTGGTTATAGTCTTCGTTATACATGCATAACAATAGCTTTATATCCGTTTTAAAAAAATCCTAAGATGTGGTGTCAGCTTATTGAGCTGATAACAGTGCTAAAGACCATGTTGTAATTAATCAGTTATTGTCATACTCTGTGCTACTCTAAAGTATGTGTTACCATAGTGATATAGAAATTACATGCTGGAAGTGTACATAATTCTGTATAGTTTTTGCTATACGTGTTTTACAATTTAAGAACAACTTATTGTGTAGTTAGAATTAATATTGATAGTTATGGAAATTAAATTCACATCTGTATCTATTATCTTTGGAATTTCATACATACATGTTCAGCTTTTTAAAAATTTTCGGATGGTAGTTTTAAGTAAAGTCTTTGCTATACATGTACGTTTATTACAATTTATGAATAACTTATTGTGTAGAAGGCATCTGTATTATTAGCCGCAGATGTAGTCAGAATATTAATGATTGAAATTTAAATGCATCTGTATTAGTGATTTTTTGGAATTTTATATAAACATGTTCAGCTTTTCAGAATTTTCCAACAGTAGATTTAAGTAATATTCATGGGTATTACCGGTAGTTAGAATGATGAGAGCACTTTTGCTATAAACTGCCAGTGTATTTACTTTACAATTACATGTATGAAAGGGGTACTCTATCCTTATATTATCTTTATTTTTACCATAAAGGTTAAAAGCTGAAGTGAAGAACTCTTCTTGAGTATGAAAGCACTTTTGCGATAAACTGCCAGTGTATTTACTGTACACTTAATCAAAGGGTACTGCATCTGTATACATTTGTATTTTCTGTTATTTACCATTAAGATTAAAAGTTGATGGAGGGCACATTGTTTGTCTACATTTGATTTGGTTTGATATATTTGGACGAGACATTTGTTATTTATTGATTTTACTGGTAAATTGGGTATTACAAAGTTGGGAACAGTGTATCACTGTATTCTATGTCCATGGTATGTGTCTTGTGTAACACCATATACTAAACCACCAGATGGTTAAAATTCCACTAGAAATCCTAACTGACCATGATGTTATGTGAAACCAGTGTCTAGATGATATGCTTGTTATGTAAAATTAGTGTCTAGATAGTTTTGACCACTAATTCTCTGTTTAAAAAAAAGCAGGTTCAACTGGATTGTAAATTTATGTTATGTGAAACCAGTGTCCAGAGAGTTTTGGCCGCTCATTTTAAGTTTTATGTAAAGGAATAAGCAAGTTTTTTTTGAGACTGTAATAGAACAGTTTGTCACTGATTAAAGATTTTTAAAAAATTTGAAAACTTCATGGTACATGTATAATTCATTTTTGTTTTCAAAAAAGAGTATAACAAACATACACATTAAAAGTAACATAGTCTGTTATTTAAATTTTGTGTCTCAAAATTGTTTTAGAGTAGTTTAAAAGTTCTTTTTATGTAAACGATTATCCATGTTGAATTATTGATAATACTATATTGCTTTTTTTGATATGGGCAAAGTGCAAATATTAGATGTATTATTTAGATATTGTCTTATAATTCATAGTCTATATATGTTAACAGTTGGTAGATATGTAACGTATAGTTAGATATAGTAATGACAGTGTAAGTTCTACTGTTGTACTTCAGATTGTTATTGAATGTTTTAAGTCAAGATTGTTTGGTTCAAAAAGTTCAAACCCTGTTAGAAGATGGACTTGAAGTACTGATATCCAAGTACAAGATCATAAGGTATCACCTGTCAACTCTCCTGAGATGAGTGTATTTGTATTGAAGTTCTCTTTTCAAAAGGACTTTGTTAGTTCAAAGGAAAGAGAATGTCTGTGATAATGTTGGTTGTGAGAAATGCTTTTGAGGTGCCATTACAGATACTATGTGCTATTTCCACATAGCAGTTTATTCTCTTGCCAAAGGTTGTTGGTTTTCTAGGGGCACTCTGGTTTCCCCACCATTTTCGAAGTAAAAGAAAACTTGACTGGGACATATAGCACAATTACTCAACTCCACATACAGATATTAAACCGATAAAGAACTAAAGGATGGAATTGTTGTTGAAATTTCTGAGATAGTACATTTGGTACAAGTATAGAGGATGATTTGATGATAGGTTCATTAATGCTGTCATTATAATATTTGACATTTTACATACAGCTTTAGGATAGATAGATATATATAAAATAGATATTTATGTGGTTTACAGTAAAACCTGTATATAAAAACTAACCTCAGAACCTAAGAAATACATGAACTTTTCAAAAGACAAGTGGTTATATGTAGAGGATCTTTTTGGTCAAAATACAAACCAAAATGCTGGTCTCAGTTGATATGTGGTCTTTATTTAAAGGTGGTTGCTATAACAGGTTTTACTGTATATGCATTAGATTTTACAAAAAAGTGAATTATAGAGTTGTTATTATAGATGTATTATTCTATATAGGCTACTCTTGTAACCGTACAGTGTGTGTTTTTATGATGCATCTCTGAAGAGTTTAACTGCATAATAATTACATTCAAGGGTAACTCATGTAGTATTTATATGTATTGCACATCTCTCTGTAGCTTATACTAATTAGTAGTTAGCATTGATACTTCTGTAATTTAATCAGAAAAAAGTTTTTCTCATCATTGCGAATATTTGGCTCTTTAAAGAAACATTTTTATGTAGTGTAGTGTTGACTTTCACACCAAATTTGTAATTTTGCATTTTGACTGTGGAATTTTTGATAAATATTGTAGTTCATATTCAAAGTTAAATATAATTGAACCAGAGTTTAATCATATTAAACTTAACAACAAAACACTTTTTCCCGTAATAATAACTGAATAATTGTAAAAATTACCATACACATTTTCCAAAAATTAAGACCTTAGAAGATTTTCTATATTGTTTGATTAAATAAAAATCAGTTATTATTTTATGTAATTTTGTTAGATGTTATTTAAACTTTTAAGTTTTTTGCACCATGTGTTGCACTAATTATTATTTTTTTTAGTTCATGTTTTTGTAATTTCTCATTAAGACCAGCACAAGTTTAATTATTGTTGCCTGTAGTTTAAACACTAGTCATAATTTTTTACAGAAAATTGAGATTTACACATATTTATAGTCCATTTGCTGTGAACAATGCCACCACATTTAACCAACACCAAAATACCGAATGTCTGTGTATATTGCAGATTATCTGGTTTTATAACTCAGCAGTTCTATGCTTATATAACAGAAATATTTTAATACATGTATATTTATCTGGAAATCCACAAAAGTATTTTATATAAACAGCTGCTTAGAATATTGTATCATGGATAAAAAAAAAACCACTTGTACTTACGTTAGTATCATGGTATACTGCATAATTTCAATCATGTTTTGTAAAATTTATATTAAAGGCATTGTTTTGTAAATACAGAAAAGTTAATGATTCACTGTATGCTTTTCAGGAAGTCTGAGTGGTTATCTCCCCTTGGACAACATAATTTTTAGAATCAGTCTCTTGTTGCTGATAGTAAAAATGTTCAGTTCATGTTCTTTTAAGTTTTTAACAGATTTTCAAAGTAAAGTTTGTACTTAGTTTGAGAGCAGTATTAGATATCAGATTACCCACCTAATATTTTATACAAAGTTTGAAACTGGTAAAATATTCCAAAGAAAATCAAAACATTGGTGTAGTTAAGTTAATGAAGTAGTATGTTAAAATAACCAACTTGTAGTCTTTAACTCATTGTATAGTTATGCATAGATTTATACTTATGCTGATTTGACCATATTCAATGCCAATCTACTCTGATCATTGTCTTTATAAAATAACATCTATGAGGACACCTTTTATTTGGCTATCATTTGCTGATAAGGGATGTGAAGAGAAAAATTTAATTTTAATCAATTTGTTCAAAACAAACGGACATGTTGACAAAATTTTATAAAATGGAAAACATTGGCTACATCAAGACATCTATTACTGGGGTACATAAGTTTAGAAAATTGTAAGATTTTCGTAGAGTCATCAATCACGGACAAACAACTTCCTAATAGAAATTAAGTTATGAAGATTGTTTTCCATGAGATCAATGTAGCTAAAGATCGCTTTGTTTTCTTCTACACTTTTTAAACTCCAGCACCCTTAACAATACTTTTTTGTTTCTTTATTGCTGTCCTTTTATCTGATTGACCAGGTGAACAAAACATCTTTATAATAGTTTATAATATATAAAACAATTTGTTTACTATAGTTTGTAGAACCTTATAATTTTTCCTTTGTGAAAGTATTATTCTGTAGTGCCATTATTTTTAATGATTTTTACTGTTTATACTTTTTATTTATAGATTACAGTATTTTATGTTTACTTATAATAATTTTATTTGTCAGATCATAACCCCCACACCATACAGAAAAGTTGTGAATTATAACCCAAGTAATGGTAGATATTTTCAGGAGCCACTCATTAGTTTAGCATAGCCATATGTATTCAGAGTTGCAAAATCAGGTTAACATTTTTATAACTTTTTAGAATTAATTAGTTAGTACAAGTCACTTTGTCACTTTCTCAAAATGTTGCAACTTCTAGTTTTAACTAGATGGCTTGAAAATGTATGCATTGATGATTGTTAAGATTGGTTACTTCCTGTTTTAGTAAACTTTAAGATAGCTTATTTTCAGTTTTAGTAAACTTTAGCTTCATACAATTGTGAAAAATACTGGTAATGCTGATTTGAAATTTTTAGAAAGAATTTCTATCACTGATTTGATCTTTATTTTGTAATTTTGTAATAAATGTATGATTCACAATTTTTGAGCATTGTAAAAAATTAAATTTAAAATTTAAAAATGTTGCGTACTGTTTTTCAAGATTGTTATGAAGAAATCGCTTTGAACACCTTGAGGTAACCAACCATGCCCTTTTCACTTCAGACTCTAATTTTTTTTTTTTTTTTTTTTTTGATTAAGTATTTCTATTTTCTTGACAGTATTAGCATTTCAAAGTCAAAGCTGAAAAAATTATATTTCTACTTGTTTCTATTGACCCACAATCATGCTAGTTTCTGTTGAACAACAGCCCTACTAGTTTCTGTTGAACAACAGCCCTACCAGTGTCTGTTGAACAACAGCCCTACTAGTTTCTGTTGAACAACAGCCCTACCAGTGTCTGTTGAACAACAGCCTTACTAGTTTCTGTTGAACAACAGCCCTACCAGTGTCTGTTGAACAACAGCCTTACTAGTTTCTGTTGAACAACAGCCTTACTAGTTTCTGTTGAACAACAGCCCTACTAGAACAACAAGAACCATATTTGATTCTGTTGAACAATCATAATTGTTTTTATGGTACAAGTCTGTCATTATGTCATTGAATTAGGTTTTGCTGTATATAAATTGTAATTGTATATACCAGTTTACAAGTCAATGTAGTTTACTGGTTTTAATCTCCACATTATTGTGCTGCTAGTTTTTATAATGAAAATATATTGCTATCCTATGTGGATAAATTAATGATTATATACCCCAGTGTTTAGAATAGACAGTGGTTTGTAAGTGGTGAATTTTTATTGAAAAATTAAATGTTAATCTGCATGTCATCATTTTAAATATGAGTGATCTCCTGTTGTATATGATAAACAATGTTCTATCTGTAAATATGTATGGCTTTCTATGAGTAACTTCAAATCTTGAATGTAGGTTGTACTTAATTCAATAACTGCCTAAATTTATGTTTCAAAATTTACATCACGTAACCAGTGGCAGTGTAAGTAAACACATACATATATCTTATTCTATCTAACTATCTATATACATGTGTGTGATCATGTTGCAAATCCGATTACATTGTGATATGTATAATTGTTGCAAGTTTACTAATTTTAATTTTTGTTTCTTTTTGTCCTTGTGGAGATTTAAATAAAAATAAAAATCAAATACAATTATGGTTTGTCTTATATATGTTGGCTTAATTAATGAAGATGACATGTTCAGTTTCGTAATATTGGTTTCTAAACTATAAGTTAAAGATGTGCAGTCACTTTTGATGGCATGGTGCAGTGTGTGTGTGCATAAAACTTTTATCTGAAACTACTGGGCGAATTAAAACCAAATTTGGTGTAGAAGGTCCCTAGGTGATTTGAATAAAAAATATACCTCATTCATAAATACTGACATTTGATAATTTGATGAGCGCAGTCACATGACCAGAATAAAAATATCATCATTTGCTTCACCCCGCTGTGTTACACACTATTAGTGCTGTAAATCTTTAACCACCATTGTATTGTTTGCATCACAAGACATATATATATATAAAGCAGCGAGTTTGTCAAGGGAGTGGAAGACTGTTACCATTAGATATCAGATTCGGGATTAAAGGCTTAACCGTTGTCTTGTCTGCAAAGAGTAATTGATTTTACCGAAAATACACATCTTCTCTGGATAAAAATTATTTCTTGATATTGCATGTTTTGTGCATGTTTTGTGTATGCTTTGTCGGTTTAGCTCAATTGTTAAGTTGTATTCTGTTTCATACAAACTTTTCTCATTTAGCTTACAGTCTCGGGTTGGACATAATTTCTAAAAACTGATTGTGACGTCATAGACAACATCCTTTATGACGTCAGACAAGAACATCCTTTATGACGTCACAACCAATAACTCAAGTGTTCCGAATGTGAATGAAACAACATGCACAATGTTTTTGTGTTTAAAGGTAAGCAAAATTTCTCAAAAACGTTCCACATGTGTATATGTCCCGTTATAGGTTGTTAAATGCAAGTTAAACGGTGCGTGCAAAAGTGATTTTAGGATTTTCTGAGTGTAATTCTAATTATTTTTCTAAAACTAACAAAACAGAGTTTCGAATTTACTAGAATTACAATACTAATGAAATGTACACTGCAATTTCTAATTTGCTTCATCCCGCTGCATTACACGCAAACTGTGTTGTATATCTTTAGACGCCACTGTATTGCCTGTATCACAAAACAACATCCAAGAAGTGAAAAAAAAGCGACGAGCTATTCCCTGTATCACAAAACAATATCAAAGAAGTGAAAAAAAGCGGCAAGCTATTCCCTGTATCACAAAACAATATCAAAGAAGTGAAAAAAAGCGGCGAGCTATTCCCAGGAATGGAAGACCGTTATGGTTAGGTGATCAAAAGTCTTAAGGGTCATCTAAGTAGGAAAATTCAAGTGAAACCCATTTGGTTGAAAAACGTAAAAGAGGGGTACAGTTATGAAATTACCTACACAAGTGTGAAGATTTATAAATAAAAACACAGCAGGAATTGATAATTTAAGAATTTTTAGCTCACCTGAGCCAAAGGCTCAGATGAGCTATTGCAATCTATCACCGTCCGTCGTGCGTCGTCCGTCGTGCGTAAACTTTACATTTTAATCTTCTCCTCCAAAACTACTGGGCCATATTTGATGAAACTTGGTGATTATCATGCCTGGGTAACAGCCTTTCAAAATTGTGTTCGGGGTTTGGCCACGCCCAAAAAGATGGCCGCTGTTACTAAAAATAGCAAAAAGACAAAAAAATCTTCTTCTCTGAAACCAAAAGGTGCAGGCAAATTTTGATTGGATATTTGGATTCAGCATACCTGGGAAAACTAAAATTGTGTTTTTCATGAAAATTAGACGAAAAATAGGTTACGCGTTTTTTGCGTAAAATTACATAATTTTTAAAATGACATTTATTGTTATAACTTCATAACGGCTTAAGATAATTGTATGGAGTTTTCACTGTTGATCTTGTCTTGCAATTTTCTTCCAATTGATGTCAAGGTCGAAGGTCAAGGTCATGTCCCAGTTTTTGACCTTTGATAAAAAATGCTATTTTTTTAACATTTCTTGTGATAATGGCATAGGATTTTCAGTTATTTGTAGGTATTGACATGACGATCATTTTGATACATAGATCAGGGTCATGGGTTCAAAGGTCAAGGTCACAGATGTCCAAGAAAACCAAAATAGTTAATTATCTGCAAAACTATGATTTTTTGTATAGGCATGTATATCAGAATATTGTAGGTAATGGCACAATGGTCATTTTGATATATGAATAAAGGTCATGGGTTTAAAGGTCAAGGTCACAGACGCAAACGAATACTTAAATGGTTAATTATCTCAAAAACTATAAACTTTTTGTATAGGCATGTATATTGGAATATTGTAGGTATTGGCCTAACAATCATTTTGATATATGAATGAAGGTCATAGGTTCAAAGGTCAAGGTCATACATGCAAATGAATACTTAAATGGTTAATTATCTCAAAAACTATAAACATTTTGTATAGGCATGTATATTGGAATATTGTAGGTATTGGCCTAATGATCATTTTGATATATGAATGAAGGTCATAGGTTCAAAGGTCAAGGTCATAGAATTGAACGAATACTTAAATGGTTAATTATCTCAAAAACTATAAACTTTTTGTATAGGCATGTATATTGGAATATTGTAAGTATTGGCCTAACGATCATTTTGATATATGAATGAAGGTCATAGGTTCAAAGGTCAAGGTCATAGCTGTGAACGAATATTTAAATGGTTAATTATCTCAAAAACTATAAACTTCTTGTATAGGCATGTATATTAGAATATTGTAGGCATTTGCACAACGATCATTTTGATATATGACTGAAGGTCATATGTTCAAAGGTCAAGGTCATAGACGCGAACGAATACTTAAATGGTTAATTATCTCAAAAACTATAAACTTTTTGTATATGCATGTATAATGGAATATTGTAGGTATTGGCTTAACGATCATTTTGATATATGAATGAAGGTCATAGGTTCAAAGGTCAAGGTCATAGACGCAAACGAATACTTAAATGGTTAATTATCTCAAAAACTATAAACTTTTTGTATAGGCATGTATATTGGAATATTGTAGGTATTGGCCTCATGCACATTTTAATATACAGATGTTTTAGCTGTTTATAAATAATATATTGTAGCTAGACTTTAAATATGTTATATATAGCATACTTATGTAATAATTATTATAATTAATTTGCAAAAATACTTGCATATTATTGGCCCTTACTGATGAAAATTTTGATATTCTCTTTTATTAATGTCATTGACCATTGAACCTCTGCATAAGATATGTACTCTTCCTCAGGTGAGCGTTAAGGCCCATGGGCCTCTTGTTAAAATATTTGTTACATTTTTTATGGAAATTGTGCAAAAATACACGTGTTGGGGAAAGATTTTCACCTTGTGTAACGAATTAATTTAAAAATTGAAAAGATATCAATATACCCAACGTCATAGAGCAGTGCAAAGGGGCCAGAGTTAGTTAAAGGAATTCGAGGTTTTTGAAAACTCGACAATTTACGGTTGAGGTTTTATACGATTTATTTTCCTTTTAAAAATGCGTGTACCAGGCGTGATATTTTATAACGCAAAGAGTAATCGCTACAATACACAGTGCATTTCTGTGTTCGCTCATCCGTCTGAGCGGTTTCATATGTATAAATAAAACGTTGCACCAGAAACACCATAAAACATTACAATCTCGGGTTTGGCATAGTTACAAAGAACAGAGAACATCCTTAATGACGTCACAATCAATAACTCAAAAATATTCCGAGCGTAAATAGAACATCACGCTCAATGTTTTTCGTGTTTTATAAGTATGCAAAATGTCTCGAAAACATATGCATGATCAACGGTGCGTGGAAGAGTTTTTAGGAATTTCTGGGTGTATTTCTAAGTAATTTTGCAACAAAACAGTTGCGGAATTAAAGACTTAGTAACAGTTGTATTGTCTGCAATCTGAGTTATCGCTACAATACACAGTGCATTGCTGTATTCGCTCGACCGCCTGAGTGGTTGCATATGTATCCGTCCAAGCTATTCTGTATAAACAAAACATTGCAACAGAAAAGCCTTGCGTCTTAACCTAAACACAAAGGTTTACCGATTGTCTACATTTTTACTGAAAATACACACCTTTATATCTTATTAATAGTATTTTTATTCAAAATTCTTGATATTGCATGTTTTTGTACGTTTCATCCTTTTAGTGCGATTGTTAATATATATTTTGTTTCATTAAAACTTTGCGTATTAATTAAGCTTAATGCATTAATACGGCCGCAAAAACATTACAACCTCGGGTTTGACATAGTTTCTACGAACTGATTGTTACGTCATAGACAAGAGCACCCTTTATTACGTCACAACGAATAACTTAAAAGTATTACCGACGTAAATGAAACAACATACACAATGTTTACAATGTTTTTGTATGTTGTAAAAGTACGCCAAACGTCTCAACAACATATTCCGCATGTACATGTCCCGTTATAGGATGTTGATAGGTAAGTTCAACGGAGCGTGTAAAAGTGGTTTAAGGAATTTCTTGGTGTATTTCCAAGTAATTTTGCAACAAAATTGCAACAAATGTTCTGAATTTACCAGAATTTAGCCCGTCCACAGCAATTTCTAATTTGCCTCATCTCGCTGTAAATCTTTAGACACCATTGTATTTATTGTATCACAAGATAAAGTAAAAGCTGAATAGAGTGAAAAAGCAGGGTCTTTTCCCGGGAGTGGAAACCCCTTATGATTAGGTGATGACCTGCGGGATGCTGAACAGTTGACATATCGCCGGCCATGTCTTTTATGTTCCAACACAGGCCGCCAGCAAAGCAGCGTCGCGTCAACTAACGACGTATTAGTATCAGTGACGTCATTAAATCGCGCAATTCAGGCGGAATTTTCATTCTTTTTGTGGTTAATTCAAACATACGGGGGCCTTTGTCGGAACATTGTGGGCATGGCCGGCGACCCGTAAGTTGTAGACAGTGACAAGGCATAGTTACAACGAACTGATTGTTACGTCATAGACAAGAACATCCTTTATGACGTCACAATCAATAACTCCAAAGTTTTTCGAACGTACATGAAACAACATGCACAATGTTTTTGTGTTTTTAAAAGTACGCAGAATTTCTCAAAAACATTCCGCATGTACATGCCCTTTTGTAGGACGTTCGACGGTGCGTGTAAAAATGATTTTTAGGCATTTCTATGTTTATTTCTATGTAATTTTGCAACAAAAGTGTTCCGAATTTACCAGAATTACAATAATAATAAAATGTGAACTGCAATTTCTAGTTTGCTTCAACCCGCTGCGTTACTTGCAAATTATGTTGTAAATCTTTAGACACAATTGTATTACAAGACATAAGTAAAAAGAAAAAAAAGAAATTAAACAAAGCGGCGAGCTTGTCCCGGGAGTGAAAGACAGTTATGATTAGGTTATCCGCAGGTGCGTGGTTAAAGGCGTTTACAGCTGTATTGTCTACATGTATAGAGTTATTGCTCCAATGCACAGTGCAATATTGTGTTCGCTTATCCGCCTGTGTGCCCACCCAGTAAAACATTACACTTGAAACTTTAAACATCATATGTCCTAGCCTAAACACAATTTTACCAATTGTCTACATTTTTACCGAAAATACACATCTTACAAGATGTTATTCTAAATTCTTAATATTGCTTTTGTCAAGTTTCATTCAAACTTTGTTCATTAAGCTTAGTGCATTACTATAGTCGCAAAAATGTTACAATCTCGGGTTTAACATAGTTTCTAAGAACTGATTGTGACGTCATAGACAAGAACACCCTTTATGACGTCACAATCAATAACTCAAAAGTACTCCGAGCGTAAATGAAACAACGTGCACAATGATCTTGCGTGTTTTGTAAGTAGGCAAATTGTCTCAAAAACGTCTCCCATATAAACAACATACATGTTTAAGTAACAATAAGTGAAAAGGCGGCGAGATTTTCCCGGATCGTAATGGTTAGGTGATCATATGCGGCATTAAAGGCTTAACAGTTGTATTGTCTGCAAAGAGTAATGGTAACAAAACACAGCGCATTACTGTGTTTGCTTATCCGCCTGTGTGGGTGAATGCATCCCCCCAAAGCTATTCGGTATATAAAACATTGCACTCGAAACTTTAACATTGTATGCGTCAGAAAAATGTTTCAAAAACGTTCCAAAAATGCATGTCCAATTAAAGGATGTTTGCGCGTAAAAGTGGTTTTAGGAATTTCTTGGTGTATTTCCAAGTAATTTTGCAACAAAAAGTGTTCCAAATTTACCAAAACTACAACAATATTGATAATGTCAACTGCAACATCTAATTTGCTTATCCTACTATGTTACACGCAAATAGTGCTGTAAATATTTAGACACCGTTGTATTGTTTGTATCACAAGACTTAGACGGGAGTGGAAGACTGTTACGTCAGGATTAAAGGCTTAAATATAAGTAAAAACTGACACTAGAAGAGCTTTTCCCGGGAGTGAAAACCCGTTATGATTAGGTGATCAGATCTATGCGTGATTAAAGGCTTCACAGTTGTATTGTCTACAAAGACCTTGATCGCTCCAATACACAGTGCATTGGGCTCTGTGTTCGCTCATCCGCCTGCTTGGGTGCGTGTGTGTCCGCCCAACCTATTTGGTATATCCACCATGCGTCTTAGCCTAAACACAATTTTACCGATTGTCTACATTTTTACCGAAAATACACATCTTATCTCATTCAGTGGCGTAGTGTGCATATAAGCCAATAATCCTTTGCTTGCACATAATTTTTTGATAAAAAATAACGATTTGAATTTAAAAATGGAGAAAAAAAGGGTTCTAGCGGAACTTGACACAAAAATGTATACCGAACCCTTGTTAATTTCCTTTTTTTTTTTTTTTTTTTTTGATTGAAGATGGATTTCCTATTCGCAAACCTAGCACGTCGCGCCTGAGGCATTTTAATCGTACATTTTTCATTGTTACCGTTTCTCATCAAACTCGGGAGTCAGTTTAACATCAATTAAGTATAGTGTCATTATGTGTTTACTCGGATCTGTCTTCTGTTATCTATTTACAAGTGCAATAAGAAAATTTAAAATGTTATACCATTGCCTTTGTATAGGATTGCACATTCATTCTATTCTGGCTACGCCACTGTCATTAATAGTATTTTATTCTAAATTCTTGATATTGTATGTTTTGTCCCTTTAGTGCGATTGTTGAGATATATTTTCTTTCATTCAAACTTTGCTCATTTAGCTTAATGTTATAACTGATTGTGACATATCATAGACCAGAATCACAATTAATAACGCAACAATTGTTGACTCGGGTATAGCCCCCCCCCAAATAACTTAAGTATTTTTGGTCGACATCACAGCATCGTTGATAAGTATGAATTTTCTGTGCCCAGGTTCGTCATGGATATATTTGGCGTCCCATAGTCCCATTCATTTAGTTAAACAGGTGCTTACTCTCCCGAAGCACCCGGTCTCACTTTCTAGGTGAACATTCTCGTGTTTAACCTAATTTGAAAGTTTCAAAGATGTTGCTTTGCTGTGGGATTGTGAATTGAACATGGATCAAGTAACTATAATTTTTATGTTTGTTTTTGGTAATTGTAAAAAAAAAACTCGCATAAATTGTATTTTGAAATAAATTTCAGAAGTTTGACCAAGGAGAATATCATTGACAATCATTAACCCCCCCCCTTCTTTTCTTTTTTGAATTTTAACATCGGATGAGAGCATACACAGACAATATACAGATCAAATTGTCTTCTGAATGGGAAAATGTTGAAAATACACGACACCATTTTCTCCATTTCGAAGAAAATTGCATCATTTCCACCGATTTAGTAGTTTTATTGACTAATAAAAATTAAATATACTGGTCCATAGTTTACAAAAACTGTATAAAATATTTCCTTGACAAATATGGCAATTTAGCGAGATATTAATTTAATCAAATTATAGGCTATGCCAATCAGAATTCCTCGAGCAGCTTTTAACGCTTTATCAAATGTTCGCATAATAAAACATTATTTGAGCACTTTTAAAATACAACAAAAGTATTAAACTCAAATACACTCATTGTTTATCGTAAACAAAATTTGCGTATTTACTACTATTGCCTTTTTGCGCCATTCTTTCACTAGGCTAAGTTACGTAGGAAAACGGAAAGGGCAAGGACGTTTTACCGGGGTTAGGATGGGTCAATGACAAACACATTTTGTTGACGAATCTGTTGATTTGTTTGTCCGTTTCTAACGAAGCAAAAAATAACAGCGATGGTATTGTTTTCTCCTATATTTTAAAAAAAAGTGACCCTTCATCATTTTAATTTGATTTAAAAAGTTAACGCGTAGAAAAATTGTAATGTTGTGGTTGTGCAGATTTTTCATGTTCTGGAAAATTTTATCGAAAGGGAAGAAATTATCATTTGCATAATCAAGCGTTTTCAAGACAAAGTTTATAGTTCAGGTCTCGTAAACGTTTGTAATGAACGAGAATGAGCACTATCAAACAAATGCTTGGTGATTTAAGCGATCTTATTTTGATTGGTCTATTATTCGACCAATCAAATATTGACCCACTTTGTGTCCTGACGTGAAGCCAAGCAGGAACCTGAGCGAAGGGAAGACGGAGGCTAAGGGAGAGCTGAATAATGTTCGCCAGGACTCGTCGGAAACCTAAAAATGATGAAAATTTCACATCCAGTTGATCAGCAAACACCATTACAAAGACTTATGTAAACTAAAGTATTCAGCTTTGGGGTAAGATTGACTTGTTTCCGTAATCAGTAACCGTGTCTTCATCGACACCGTTGTCAGTGATGGACGACAGGCAGTGAACTCAAATGTGTAATGATTTGTGCGTGATGAATTCAGTTTGTAGATGTGTTTTTACAAAAATCGAGTTTGTATCAATGTGTATTTAGCCACTGCAGTCATGATTTTATTTTATTTTTGTTTTTTCAAAGTGAAACAAGCTGAACATTATGATCATGATTGTTGAGTGTGACGGACTACTATAAATAATCTTCCGCCATATCGAGGCTCTATGTGTATATTGCGCGGAGGTTGTTGACATGAAGAAAATTGGGGTCGGTCAGTGATTCATTTTCTTTTTGTTTACGCCGCACGTAACAAACGAACAAATTTATATTGGTGTTTTAACTATTTGTCAAATGATGTTACTTCCCTGTTTAATTTTGGTCATAAAATATTTCTCAAACTTGGATACCCTTTGTAAATCGGTTGGTTTTACCCATATATTTGGTTCTATTTATAGGACAGTTTTAGGAAAGCCCCCACTATCTTATTTCTAGTTATTGTGACATAATTGACTGTAAATGGAAACATACACTATGTCATAACAACAGGGTAGTTTGTAGGTGTCTGTTGTCATGTACAGGTATACATTTTATTTATTATTTTTTTATGATTTGTCAGTGTGTGCCAAACTTTCAAAATGATTAATGGACATTCGGTCTGGTAAACCTAGAAACTTTACCAGACCGTAAAGTTTTTTACTGGACCAAAAATTCTTCAATAAAAAGAAAACAATTATTCGGTTTTGTAAATATTTACTTATTTTCTCCTTTAAAACGGAAAGCTACGGGAGGCACACATTATGAAGAAAATTTGAAAGAAAATTTAAGAAATATTGGATGGAGGGGCAACCATGGTTGCAATTTGACAAGGAGAAACGAGTCGGGTCGGGTCGAGTTAGGGAGGCGTAGCACACAATAATAATTTAAAAGGTCAGAATACATTTATTTATGGAAGTACAAATAAATGTATTTTGGCCTTTTAAATTATTATAAATTTGTGTGCTGCACCTCCCGACCCGTAAAATTCAAAGCAGTGTGTGCATTTCATTACACATTTCTCCTCGTCAAATTGCAACCATGGTCGCCCCTCCATCCAATGCTGCTTAAATTTTCTTTCACGTTTTCTTCATAATTTGCGCCTCCTGTTGCTTTCCGTTTTATTGGTTTCCCTGGAATAGCTCCTGGAACGTATATTTCAGGTTAAACATTTTTGTAATAACGGAAGTCGGATGGCAATAATAAAATTCGAATTGGATCGGAACTATAAATCCGAATTTTTGGCGCTCTCTATTTTCCGAACTGGTTACCGGACATATGGTCCGGAAAAATCTGATTTTTTATCGGACCAGCGGTAATTTTATCGGACTTGTCCGACGAAGTTTGGCACACACTGATTTGTATGTCCTACCAGTGTTCGGGTTAGACCTGATTGTCGGATTTCGTCAGTATCTAAGAAATATGGTATTGCACAACAACTCCGGTATTCGATAGCAACTAAAATTTAAAATATATATATAAATATTACTATTAGAAAAAAAACTAGCTGTATAGTGTGTCAAGTTTGACCTGGTCGTTTGTCTTTTAATTTGAATATTCAGACATGTCCATTGTGTAATTTAGGAGCAATGATAAGTTGATATATAAGTATAGTATGGTAATGAAACATCTTGCCTTACCTAAATCACAGTCTATTTGCCTAATCTATTAAAGGTCAAATAGCCATGTCAAAACTTGACACACTTTGTGCCAAATTTGTGTTACTGTAACATAAATCTTGTTTAAAATACTTTTGACATTGTTGAAAAAAAGTTAAGTAGAGTATGTATTATGGCCTTGAAAGCTCGAAGTGTAAACTACACACCTTTAAAACATTATCAAAACTTAAAACATCAATTTAATAAATTGCTGTTTTCATATTTCATGATGAAATCAAAACATTTTGAAACTAACAGTTAAATTAACCAGATATCAGTTACCGAGAGCAGCATACAAACCTGTGTAAATCCTTGTACCGGTAAATGTAACCATGATTCATGTATTCGTAACAACCACTGTATTAAATCATAACTCAATATTTATATGTTCTCTATAAAAAATTACGCATTGTATTTTGGCCAATATGTGAACTACACTAAAAAAGTCTGATGGTTTGTTTACCAGATTATTTGTACCTCATAATAAAAAAGTTTATTGTTTTACACTATTTAATATGTATGTAATAATTATGTTCTCTTTTGTAGGTATTGTTCCTTGGGTTTTACTTAGTGAAAAGAAAATATGGGTGTCAAAAGAAAGCTTGAAGATTTGGAAACTTTGGAAAATGAAGCATTTGGTGGTCAGAGGCAATCTATTCTGAATATTTCAATGTTTAAACTTCAATCTCATCCCCCGCGGCGAGTTGAACCATCGCTACTTAGATCTGTTCTAATTCTCAATACTTTGAAGCATATAGAAAGTGAATTACAGAAAGAAGGTGTTGTGTGTGGTGATTTATCAGAAACAGCAAGTTTGACATTAAATGACAATTCTGATGTTTCTATGGACATCTTACCCGAGATGGAAACCGGTGAATTATATGATGAAGAGCTTAGTCATTCCAACAATGAGCACTACAGCAATGTACACTTAGGGTCCAAAAAGTCTGGAAGTGCACTGCCTCCAATTGAAACATTTGTTGAATTGTCAGCCGCAGGTAACACGATTGTAAGTAAAGAACTAACGACCAAGATGACACATATATCCGAGAGTGAAACCAAAGATCTAACACCACTTAGTTTATTGCCAGTCAAAACTGATGACATTTTAGCAGACATTGACATTTCACATTGTGATTTTGACATATTTTCATCATTAGCATCCAGTATGAAACTTACCCCTTTAAGCGCAGAAGAGGTCATACATTCATTTCCAGTTCATCATGCAGCAGGGGTCATATCAGCCGATAGTTACACATCATTGTTAACATCACCGATCAATTCCTCATGTAAAGGCGATATACTACCAGAAGAAATAGACAATATCATGCAAATATTAGTGGGGACATACACAATGAGTACAATTTTATACTTTATATTATTTTTGAAGATTTCTCAGAACTATTTTTTGGGCATCAAATGCCAATCAATTCGTACAATGAACAAGGTGCAAAATGGTTGTGGTAGTGCATTAATTTGTGTATTAAATGAAATATGCAGCCACTCTCAACATGTGCAATGATTTTATTGATAATATATACATTATTGTATGTAATAAATGTTGACTATTTATTTTATTTTGATAGAATGAAAAGTGATTTTTTTCCTTTTCTGAATGCCATATCTTGGAAATAATGAACTGTAGCAGATAATCCAAAGGTAGTGATTTTTTAGAGTATTTTACATAGTTTGTGTTGGGAGACTTCGCAGATCTTTAATGACATTCATATTATGACTTGTGGGTAAAAATTGCCACTTCATTGTGACTGTGATGAACATGCAAAATTTAATTGCAGACAAGATTTCTGAAAAGATTTTAGTAGAATTGCTAGTGAATGAACAGTAGATATTCTGATCCAAGTCAGGTCTTCCTTTTGACCCTTGACTTTCAGGAGTAAAATTGATTTTCTTTAAAATCTCGAGAGTCAAACCACACAAATGCATCTGATTCTACCCGAGAGTCGTAGTCAAAATTAAATCCCCAAAAGTCAAAAACATGGTCTTGCTGGTTTTATGGAAGCCCTGTAGGTTTAAGGTTTTTGTCATGATTTGGATAGGAATGGTGGTTAAGATTGACCAGCAAATTTTTACTATTGAAAATTTACCAAGAATTTGTGTATCCCTTAAAAAATTGACCATCGTAAAGTGTGGTTTAGATTTTTGTTAGTTGTAGCCTCACTTGAATTCAAAACTTGAGGAAATGACAACTTCAAAAATGCTTAATATTGGCCAGATTTACTCAACATTTATTGATGGACATTGTAGAAAAAGTTTTTGACAATTTTGAAATAGTTTGTTGTAGCAATTCAGGCTGTCAGTGCTTTTTGAACATTTTGTAACATGTAGACTATGGACTAATAAAGAGCAACTTATTGCAAGTACACCACCAGTGCCGGTCTTGCCAAGTACCAAGTGCAAGTTGCCATTTAAAAATGAAATTTAGCCAATGGCTATATAAGCTGTTGCTGTTATGTTTCATGAGAATTTCAGTTTGATCAACAAATGTATTTGTGAATTTTGTGCAGGGTATAGTATAGGTAATTAGAGGCTGATAAACAGGAATCTATATTTTGGTATGCATTGGATAAAGATTGTTTGCAATAAAATGGTAAAGTTGATATTCAGGGGATATGGCATTGATGTTAATGGCTGATCAAGTTAAATTTTTTTTTATAATTTGATGGTAAAACACCAGCAAGTGTGACTGTGTATGTGTTTGTGTGACGTGTGTGAGAGACAGTGAGAGAAAGTCTAAGCATTGTTAGGTGTCAATTTCACCCGTTTTCATTTGGAAGCTTTAGTTGAAAAGAATAATCCGGTGAAAACAAGTGTATTTGAAATGGTAACATTGTGGGACTTTTGTAGAGTTACATTGAAATTCAAACCGGTACATTTATTTGCCAATATTAGCCATTGATATCATTGTCATTGAATGAATTATATTTTATTTTCATGTAATTTAAAGTAATTCTATCATTGTTAATATCATGAAATGCTATTTATTGTAATAAACATTGTGATTGTTTGTTGTTCAATTTTATTGAATTACATTGAAGCATTTAATTATGAATTTAAATTAACCAAATGATGGAAAAGTATGAAGTCTTTATTATTACAGAAAATTATATAATATGCAATATCTTAATTTATTTAAGAAATCATGTATCAAAAAGTTTCATTGTAAATATGAATTATTATTTATTTTGTACAGAAATGAAGATTTTATTATAGTTGTTAGGTAAATATTAAAAAAATATATATCTATATATATACATGTATAAGTATTGATGAAAATGTCATGTAAAATTGATATACCCTATGTTGCAATGCATCAGTCCTCCCTCATATGATAGGAACTGTACTGCAGCAAGTCTCACATCAAACACCAGTAAAAGATATATGCAAAATGCTGTATGGAGTTTGCCATTGTACCATATGATACCCCTTAATGTTTGTGCAGAACAATTATTTCCATTGAATTTTGAAACGATCCAGTTTACTTTTTCCTGTAAAACAGTAATTTCCAGGAATCTGTAACATAAACATTTTTCAAAGAGTCCTGTACAAACTTAAAGGGTTGTTGATCATGTGGTACAGCTGCAAACGCCATTCTGAATTAGACAAGATAATTTTGACTTTTCGTGGAATATGTTTGCAATTATATAATTTATTAAATTATTTAAAATTGAAAATAGGTATTTAAATAATGTATTTTCATTCAAATTTTGTTGCTTTCTGGCTGTTAACACTTTTAAATCAAAATTTATCATTGTCAAGTCTTGCTTTAAATAGCAGTAAAAAAAAAAATGCGGAATTCATCATTTTGATTTGGCTGTTTATAAAATGCATTTGCAATTATAAGGTTGATCAGTTTTTAAAACAATGTTTGTTCATTCAAATTTGATTGTTTTCTTGTTATTGAATCAGTTTTTACAAATGAGAATTTAAAAAAAGGTTAAAATAAATTTTCTGGTCAGGAGGGGTAGTATACTTTGATTTCAGTACTGGAAATACAATGAAGTCACAAATAAAGGAACTCACATTGGTTGGGTGATAAATATATCTTATATGGAATGGAACCATTTTTGGTTGTGTAAAGATGTTCATTTCTAACAAATGGATGTTTTAATTTTTGTTGTCTTTATTTTATAAAGAATGTGATATGAAACCCAATGTGTGTGACCCTACTGCAATATTTCTGTATATATTTGCATGTTTTAGCCATTAGTTGATATTTATATTAATAGATCTCTGTTATATGTACCGATGCAGCTGTCAATTGACTTATCATTTGCCATGCCTATTATGTTCCCACTCTGGCCGTCATCACAGTACCAAAGCAGTGTCACAGCAACTAATGACGTACTGGTGTCAGTGATGTCATTTAACGGCACAATTTAGACAAGTTTTCATTCTTTTTGCATCTAATTTAATCATGCCGGGTCTTTGGCGGAACATTGCGGGCGTGGCTTGCGATCTGTCAATTATCTTAGTTCAATTACAAACCTGTTACTTGATGTGATCACATCATGATCTTATCATTTTTGTACATATTTTTGCTTTTAAATTATCCAGTTCTCCAGTGTGCAAAATACATTAACTTTTCAAAGAAAAACAGCTTGAAAATCCTTTTTCCAGAAGTTCAATTGTCATGTCATCTTTGCCAAAATCTGTTTCAAGGAACATGAAATTAAGTACAATGTTTATTTTCAAGCATAAAAGTATTTTGTCTTCCAAATTGGAGACTTTTTACACAATTCATATGTTTAAGAAGAGATTGAATTATATATATTTCTATATAAAATTTATAGGTCTGTTGAAACTTCTAGTTGAACATTTTTCAGTTGACAGTATTATTTAAGAGAAAGTTATAGTTTTAACTGTATCTGACAAAAATTGTTACCAGTCATGCCGACATGTACTTAAAACAAATACAAGTTGTTAAGAGTGTTTTCTATTACAGTTATTGGATGTACTGTTCAGGGCAGGACAACTTGAAGCTATTTTAACAATTACTTAATGCCTATGATTCATAGGCACTAAGAAGTCGTAAATATGAAAATAGCTTTCAGTTTATCAGTCCAGTTACAGACTGCAGGTAGCCAGTATTCATTTGTAAATCATACTTAAATTGACTGAGAAATTAATTGAGGCTTTGTTTTCTTTAGAAATGTCTTGAAATAGCTTGGTAAAAAAAAATATGGAAAAATTAAATGCTTTAGATTTGATCATAAAGCTGCATTATTCTATGCTAAATACCGTAGTAGTTAAAAAAAACTCTGAAATTTAGAGTAAAAACTGGTGAAGAGAAACGTAACTTGAAGGGTTGATGAAATATTTTAAATTGATACCGGTATCATGTATTGCAATGGACTTTAGATTAATATTTTTAGTCTTGTCCATCTTAATAAAGTTGATGTTATTCTTAAAGGAAAATACAGTGTTAATGGATAGATTGTCTGAACTGCTTTAGATAAATTTTGTATCTGTTGAATTTTTATGCTGCAATAATGTTTTGATAGTTTAGAGGTTTATTTGTATAATACATGTTTGTTGTTGTATTTAAAAGTGAGGTTTGTCAGAAAAATCAAAGTTTCTCTTGTTTTAAACCAAATAATCAAAGATATTAATGTATTGGTAATAAGTATTGATTGTTACACCTATATTAAACAAGTGACTTTTCAACAATACATATATCAGTCCGAAATCAGCATTTTCATTGTATTTACAACAAAAGGAGAACTATCTGATCATTTACTGTTAAAATAATAATGTTAAAATTCTTGTATTTTTCTATATGTATAGATAGGTAGTTTCCACAGAAATTGTGATTTAGTTTCATTGTATTTTTCCCCATGAGCAGTTTTAATGGTAGGTTACAGTGACCTGTTTTAGTATGTAACCTTTGAACCCTGACAGTTCTTACTGGTGGTTGTTCCTTAAAAACAATTGTTATATATCATATCCACAGTGGATAGGTTCATTTGAAAGTTAAACACTACACAACTGTTTTGAAGATAAGGTATTGGGGAGGGGGAGGCGTTTGTTTGTGAAGTATTGATGCCTACAAAGCTTTAATTGGGAAGGTTAAATAAGATGTTTTGTCTTGACGGGAAGACCTGTGTCTGGGGATAAAAGTACCCAACAATGTTCAGTAGATATATTTAGAATACCAAGAGTAATGCCTAGTCTGTATTTGACATGTAATATTTCTTTAATCAAGAGAAAGGGTTTGATTAAAAAATTTTGATCATATTTTTACAAAAATAAAATTTTGACACTGGTCTTTTAATCTTACTGGTAGAACCAGTAATTATTATGAGGAGTTGTCACATTATAGTGTACACAGTTCAACACATAAAACCAAGCATCATTTCTTTTATTGAAAGAGCTCGCCAATAACAACAGTTTCCTATATTTGTTTAAGGAACTGCTAAAATTTTTATTCAACCACTTGTTTTTAGCATAAACACTTGTCTTTATTCTCTATGAAGAATTCACTATTGGTCTTAAATTCATAAGTTTACAAGTGCTGAAAATACAAACAATCACAGAAATGTGTATGACTTTTATGTGTGAAACTAATGAAGAATCTGCTCTTTTTTGTATATTTTTATATTGTATATGAACTGTAGAAGTTATAGTTAGATCAGGAATAAATGATATAGCATGAAACAGCTGCCTGTCAAGACAGTTTACAAATATCTAAACAGAAGAATTATCCCATTTCCATCTTGGTTCTAAAATTTTGTTTTTTATTTGTCGTTATCTGATCTGATTATCATCATGCCTTATAATCACAATAAGTGCACTTTATCTTGATGATATAACTCTGGTAATTATCTGTATAATGAGATTATTTATTACAAAACTGTCTCGAGAGCTGCTGTGACAGACAGCACCATGGTCATCATCCGTCAGAGCTGCTGTGATAGACAGCACTGGTCATCATCAGTCGGTCAGTCAAGTGTATGTATTGTGTATTATCACTGCTGTGACAGACAGCACCATGGTCATCATCCGTCGGTCAGTCAGGTGTGTGTATTGTGTATAATCACTGCTGTGACGGACAGCACCATGGTCATCGTCCGTCGGTCAGTCAGGTGTATGTATTGTATTATCACTATCAGTATCATACTTGTCATGTGTAGGTTGTTAATAATGATGATTATTATCCTTATTTTCTCTCTCTTCTGTCAGTTTCTGCTCTTGTTTTACTTCCTATAGTTTATATACTTTGAATAAATTTTTTTTTATAAAATGTATAAATGTTTTTGTGATATTTTCAATATCGGTTTGTTGCAAATATACCATAACTGAGTTTGGTGAACACTACACAGAGTTGTAAAAGGTCATTACCTCTAAGTGCCATAAAGTGAAATAAGTTGAAGCTTAACAGAATGTAGCAGTAGCCAGTACATAAAAGTAGCTGTCAGTCTCTAAGCATTGCCATAAAACTTGGAAAAACAAGACAACTTACACATAAATGTACATATTGAGAGTGAAGAGGAGTAATGGTGTTTTATGTCCAGTTAAGAAAACTAGTATTTCACTTATGTATATTGGGGATGGTGGAGAAAGCCAGAGTACCCAGACTGAGGGGAAACCACCAACCTTTTGGATACAACTGACAATTTTTACAGTAGGATCTGCTAGCTGGATTTACTGTAAACCAAGGCAGAAGGAAGTACTGCTCTGTAAGCATGTTGGACCACTACTACAAAGGCCCCAACATGATCATATTCATTTTAGGTATAGGTCAAACATTCATCTAGAAATGAGTCACTGGGTCCTTCGGAAAAGACCTTAAAAACAGATGCCCTCATGGCAGCAGGCATGGCCTGTTAAGGAACCCTCCCTGCATATTGCCTGAAGACACTGCAAAGGTATACATTTTTGCCATTTCACCTATAGCTGGTGAGATCTTAATATAAGTGAAATATTGTTGACTGGAAATGTAAAAACACATTCAATGAAGTGTATCCACCAAGACCGAAATTAATCTTTTTAATCTATTGCATCTGGATGGCCCATTAGTCTAGCATCCCAGCCAATGTATTACAATGCCTCTTTTGTACAATTGAATCCCATTCTGAGCAGATCTTTGCACGAGAAAGTGAGTGAAATTACTTGTCAAAGGTAGATGGATTACCATGTGAAATTATTTCATCTCAGAAATGACTACCTCAATAATATTAATTGAAATGATTGTGTCTATGAGCTTCAAAAAACTATTCTAACCAACCTTTATATGTGTGTGTACTTGGGTGCATGTGTGTGTCCATGCTGATACTTCACCTTTTTGCAAAATCACAAGATCAAATAAATTGCCACGAAACTATTTCTATTATGAACTTGTATTTGATGATGTTAAATGAGGAGTTAAGGAACTTAATTCAGATGGTCAAGTGGCCTTAAACTTGAGCTTAAGGATCACAGTGCCCTCACTGCCCAGGCAGGTTGCAGTGTGAGAAAGTTTGTCAGTTTGCTAGTCAAAGTTTGGTGGTTTTATCTTGGTATCATCGACATATTCTTGACTATTAAATGAAATAAGCCACTTTTGATTCTATATTCTAGTCCTGTAGTAATTGCAGTAACATAAAGGCCTGCATTTCTAAAGCTCCTTGGAGCCTTGGTGGTATAGTGGTCAAAAGTCCCAGCTTGTGGAATAAGTGCCTCTCACCACCTAGGATTGGATCCAATCGAGGCAGATCCTAGTGTGAGAAAGTTCATCAGTTCACTTGCCGAAGGTTGGTGATTTTAACTGGGCACTCCAATATCCTTTACCATTCTAGAACTGATGGTCTCAATATAAGTGAAAGAATCTTGACTGGGTAATAGCATTAATAAACTGGTAAATGAAAGAATATTGACTGGGTCGTTAAACACCATAATGCAACCCCAATACTTTTTTTATGCTAAAAGACACATGACCTTTGGTTATTGGTCTTAACCAACTGATACATGATACATGTATATGGCGTTCCAGTACATAGAAGGACGAGCTCAGCTCCACAAAAACTGACAAGTAGAAGTTTATATCATCAGTCTATATAGATAAGTCTTGAAGGTCTGAAATAAATGATTTTTCTCATAGACTTAAAAACTGTCCATTTACTGGCATATGAATCCAGAAGTTTCTCTAGTCCTGGATAACTGTAGTTTTATTTTGGAACAGAATACTTCAAACTTTACTGGCAAAAGACCAATGGGCCAAAGAGAACAAATATTATTAGTACTTCCAGTTAAAAACAAATACATATACTATTGTCTTGTCTTTTGACAAAAATTTTGACCAATCCACTTGTTCTTATAACTCAACTCCAGTTAAAGTATGGGACTTGCAGTACAAGCCCTCTTAATTACCACATATAAATATTACACATAAAAGAGTTGAGTAATGGTGTTAACGTCCCAATCAAGAATATTTCATTTCGAGGTGTCCTGAATTATAGGTGAAGGTGCAGACATTTTGCCTTTGCGTTGTGCTGATGGCATTATACAGCATGGTTGTTTACGGTACCAAGCCTACTGTGACACGGGACCTCGTTTATTTTAAGTTCCCATTAAAAAAAACTGTGAATTTCAGTTATAATGCTGAGTACTTGGTGAAAGAACAGTCACTACCCACTCACAAGTCTTGAGTCAGTTCCGGCAGGGGTTCAAACACATGACCTCCCACTTACGGAGCGAGCACTCTACCAACTGAGCTACCGCAGTGGTCTTTTCACATAAAAGACATGGATATCACAAAATACATCTGATTGAAATAGGATGTATCACAATTTATTAACTTTTGGCATACACAAAATACAATGTACTATTATTATCATAAATTATTGTAATCTAAAACGAGTCCATCTTTCACTTATTGCCCATAAACGTTTAGCTGCTTCTCTGTCAAGGCCTTGATCTGCAATCTTTGCTTCTTTACAGTCACTGAAATAAAGAAAAATAAATGTTAAATGTTTACCAAGACGGTGGTCTCAATGGGTGAGTGGTCCAAACTGATCACATATTTCATAAAGTCATGATCCTAGCCTTTCCCATTTGGAAAGGACCTTCAAACTATTGCCCTGTGCAATGGCAGGCATGACACTACATAGAAGCCCTTCACCCTGTCCTGAGTGCATTGCAAAGGTCAAAATATTTGTAACTTCACCTATAGTTAATGATGCTCTGATACATGCATTCAAATAATCCACTATCACAAACACAATGACTCCGGTAATAGACATTATGTTTGATTTCAAGTATCTGTTTCATGGTTTAACTATACAAGTTTACTGTGGCCATGAATGAATGCCTCACCTTGGCCAACCAACTTTACAATCTTAGGGGATATACAAACATTGTTGTTAAATATAAAGTAATACCAAGTTTTAAGCCTCTGACAGTATTCCTAGTTGTTCAAGATAAGATTATGTTGTTTAAGAAATGATATTGTTTTACAATTTTAGGTCACCATGATCTTGAATAAAGGCAAACTAACCTCCTGCAATGAAAAGAGCTTTTGCCAAAATACATTCTTATCAAATTTTACCATCACTAAAAAACTGGATGTGGAGAAGTCAACCATATGACATGGTGGTGGACAAAACACAAAAGGTCGTCATAAGAATTACCTAAACAAAATTGTGTGTGTGTTTGTGTGTTACTCAATTAGAGATGGAGAGATATAAAGTACAATGTATGTGTATATATGCATGTGCATGAGAGAGAGAGAGTGAGACTGAGACCATTTTCAGCGTACCTGAAATATTTTCCTGTAACATCAGCTAACTCAGGAGCCAGTGCACAGTAAAGTGTTGTTTGTACTCCCTGTGTAGGATTCTTAAGTACTAACCAATTCAAGGGATATAGAAGAAAACTAGATATGGTGGAATGGTATACACCCATATGTCTAAATATCTTGGTCTTTACTAAACCTGGATGTAAGGCATTAACTGTAACTCTAGTACCTGAAACAAAAAGTCTCTAACCTTTTAGATAAATAAAATTACTGGCCTTTATAAGCGGGTGACCCTTATTTAGAGGTTGCCTTCAAGGCAGGTTCGACTGTATTTTTAAAAGTTATCCATGAAAATATGCACATAATCGACCTTTCATTTCTCTGCTCATGACAATTACCGGTATTTATGGATATCTCATGATTTTCTTGACTGAGATGAAAACCCTGACACAAGTGAGTGAAATGATGTTTCAGCTACCACATGCTCAAAATACAGTTGCTCTATAAGAAAGAAATTAGCATTTGTTAAGGAGAGATCAGAATTCTTTCCTCAGGACAACAGTACTTCTACTTCAGGACAACAATTTCTCGTGTACAGCCTTAACCACAGTGGATAAGCCCTAGTAAATCATTTAGCATGAATGGTAACTTTGGCAACATATATCGTAAAAATACTGAAATTGTTCACATTCTCACAATGCTGCTTAAGGTATTCCATGTGATCATTATTTAACAATTTAGAACAAGAGACTCTAACATGGAAAAAAAATTTAAGTGCCATGAATGATAAGTAAAATATTTGATGAATATGAAAAAGTAACAACATAAGTGACAACATAAAACAAAACTCTCACATGTATTCTGATATGTAAAAATTTAATTTTTATTGCCATGAAATGCAGAAATTCTTCCAGTTTTGGGGTCCAAAAATATAGGAAAAAATAGGAATATAGGGTCAAAATTATAGGAGTTTTATAGGAAATTATACATATATAGGAAAAAAATAGAAAAGGGTCAAAATTTTAGGAAAGGTTCAAAATTATAGGAAAATATAGGAAAGGGTCAAAATTATAGGAAGGGTCAAAATTATAGGAAAATATAGGAAAGGGTCAAAATTATAGGAAAGGGTCAAAATTATAGGAAAATATAGGAAAGGGTCAAAATTATAGGAAAGGGTCAAAATTATAGGAAAATATAGGAAAGGGTCAAAATTATAGGAAAGGGTCAAAATTATAGGAAAATATAGGAAAGAGTCAAAATTATAGGAAAGGGTCAAAATTATAGGAAAATATAGGAAAGGGTCAAAATTATAGGAAAGGGTCAAAATTATAGGAAAATATAGGAAAGGGTCAAAATGGAAAGGGTCAAAAGTATAAGAAAATATAGGAAAGGGTAAAAATTATAGGAAAATATAAGAATTGTAGGACCCCTGAAAATGATATCAAAATATCCAGTGAATAAAAAACCAAAATCTAAAAAAATTAAACATGTATCAAAGTAAATTAGACAGTGTTATACTGTAAACATACTGTAAATAGAGGATCTTGCATGAGTGTTTATGTAATATTGAATTTATTAAACGAGTTGAATAATTTTTTATGCAACGAGCCTTGGCGAGTTGCATAAAACATTATTCAACGAGTTTAATAAATTCAATATTGCATAGACACGAATGCAAGATTCTATTTATTATATAATCCCATAAAAACTGTTTTTTCGTAGATTTAAAACTTGTCTTCTCATTATAAAGAAAACAGCTGATTGACCGAAACACAACAAGTTCACGTAAATGTGTGCATGCGCCAAAATTAATCCTGCTGAAATATTAAAAGTAAACAATAGTCTGTCCGCAGGATACAAAAACAAAACAAACATTTTCAATTTAAATACAATGTATCTTCTTTTTAGAAGAAAAGTACAAAAGTATCAGCTTAAATTAGAATCAACAAACAGTGTCAAATGAAACAAACTGTGGATCAAGTCAATTGTGTGACGTCACTCTGAAATGACTTTATGCTTTATGACGTCACACTCATTCAATACGATTTTTATTGTATGACCGTATTACATGGATTATTGAGTAGATTATATAATAAATGTATATATTTTTGCTGTGTACTAATTTTCGGTTATTTCTCGATCGTTAGTTTTGCACGAAAATTAATACCAAATGAAAATGATATTAACGGTATGTCTATTGTGTTATAGTGCATATTACAAAAACTTGAAAATGTAACTTCGCGAATATGTCTAAATATCCAATACCGAGAAAATAAATACACACAAAATTAAATACGTTTACAGTATTAAATGTTAGAAGTTTTTATCTTAAATCCACTGTCAAATTAAATTTTATCATGGAATACAAGGTGATCCAAGAAATTACTAGTAACGCTAATCCAAGTACACAAGAATTTACTCAAAGTACATTCCACACTAAAATGTGTACATGCAGGCTGACCGATTAGATTTATTTATTTGTCCAAATCAGTACATTTTTCGTGTGCAAGGTTGCCGTTTAGTTACTTTTTTATCGTTAAGTGTTTGATTTTGGTACAATTTCTTTACAAAAAGTCCGAATTTTTAGTACTTTTAATAAATAAAATGCCGCCAAAATGGAAAAAAATCCGTCTAATTTGACCTTTACATTTTATCTGTCTATTTATCCATTTTTATGGTACAAATCCAACAGAAGGGATGGGGTTCGCCGCTGTACCACGTGGTCAATACCTCTTAACGTTTGTGCGAAACATTTTGGTTTGTGCGGAAAAACATCGTTTTTACAGGAAAACGTCATATTGTGTGATTCCATGTCCATTGGAAACAAGCGTTTTGCAGACACGGTAGAAGGTATCACGTGGTACAGCGGCGAACCCCATTGGTCAGCCTGTACATGCTAAAATTAATACATTTACTGTACATTCTTAAAGTATTACCTTTTAATCGTTCAGCAAGTTCTAGTGTAAATAAAATATTAGCTAGTTTGCTTTGGTCATAAGCTGCACTGGGATCATAGGATTTTTTACTATTTAGGTCATCAAAGTTAATCTTCCCTCGTTTGTGTGCTACACTAGATACATTTATAATTCTGCTTGGTGCCGACTTCTTAATCTTGTCCAGTAACAATGTAGTAAGTAAAAAATGACCTAAAAATAATAATGCAACAATATAGTAAAAATAATAATGCAACAATATAGTAAAAATAATAATGCAACAATATAGTAAAAATAATAATGCAACAATATAGTAAAAATAATAATGCAACAATATAGTAAAAATAATAATACAACAATAGGGTAATGTGTGAGTTTACATTTTTGATATTTCAATATTTTTGTTTCTTTTCATTTCACTACAGCAAACAAGGTTCTTTTTGTTAGTGGAAATTCTCGTGAAATTGTATTGATGGCATTTCACAAGGATATATGTTTATTAAATGTGTGAGTTCATGCAAGTACTTTTCGCTGGTGTTGCAGGAAATCTTGGTAGTCTAGTGGTCTAATGGTCACAGCACCAACCCAGGTAGTTTCTATGGTCAAATTTTAATCAAAATGACAATGTTTTGTCAAAGGCTAATGGATATTTTGAGGAGTTATCATTGGTAAACACTCTGACGTCATGATGATCCCCTATATGTCTCCTGTAATTATAACAGATGAAATAACCACCAATTTTAAAGCTAGACCAAACTCCAACAATACCGAGTTACTGATGAAAATCCATCAACAGACATGGGAAGGTATGGTGGGTATGGCTTGGACTTGGTACTGAGTCAAACAGCCAGAAGGAATGGTGAACAGGATCATTCCTACATACCCCAAAATTTGGTGGGTATAATAAGTTTTGTTCTTGTCTGGTTTTCATTGTTATGACATTTGTTAATGACAGTTTCAGCTTAAAACTGAATGGAAACATATACCTAAATGATTAACTCCTAGTTGAGCTTCAAATCCATCTTCTGTCACCAGTCTTAATGGCGTTCTCATTATTCCTGCATTATTGATTAATATATCTATACGCGATTCATCTGAAAAAAAACATGTTGAAATTTTTGTTGTATTAATCATGTTAATTACAGAACCATAATGATCACCAGTGCCATGTTGTATACTTATTGAACAAGGAACAGTAAAACCTGCTATACAGTAAAACCTCAAATCATCGCCACCATTTGTTCAGTCAAATTTTGGCGTCATAAAGGGGTTTGGAGATAAATTGGGGAGGCGGATAAAGAAAAACATACACAAAATGAATTTTGGGACTTCAAAATAGTGTGGCGATAAGCGAGGTGGCAAAGTTATCGAGGGGCATTATAACGAGGTTTTACTGTATTTATCAACTCTATAAAAATACTGTAAACATATTTATTTTTGCGCTGTACTGATTTTTGCTTATTTGGCGGCCGTTTGTCTTGCGCGAAAATAAATAAAGAGCGAATATTATGTTGTGTCTATTGTGTTTTAGTGTATATTTCAAAAACGCAGAAATTTAACTACGCTGATGTGTCTAAATTTCCTATACCGCGAAAATAAATACACGCAAAATTAAATATGTTTACAGTACCATATGTCCATGAGACCAGTGTTTTAAGATCCCCTTTCTTCATATTTCAACCAAAAGAACCTCCTTATATATTAAGATCACCTGTATATTACGGCCACTGCTTTAAGGTCTTGTTGCTTCATATTTCAACCAAAAGAACCTCCTTATATATTAAGATCACCTGTCCATTAAGGCCAGTGTTTAAGGACTTGTTGCTTCATATTTCAGCCAAAATGAACCTCTACATAAATACCACCTGTCCATTAAGACCACTGCTTTAAGGTCCCCTTGCTTTATATTTCAACAAAAAGAACATCTATACAAAGACCACCTGTTCATTAAGCTTCATGTTCAAGATCCCTTGCTTTATATTCAACCTAAAAGAACCTCTTAACCTCTTAAATGGAGTTTATAGACAGGTGTCCTTTGTAAAGATGTTCATTTTGGTTTGAACGTGTAGCAACTTTAAACAAGAGGCCCATGGGCCTTAACGCTCACCTGAGGAAGAGTACATATCTTATGCAGAGGTTCAATGGTCAATGACATTAATAAAAGAAGATATCAAAATTTTCAGCAGTAAGGGCCAATAATATGCAAGTATTTTTGCAAATTAATTATAATAATTATTATATAAGTATGCTATATATAACATTTAAAGTCTAGCTACAAATATTATTTATAAACAGCTAAAACATCTGTATATTAAAATGTGCATTAGGCCAATACCTACAATATTCCAATATACATGCCTATACAAAGAGTTTATAGTTTTTGAGATAATTAACCATTTAAGTATTCGTTCAATTCTATGACCTTGACCTTTAAACCTATGACCTTCATTCATATATCAAAATGATTGTTGTGCAAATGCCTACAATATTCCAATATACATGCCAATACAAAAAGTTTATAGTTTTTGAGATAATTAACCATTTAAGTATTTATTTGCATCAATGACCTTGACCTTTGAACCTATGACCTTCATTCATATATCAAAATGATCGATAGGCCAATACCTACAATATTCTAATATACATGCTTATACAAAAAGTTTATAGTTGCTGAGATAATTAACCATTTAAGTATTAGTTTGCATCTATGACCTTGACCTTTGAACCTATGAACTTCATTCATATATCAAAATGATTGTTGTGCAAATGCCTACAATATTCTAATATACATGCCTATACAAAAAGTTTATAGTTTTTGAGATAATTAACCATTTAAATATTCGTTCACAGCTATGACCTTGACCTTTGAACCTATGACCTTCATTCATATACCAAAATGACCGTTAGGCCAATAACTACAATATTCCAATATACATGCCTATACAAAAAGTTTATAGTTTTTGAGATAATTAACCATTTAAGTATTCGTTTGAGTCTATGACCTTGACCTTTGAACCTATGACCTTCATTCATATATCAAAATGATCGTTAAGCCAATACCTACAATATTCCAATATACACGCCTATACAAAAAGTTTATAGTTTTTGAGATAATTAACCATTTAAGTATTCATTCGCGTCTATGACCTTGACCTTTGAACCTATGACCTTCAGTCATATATCAAAATGATCGTTGTGCAAATGCCTACAATATTCTAATATACATGCCTATACAAAAAGTTTATAGTTTTTGAGATAATTAACCATTTAAGCATTCATTCAATTCTATGACCTTGACCTTTGAACCTATACCTTCATTCATATATCAAAATGATCATTAGGCCAATACCTACAATATTCCAATATACATGCCTATACAAAAAGTTTATAGTTTTTGAGATAATTAACCATTTCAGTACTTGTTTACATCTGTGACCTTGACCTTTGAACCCATGACCTTTATTCATATATCAAAATGACCATTGTGCTATTACCTACAATATTCTGATATACATGCCTATACAAAAAATTAATAGTTTTGCAGATAATTAACTATTTTGGTATTCTTGGACATCTGTGACCTTGACCTTTGAACCCATGACCCTGATCTATGTATCAAAATGATCGTCATGTCAATACCTACAAATAACTGAAAATCCTATGCCATTATCACAAGAAATGTTAAAAAAATAGCTTTTTTTATCAAAGGTCAAAAACTGGGACATGACCTTGACCTTCGACCTTGACATCAATTGGAAGAAAATTGCAAGACAAGATCAACAGTGAAAACTCCATACAATTATCTTCAGCCGTTATGAAGTTATAACAATAAATGTCTCATTTTAAAAATTACGTAATTTTACGCAAAAAACGCGTAACCTATTTTCGTCTAATTTTCATGAAAAACACAATTTTAATGTTCCCAGGTATGCTGAATCCAAATATCTAATCAAAATTTGCCTGCACCTTTTGGTTTCAGAGAAGAAGATTTTTTTGTCTTTTTGCTATTTTTAGAAACGGCGGCCATCTTGTTGGGCGTGGCCAAACCCCGAACACAATTTTGAAAGGCTGTTACCCAGGCATGATAATCACCAAGTTTCATCAAATATGGCCCAGTAGTTTTGGAGGAGAAGATTAAAATGTAAAGTTTACGCACGACGGACGACGCACGACGGACGGTGATAGATTGCAATAGCTCATCTGAGCCTTTGGCTCAGGTGAGCTAAAAACTGGTCTTAATAGACAGATGGTTTTCATATAGAGATGGTTGCTCTAGCAAGTTTTACTGTAACATTTTTTGTGACATTTTGAATGCATTTGTAACATGTGAAAGGATAACTATACATCTTTGTTTTTATGACTTTCTGAGATTATGATGCCAGAAAACTGCACCCATTTTGCCCACAAATGAAAATACCTGTAGACATAATTAGGTATGACATTTATTATATATTGCTGCACATTCTTCTTGGAAATTCACATCTAGATTTCACAATCATATAAATTTAAGATAAATAGTGAAACTATCTTTTGAGAGCCAAATACCCCCCCCCCCCAACATTTAATGTTTCCCATGACCTTGAACTTTATATGACCTTGGTTCAAGGTCATGACACACCTTTGGACCATGAAGATTATTCATGTGGGGTGGGGGTGGGGGTATAATAAAACACATGTGTGGTCAATTCTGTTTTCAGAAGGTAATGTAAAGTAGCATAAATTATGCATACCAAATAGATTTTTGATTGATGGTACACAAGACATTTAATGATTCTTTGCATAATATCATGAATTTGAATAGCATCTTAATCAGAAACTGAATGAGAAAGAACAAATCTCTTAACATTGATTAAATGACCAATGAGTATGGTTTTTGACCAACATGTCACATTTATGAAAATTTATGATGTTTTTTCAGGCCTGGTTTTGCACTTATTCCTAAACCTTGATTTTTCCCAAATCTGGCAAATTTGAAATCTTAATATTTTTTTGAAACGTTAAGATATTCAAGAATTTGAAGTGTCATTTTGAAGATTACTTCAAGCTTATTACATCTCTATTTATTTTTGACAAAAATGTTTATTCATAATTCAAAAAGAGATAATCAAAATCTGCTAACTTTAATTAAGGAAAAACTTGGTTAATAAATGATTGAGAAATTATAGCCAGGTAATCTGTTGATGTTACATGTAGTATCTTATCTTGCTCAGTTTGTTAAACTCTGTTTCAATTGCTTTAAATTGTTAGCATTCTCTGTAGCAGCCACAAGAGGCATATTCTTTTTTGTACTCTACAGAGGTGTTTATAACATGCACTGAAGCACCCGACCTGGGTTTTGAGTCTAGTCCGAGAGACTAGATGTATATATACCTTTAATGTAAAAATGTAAATCTTACTTTTATTAATATCGGCAGCAAATACTCTTATCGATTTTGTTGATGATAAATCTAACTTTTTACAGAAAACATTTCTATTGTAGGATTCTACTTTGATTTCTCCCTGTACCTGCCTACATTCTTCCATGTTTCTACAGGCCAAGATAATTTTTCCACCTGAAACAAGAGAGAGAAGATTGAATAATATTTTCAACTTTTTAATACAGCAGGACAATATTTTTTCCAAATGAAATGAGAAAGCACAAGAGATAGAAAGTATGGAAACAAAGAGATTCAGTACTGAATAATATTTCAACTTCTTTTGGATATTAAGCAGGCCAACAATGAGAGAGAGAGGCAGAAACAGACAGTGTGAGAGAGAGAGAGAGAGAGAGACAGAGTGAAAGAGAGAGACAGAGTGAGAGAGAGAGAGACAGAGAGAGAAACAGAGAGAGAGAGACAGACCAAGTGAGGCAGAAAGAGAGACAGATAGACAGTGAGAGAGAGAGAGAGAGAGAGAGTGAGAGAGAGACAGAGCGAGAGAGAGAGAGAGAAACAAGAGATCGAGTATTAAATTACCATATATTAAAGATTTTGTAGCAATTTAAAATACAAACATAGGAGAAATTTGCAACAATAAAACATGTACTTAGCAACAACTAATGCAACCAAAACAATGACACAAGTCATAAAACAGTCAAACAAGACATGACCTCATTTTGTAAATAAGGTCATAATCCTTTCCTTTGACTTTGACGTCATATAGAAAAGACGCTCTATTTAAAATCTGCATTGGAAGTTGTAATACTGTAAATCAGATATTTTTTGAGATATTCGCATATTCTTATTCTTATCATCACATGATGATCAGTGCACATGCAAGTAAATGATATCAAAACAAAATATTCACAAATGCTTTATTTTCGCGGCTTGTTACTCTTGCAGATTTATGCGGAAATAAAACAAGCATGAAAATTTCTAGATTTAAAGTACTAGTAGTACATTTTAGGAAAAGCGCACAGAGATGAAAAAAACATGTACATGTATATATAACACACCTCTTTTAGCTAGGTCTCTGACTGTTCCCTTCTATATGTTATAATAACAGTGATATAACACATATATTAAGTGTATATACAATGTAATTATATATATCAAACCTCTTTTAGCTAGCTCTCTGGCTGCTTCCTTTCCTATACCAGAATTAGCTCCAGTTATAATTACAGTTTTACCAGGAATTCTTTCTTCACCTTTGTATCTAGCACCTACCATGTAATCCCTTATAATAATAAAATTTAACTTTAACGTAAAAATGCATAACCCATTTTACAACCAAATTTCTTAAAATAAACAAATTATAAAAAAAAGAACTTGTCTCTAGTCATTGTTTCCAAAAAAATTTTTTAGAGGGATATTTTTCAGTCAATGGGACATAACTTTTAAAAATGGTTATACATAACCCAAATTCAAACTTATGCAAGATATTTTGCTCATTGGATTATATTGTAATTTTCAAAAGAATCTCTTAAATCAAAGTCTGTAGTGTCTAGAATACATAGTGTATTTATGTCCTCACATGGACAGTAATGAACTGTAATGTTGTATTTTTAAAGACATATAAAATGGACTTTTAGTTGATTCATGTCAATATATATGTTATAAGCATTTTGGCCTGTTCACATATAATTAGAGCAGATTTAACTTGTTGTACACGTTCTTTCACCTAGTGATTTAAAAATGAGATCTAAAACATTGATGCCATAGGTGCAGGTATGACATTTCTTTAAATTAATGCTGGGATGTCCTAGCTGGTGAATTGTGGTATAGGTAGTCTTGGACTGGGACTAAACACCAATCCCTCCCTCCCTCCATCAATCAAATAATGAGTATGTTTATATGCTTCTGATGACATTGACTGATTGTTGATTGATTGATTGATATACTTACTTAAATAAGGCAACTCCTCCGACTAATGTACAAGTAACACTAGCAGGTACAATATATTTATAAAAAGCCATTCTTAATGGTTTTTAATGGTGCATAGTCCTGTAAGAAAATAATGTACATGTTTATTATAAAATATAATTTTCACTTAAATCATGGTACATTTTCATTTTTTGTTTTAGTTTTTCAAAGGTTTTATTGCACTTATAAATTTGAGGATTGAAGTATGTTACATGTCACAAGTACCTGTTTTATTTGGATATTCATTCATGTGAATCGAAACACATCGGGCAATACATAAATGAATATCACAATATAGATTGCTGCCTGCAATGTCCAATGTTGTTTGGTTAGGGAAACTGTTACAGTGCTCAAAGAAGTCAGATTCCTTGGGATGACACGCCTCTGGTATTACCGTATATTTATGTATTGAAACATTTCTATATGTTGGAGTGAGTACTGCCGCCAGTCAACCCCCTTCCCCCCACCCCCCACCCCAGTAAGCCAGCTTACTGTAACAAAAATGCAAAAGGGTTGTTAAAATTATCATTAGTTCTGAATGTATTTGAAAATGATGAAGAATATGTCTTGCTGTTTTGGCAGCAGATACCACGGTTTTTAGAGATAAGCAAGGTCGTGAATGGAACAGTTACATTCACTCAATCTATATCAGTAATATTGGGCAATAATTACCTTAATGTAAATCACTACACGGCAAACACTTCAATATCAAATGTTACAAATAACAAAAATCATTCATTTACAAAACTGTTACCATCTAGCGGATGCATTTTAATATACTTATTGAACACCCATTGCATCCAAAACAATTCTAACCTTAAATTTTTTTAAGGTTTCTTCAAGTATTTTGTTAAGTTTGACAAATTAACAAGAGGCCCATGGGCCTTAACGCTCACCTGAGGAAGAGTACATATCTTATGCAGAGGTTCAATGGTCAATGACATTAATAAAAGAGAATATTAAAATTTTTAGCAGTAAGGGCCAATAATATGCAAGTATTTTTGCAAATTAATTATAATAATTATTATATAAGTATGCTATATATAACATATTTAAAGTCTAGCTACAATATATTATTTATAAAAAGCTAAAACATCTGTATATTAAAATGTGCATTAGGCCAATACCTACAATATTCCGATATACATGCCAATACAAAAAGTTTATAGTTTTTGAGATAATTAACCATTTAAATATTCGTTCGCAGCTATGACCTTGACCTTTGAACCTATGACCTTAATTCATATAACAAAATGATCGTTAGGCCAATACCTACAATATTCCAATATACATGCCTATACAAAAAGTTTATAGTTTTTGAGTTAATTAACCATTTAAGTATTCGTTCAATTCTATGACCTTGACCTTTGAACCTATGACCTTCATTCATATATCAAAATGATCATTAGGCCAATACCTACAATATTCCAATATACATGCCTATACAAAAAGTTTATAGTTTTTGAGATAATTAACCATTTAAGTATTCGTTCGCGTCTTTGACCTTGACCTTTGAACCTATGACCTTCATTCATATATCAAAATGATCGTTAGGCCAATACCTACAATATTCCAATATACATGCCTATACAAAAGTTTATAGTTTTTGAGATAATTAACCATTTCAGTACTTGTTTACATCTGTGACCTTGACCTTTGAACCCATGACCTTTATTCATATATCAAAATGACCATTGTGCCATTACCTACAATATTCTGATATACATGCCTATACAAAAAATTCATAGTTTTGCAGATAATTAACTATTTTGGTATTCTTGGACATCTGTGACCTTGACCTTGAACCCATGACCTTGATCTATGTATCAAAATGATCGTCATGTCAATACCTACAAATAACTGAAAATCCTACGCCATTATCACAAGAAATGTTAAAAAATAGCATTTTTTATCAAAGGTCAAAAACTGGGACACGACCTTGACCTTCGACCTTGACATCAATTGGAAGAAAATTGCAGACAAGATCAACAGTGAAAACTCCATACAATTATCTTCAGCCGTTAAGAAGTTATAACAATAAATGTCTCATTTTAAAAATTAAGTAACTTTACGCAAAAAACGCGTAACCTATTTTTCGTTCAATTTTCATGAAAAACACAATTTTAATGTTTCCAGGTATGCTGAATCCAAATATCCAATCAAAATTTGCCTGCACCTTTTGGTTTCAGAGAGAAGATTTTTTGTCTTTTTGCTATTTTTAGTAACAGCGGCCATCTTGTTGGGCGTGGCCAAACCCCGAACACAATTTTGAAAGGCTGTTACCTAGGCATGATAATCAGTAAGTTTCATCAAATATGGCCCAGTAGTTTTGGAGGAGAAGATTAAAATGTAAAGTTTATACACGACGGACGACGGACGACGCACGACGCACGACGGACGGTGATAGATTGCAATAGCTCATCTGAGCCTTTGGCTCAGGTGAGCTAAAAACTGAAGTGACCAGAGCTGAAAAACCTTTATACCCAGGATGGGGATTGAACTTGCAACCTTCTGCTCCATAGTCAGATGCTCTACCACTGAGCTTACAGCCCTAGGGAGTAATTTACACTACAGTCCCCTCTCCTTTATCATTTAAGGTGCTGGGCATCAATTGTTCCTACAGCCATACAACAACGTATAGCCTGTAACCTTAAATTTATCCTCGTCGTCACTGAAGTGACCAGAGCTGAAAACCTTTATACCCAAGACAGGAATTGAACCCTCGACTTCCTGTCCTGGAGCCAGATGCTCTACCACTGAGTTACCAAGGCATACAGCTCTATGTAGTGTAGATACCCCTGGCGGCAGTGTATAACTTGTGTGAAAGAGAACATATAGATAAACAGACGAAGATAGATACATCATTGGTGAGGGACATTTTTGGTTAATCTATTTAATAACGGGTACTTTAATGTATAGAGCGTTGAGGGGAACACAATATTGGCGACATACTTACTGAACACCCAGTGCATCCAAAATAATTTTAACCTTCAAAAATTTTACAGGTTTCTTCAAGTATCTTGTTAAGTTTGACAAATTAAATATTTTTCGACGCCACGGTCAAATTTCACCAGTCAAGATAAATTGCTTGAATAAAATTAATAAGGTCTCTACCGTTCAGATTTTGTAAAATACAGCAAATTATATAAAAATGTTAAAAGTCGCATGTTGAACTGTTCGAGGAAGTAACTTGGTACATAAAATTTCTAAAAGGGAAAATGAATACACGTAGTATTCCGGAATAGGGTTCCTATGTTAAGTTTTTAACTGCTACCAGAAATTTTTATAATGAATCTGGACACTGTGATGTTATCATGATTTAGCAAAATAACTGACTTTCTACAGTTCTATGCCAAATTTCAATTAATTAGTATTCCAATATTCTGAATTCTTCTTCTGAAGTTTTTTGAAAAAAGTAATCTCCTTTAGTTATAGAATCGTCTCTATATTCTTATAGTAATTTCAAAACTTTTAATTTGTGTTTTTGGTGTTTTGCTTTTTTCTGACTGATTTGCCGGTTCACGTTGAAACATCACACGGTACATTTTGAACAGCGTCGTTGTGTAGTGAATGACCCCACTAACCGTCTGGAATTATATTATAAATTGACGAAAATTATAAGGAAAATAATGAAATAAGTCAAGAAATAAATGCAGGATAATTTTTGTTGGAAAAAATTAACATAAACTGCGCACATTTTCTTGTGGTTGCCAGAACTGCTGTTGTTAGCTTTTATCATTATTATTATTACTGATACTCTCGGATAAGCCAGAAGCTTTGAACAACATAATTGAAATACCCCGTCTTGTTGTTTATTTACCACACTGCAGGGGCGGATCCGGGATTTTTTGAAAGCATCCAGAGACGAGGGGTCTAAAATATACAGAAATGGGTTGTTATATTAACATATGGGGGTCACATCAGTCAATAGCTCTCTCTCTCTCTTTTAAATTTTTCAAAGGAGGGGTTGCAACCCCCCCCCCCCCACACACACACACCTTAAATCCGCCACTGCACTGTAGGCTTATTGCGTTAATCATGGAGGATTATACAACAAAATTTTATACAATAATCTGATAATAGATCTGCTGTACAGATCATGAAAAATGAACAAGAACATATCTTGAACAACTTGATACGAATGTCGCTTTACAACCGTTTGAGCACAGGACTAAAAACAAGGGGTCGAAATAATACTGAAATTCAGTCCAATAAACAGAAATCCATGGACTTTTTAAATGTTCAGTTTATAATGCAGCAAAATTCCGATTTTTGTTATCTTTGATACCTTTTTTAGGCAAGCAACATGTGTTTTATACTGAACACTATGTTTCTATTAATTTTATGACAAATCAAAGTCGGGCATATTTTCTAAAACGTGACATTGGCAACATTTTTCTTCATTGACTAAAGAACGCCTCAGATAACCGATTGATAATTTACCTATGCATATAATGACAATTTTGGGCAAGCGACCAGACTTCTACTTTATTGAAGACTTAAAAATGCTGAGGTCTATCAATACCATTATCTGTTAAGTGAAGTCAAGCCTGATAAAGTCGGTCATGTCTCGAATCAAAACTGACAGAGGTAAATTTCCAATGTCTTTATGAACTTGCAAAGTATAATGGGCTGTCTTATATTGCATAAAAGGCGGTTTGCAAGTTCATAAAGACATTGGAAAGTTACCTTATTTCTTATATTTACAATATTTATAAAAAAAATATATATTACCGTCTCATAATTTCCATGTTAATTTAAAAACAATTTTGAAGCACAAAGTTGGTTCACCTTCTGATAAAATGGGTCGTCTCCTGTCAGTTAACGAGAACATTGGGCATCTGACGTCATCACGTCAGAGCGTGGAGCATTGTCTTTATGAAGTGGCAAAGTATACTTTATTGAAGGAAAGATATTGCAATTGTAAATATAATGTGACAAGTCAAAACTAATTAAGTCCACTAATAGAATCCGTCAAAGGCAAGACTAATCCAGTCTAACAATAGAATGTGTCCATTCAACACTGAAAGTTTCAACCAATAGAATGTATTGAATCAAGACTTGCAAGTTCAACCAATGGCATCATATATTGAATCAAGGTGGATGGATTTAACGGATATCATCATATGTGAAATCATGGCTCAACAAGTCAGCAACTGACATCATGTGTTAAGTCAAAACTGATGACAGAAGACAACGAATAGAATTCTGTGGCACATCAAAACTGGTGAAATCAACCAATAGAACCATGTGTTAAATCAAGACTGGCAAAGTCAATCAAAAAACCCTGTGTTAAATTAAGACTGGTCAAGTCAACTGATAGAATCCTGTGTTAAATCAAGACTGGTGGTCAACCAACAGATTCCAGTGTTAAATCAAGATTGGTGAAGTCAACCAATAGAATTGTGTGTTAAATCAAGACTGGTGTTAAAAGTCAACCAATACAATTCTGTGGTAAACTTGAGAAGTCAACCAATAGAATTCCATGTTAAATCAAGTCTGGTGAAGTCAACCAATAGAATTGTGTGTTAAATCAAGACTGGTGAAGTCAACTAATAGAATCGTATGTTCAATCGAGACTGGTGATAGAAGTCAACCAATAAAATTATGTGGTACATCAAAACTGGTGAAATCAACCAATAGAATTCCATGTTAAATCAAGTCTGGTGAAGTCAGCCAATAAAATTGTGTGTTAAATCAAGACCGGATAAGTCAACTAATATAATCTGGTGTTAAATCAAGATTGGTGAAATCACCTAATAGAATTGTGTGTTAAATCAAGACTGGTGATGTCAACCAACTGATTCCAGTGTTAAATCAAGATTGGTGAAGTCAACTAATAGAATCGTATGTTCAGTCGAGACTGGTGATAGAAGTCAACCAATACAATCCCATGTTAAATCAAGCCTGGTGAAGTCAACCAACAGATTTCAGTGTTAAATCAAGACTTGAAGTCAACCAATAGAATTGTGTGTTGAATCAGACTGGTGATAGAAGTCAACCAATAGAATCCCATGTTAAATCAAGCCTGGTGAAGTCAACCAACAGATTTCAGTGTTAAATCAAGACTTGAAGTCAAACAATAGAATTGTGTGTTGAATCAGACTGGTGATAGAAGTCAACCAATAGAATCCCATGTTAAATCAAGCCTGGTGAAGTCAACCAACAGATTTCAGTGTTAAATCAAGACTTGAAGTCAAACAATAGAATTGTGTGTTGAATCAGACTGGGGATAGAAGTCAACCAATAAAACTCTGTGGTAAATGAACCCCCCCCCCCCCCCGCCCCCTGAGACGTCAACCAATAGAATCCTATGTTAAATCAAGCCTGGTAAAGTCAACCAACAGATTCCAGTGTTAAAACTCAAGACTTAAAGTCAACCAATAGAATTGTGGGTTGAATCAGACTGGGGATAGAAGTCAACCAAGTCAAGTGGAGTCAACCGATAGAATTGTATGTTAAATCAAGACTAGTGAAGTCAACTAATAGAATTGTGTGTTAAATCAAGACTGGTGATAGAAGTCAACCAATACAATTCTGTGGTAAATAATATTTAATATTTTATTTTGTCACAATATTTGATATTTATGCTAAACACTGCTACAGGTTAATCCTGATATTGTAACATCAATTACATGTAAAAAGTGTTTTAAATTAACACAATATTGATTTAATGTCAAAGAACATGGGGTCTTTAAGTCCTGTGATGTAACCAGTGATCTTGTGATTTCCTGACCATGGGTATAAGAACATTATCGGAGTGATTATAACCCATGTCAAGTAATGTCAATGTTACAGGTCATTCAAAATCTGATAGCACTGTTTACAACAACATCTTAATTTTCGGGTTGTGATAAATAAAGTGTGAGGTGGCTTGAAAGTATATATAGGGTTACACCCTATTATTGGCTTTTTGTGCAGTTTAGACTTACCCATGTTGTTTATTTAAACACTCTGCTGTCGGATCCTGAACAACCTATACCAATGACAACATCTCTGACATCAAAATGTGGGGAACAGTTTCATATATATGGTACAAAGATTTCACAAAGATTTGCAGATCTTTTTGGTACAAAAAACCAACACTTTTCTATTTTCTTATCATTTTTATTCCCGATACAATTATGATATACATGTATTTTCAATAAGTATATACTTTTTTCTTTTCAGCTTACTGTAAACATATTTATTTTCGCAGTTTTTTTTTCCCGCTTATTTTGCAGTTGTTGATTTTGTCCAAAAATTATAGTATGCTTATTGTGTTATAGTGCATTTTTCAGAAACGCGAAAATTTAACTTTGCAGAAATGTCTAAATTTCCTATACTGCGAAAATAAATATACACAAATTAAATATGTTCACAGTATTATATGGAAACTACAAAGTACAATACATTTTCTAATTTGTAGAAATATAAGAATAAATATTTATGATTTTTCTATAAAACGTGTTTCTTTAGAAACATAAAGGAAAGAAGCACTCAAAGATGGTAGGACTATTTTTGGCATTGACATTCATTTATAAGATGAGCAATGTTAATAAGAAGGCAGTGTATGCACTATGCTCTTGACCTATTGGTAAATTCAAAGTTTTCTGTTTCTTAAATATATTACTGATTTCCATACCCTGCATATAAAAGTTATAATGTATACATAGTATTATTTCAACAGTCAGGATTCAAATTCATATAAGAATTATTAGCACTAACAAGCATGGCAATTTTCAAAATTCACAAAAAAAATTGTATTGCCAAATGTTTACATAACGATGATCTTAACATCAAATAAACATAACACAATGCCATTGGCATTTCATAAGATAACAACAATATACAGGTGTTTTTTAAATATCAACTTGTAACAAGTATGTAAATGACATGTTAACAATAATATAAAAGAAAATATATCTTGATTTAATTAAACAAAATAATGTAAATGGTTCATTCTAAAGCCTTATTTATTGGAAGTCAACTACTGTATAAATGAAAAAAAAATAGAAAAAAATATTAAAATATAAATCATACATTTCGTAAATATAAATTAGAAATAAACTATAGATGAAAAATTATTTTAAAAATATGAAATATTAATTATGCAAAGAGATATACATGTACCTTTCTAAGGATTAAATTAAGTAAATAAAGATTAAATGAATTCCGGTTAATATTAAAGATTTGCATAAAATTCAACTGTATAGACAATCCAAGATCTTCACCTAACTCAACCAAGTAGCCGATCTGGTTCCCCAACAGCATTAGAGGCTGATGACATCATCTTTTTTAATGATGACGTGCTGTTTGTAATGGCATATTACTTAAAGCATTCCCACAGACCTCTTACAATGTAGGAAAATCCAGCCAGCCTAAATGTATGCAATGATGATAAAAAGCGACACATATTTGTGTCTTGGTTGAGTTCAAGCTCATACTATTTGCGTAACAAAAATCAATCCATATTAATAAACACTGCCGTAATATTGCATACAGATTTCAACAATACTTTATAACAAACATTTACATCATCATCACTAATGAACACAAAAACATTTATGAATCTGCACCATCTTCTAAACTTTTCAGACATTCTGGATTTATTATGAGATTCTATCAGTTACAACATCACTTTCATGCATGTTTACACAAATATGTTTATTATATCAAATCTACTCTGATATAACACCAAATTCTTTAATCCCAGTCCACTTTAGAGTTTCCGTCCATAGTTTCTCTCGCAATTCTGGGTCTTTAACGCTGTCACAAAATGGATGTGGAGCACACTCCCTTTATAAATGAAAGAAAAACAAAAACAAATCAGTAAATGACTTGTACAAAGATAAATAATTATTCTTAACAGGTCTCCGATAAAATATTCTGCCATTTGTCCCAACACAGTTGAAACTGCCTTGTGATGAGTGGAATTTTAGTAGATTATTGGTCAAATGTCATCCATGATTCTTAATCTTATTAAATTGTCATAATAATTCAAGATTCCACAGATTCAAGAATTTGCTTTGTTCTAATATAACTCAATTAAAACCTAAACTCTAAGCTTAGGTATAGTGTCATATTCAGATTGCAAGTCTGTACTGGGAGTCTTAAGTATCTGATTGGTCTAGGGCATGCATGTTTGGATCACAGTGCCTCTCATCTCCTACATTAATTTCAAATCCATTTCCAATATATCCTAGTGTGAGACAGTTTATCAGTTCACTTTCCAAAGGTTAGTGGTTTTCTCTGGGCAATCTTTTTCCTCCACCACCCCTGAAGCCTCTTGATATTAGTGAAAGAATCTTGATTTGGGTGAAAAAACTCTATTACCGGTACTCAACTCAAAATCTTAGTTCACAATCATGACAAGTAATTTCACTAATACCAAGATGCATTGACCTGTTGTTTTTTTAACTCTACATATGTAGGATATGAAAATACTGATACAGGTCCCAGTTTCACAATCATAACTTAAATCATGACAATTTGGAAATTATGAATAAACATTTTTGTCAAAACTAAATACAGATATAATAAGCTTGAAGCGATCTACAAAATGACAACTTAACATTCCCAATATCCTAATCAAAAACAAACATACTATTCCATGTCCGAATCACAATCCAGAAGCAAAGTAAAAACTTTGGAACTGACAAGTTAGGTTAGACACGTGAACTTCCACCAGGGAAGTGAGGCCGGGTGCTCCGGAAGGGTAAGCACCTCCTGTTTAGCTAGCTACACCCGCCACGTGTTAAATCAAAATTGTGTGAAAGGAACATGGAACTATGAGACGTCAAATATATCCAGAGCAATCCTGGACACAGAAACATCAAACTTATCAACAATACTGTGTTATCAACAATAATTAATTAAATTATTTAGCATATTTTTAAGTACATGTATAAGGTTACTTGATCTTATCTTAAAAACTTCCATTTTCTGTTTTAAATAAACAGTGAAGTTGTTGCACAATACAAGTGCCTTGGATCATTATTTGTACATCAACTTACTTGAATAATGCCCCTGTTAATTTACTACACATGTCCGCTACAGCACAAAACAAGGTTGTCTGTGCTCCATCTTCAACTGTCTTCATAAAGTACCAAATAAATGGAGAAAATGACATGCTGACAAAGAAACTCTGTCTAAATGGAAAGTGACGATAAATCTTAGTATTGACTACACCAGGAAGTGCACAATTAACTACAACTCCAGAATCTGAAATAAACAAACATACTGTCTGTATAGAAGAAAACATGATTAATTAGACTGTAATATATAGTGGTTTATGTGTGTATTATTGTGATGTGTTTGTTTTGCAGTTGATGGGCTGTGGTAGGGCTTGCTCCTTCTGCGAGAACTATGACGAAGCATGCAGGTTGATTGTGATACAGGGAAACAATGGACCTGTACTTGTCAGGCCTTTGAGGAGTTTTATGGCCTTCATCACAATATTGTTGATAGGTGGTGTCCGATATTTGGTGTCCAAAATTGTCTTGCATGATAAACTAAACTGCTGGATTATGGATATCTGACTTATGACAACATGTATGTACAATATGTAAAACACAATATGACATTTCTACTTTATCCTGCTTAAAACCATCCTCATCAAGGTTAATCAACGAGATATATTCATTTCAGAATACATTGTGATAGTGACATACACCTTAATTTTGCATACTGGTAATTCATTGTAACACAGTAGCTCCAATAATAATCAGTAAACCTGCATATAATCTACCCAAGTCTCTATAAATTACACATCCTATCATTTTATCAATCAATATAAAAAAAATTCTGGATAAATTGAACAAAATAGTAGATCATTTTTTGTATGAAAATTTAATAAAATAACAGACCTTCTCAGAATGTTGCCTTCTCACAAAGGAATCCATAAAGAAAAGCATTTTCCGATTACCGGTAAATGATTGAAAATGAGTAAAATCATCTCTAGAAATTTGGAGTCAGGCTCATGACATGTGCTTTTAAACAAGGGGGATAACTCAATCAGAAATAAAAGTGCACATATTATTTTTAATTTTTTTAATTTTTTAATTTTTGATGTTTAGGCTATAATTGTTGTAATGTACTTCACATTTACATTGTAATATTTAGACAGTGTTAGTAATGTGAAAATGTAATATTATTAGGACATGTTTATATGATCAATGTGTTTTTGCTTTTAAATTACAATAAACATAAGAACAACAATATTTTTATTAAATTATTATCAGTATGGTGGCACCGAGCTTGTACATATATAAGAGCTTGTACATATATATTCTACACATTGCCAAAAAATAAAAAAAAAACAAAAAAAAAAAAAAACATAGCACTGCGGTGCTGTTGTACGGCGTATTTGGGAAAATGGCGTTGTAGCAAGACAGAATATAACCGAACCCCCCCCCCCCCCCCCCCCCCCCCCCCCCTATGAATAGTCTGACGGATGTTTTTTGGAAAAAGAAACAATGTACCAAACCATGTATTGCTAAATTAAATGGTAGAAAATAATAATTTCATAAATATATGAAAAAGACAATCAGTAATTAAAATTTAATAAAGTCGTACCTGATCGTTTTGTCATTTAGGATAGAGAGAAAGTAGTTTTGCAGACCCTACCGTCGCTATGAGGGGGTACATTCTAGCGGTTGTATGTAACTGGATCATTTGCTGTTAAATCTGGGTTTTAATAAACTGCTGATTATCACTCACAATATTCCCGTTTCATGTTTACAGCTGGTTACTGGTGAAGTATTTAAAATCCACATGTGGTCATTTGCACACAACACTGTACGAATTATCTCCCTTTCACGAAAGTGAAATCTAATTGATAAACAGTTTTAAAATATGACACAATTGCCTCAACATCAAAATACGTTATCATACCCTCCAAAATAAATTTAAATTACCATAGATTTCATGAAGAATTAATTAAATCAACCTGCCATTGCTGTTTATTTCATAAAAAGTTATGATTTTACATCGTAGGACGCAAACTCCTCAGACTACTTTTTATTGTAAACACGAGATCAGTTCGCCAAATTGCAGAAATTATTGGATGCATCCCGTCGCAATATTTTACTATGTTCCGAAATGTATTCCAAAAATTTATTCCAAATGTGCATATGTAACCAAATGCATTACCCGTCTCAGAAAACAGATATATTTCTTTCACGCTCATTTACCAGGCGCACTATTTCCATGCGTACTCATATCTTATAATTTCATAGCAAAGAAGCCCGATATCTTGGAAGAAAGCGATAGCAAAGTACGTGTTCACTATCGTGAAACGCTGTACAAAAATAGAAAAAGGAAAATAATTAAGAAGAATTTTACATCTTGGTTTATTTTGATTGAATAGCTAATATTACATTTATGTAATATGCAAGTCCAAAATAGGGATGCTCCCATTTATAAAGACAAACAGCTTGAAACACATGTTGCCGTGTATTAAATTTCGCGGCGGAAAAACTTCTCCCTGTTTTGAAAAACTTCTCCCTACTCTTGGCTGAGGGAGAAGTCACTTCTCCCTGTTTCAAAATCTAATTTGAGCCCTGAACATTTGTATTTAATTTTGACAAAACTTGTTAATTCATAGCTTTGAAAAAGATAGTCAAAATTAGCTAAATTTAAGTTAAGGAAAATCTTAGTTAAAGAATGATTGTGAAACCTGGGCCACAAGTTATACTGTACAAATGTTACTTGTTACAAACCTTGTAGTCTTGTAGCCAATTCCAAAGAGAATGCCACCAATGCAAATTTACTCTGAGCAAATGCTGTTCCAGTAACATATTTATCTTTGTAATTTACATCATCCCAATTAATGGATCCCAACTGATAAGCGGGAGCGGCTGTGTTCACAATACGACTTGGTGAAGAACTTTTTAACATGTCCAGTAGTAAATGGGTCAGCAATACTGGTCCTACAAATTAACAATTGAAATATATTTAATTTACAGCAAAACCTTGATTCATTGCCACTATTTGTGGTCAGATTTTTGGTTTTTAAGGTGTTTGGTAATTAAATGATGGTTAATTATAAAGAAAATACAAGTATAAAGGAAATAGACTTTGAGACGTGAAAACAAGACACACAAGTGAATAGAAATGTCATGTAAGTGAAATAATAAATGTAATACGTGTAACATATACTAATTTCAAGTATTCCATTCATAAATAAGTCTAAGTAAAGTGGCAAAATAAGAATTTATTTTAATAGCATAGATAAATGATTGTGTACATATCAAAAACATATGTCAAGTAACTTCCCAGTCTTGAGAATGTTCCTTAACAATTTTATAATGAAGTGTAGATTGCCAATGAGCAGGAAAATTATTGTTTTCAAATATTTAAGAGTATAACCTTGGAATAAAATTGGTACCTATTTCAAACTATGGTGACCATTTAGTCTAAAGTTCCACCTCTCCCTGCCTAGATTTGAATCTCACTCTAGGTATGAGAAAGTCAGTCAGTTTTCTTGCTATAAGATCAGCAGTTTCATTGAACACTCTGGTTTTCTCTATGATCCCATAACTGACCACCTCTATGTAAGTGATGGGCCTCTGTGGCCAAGTGGTCTAAAGCCTGTGTTTACAGATCACAGAGCCTCTCACTGCCTAGGTTCGAATCCTAGTGTGTAGGAGTTCGTCAGTTTGCATGCTATAGGTCAGCATTTTCCTTGGAAACTCTGGTTTTCTCCACCATACCAGAACTGAATACCTTCATGTTAGTGAAAGAATCTTGTCTAAGCATCAAAATGTGTTCATTCCTAATATTATCTGGTGGCTCCTACCTAAAAAATTTACTTGAAACTGGCTTTCAAAACCATCTTGTGTTTCTTCTTGAGGACACATCATCACTCCAGCATTGTTTATAAGTAAGTGAAGGTTGGTTTCCTCTGAAAAATTAGAAAAATGTTATATATTGTAACATATACATTTATTTTATATGATGGAACTTGTGAAAATGAACTCGTTGTAAACTGTAAAGTGAAATACAGTGAAACCTTGTTTTAATGCCCCTTGAAAATTTTGCCAACTAACTTATTGCCACAGTATTTTGAAGTCCAAAAATTTGTTTTCCTGTGTTTTTTCTTCCGAACTCTTCATCAATTTATTTACAGACCCCTTTATGATTTCAGAATTTGACTAAACAATTGGTGGCAATGAATGAAGGTTTTACTGTTATACACTAGGACATACATGTTTAGCCAAACAGCATTGACCTGTCCGCTTGACCTTTCATTAGGAATATTCATGTTGAAAAATACACCCATGGGTAGTGTTAGGATTTGCTGTTAATAAATATACAATATACAATACATGTGTTTACTCATAAAATAGTACTGCTAGGTTTCCACAAATTTAAAATAATTAGTAGCCAAATTTCCAAAATTTGTGAAAATATAGTCCTTTTTATAGTATTTTTTCACAAATTTGCTAAAATAGGTTACTTTAAAAAAAAAAAAAAAAATCCTTAGAAATTAGTAGCCAATGGCAATTTTGGCTACCAGGAATGGAAACATAGGTATTGGTGTTTTCCCTTATGTACTTGTCTATTGTAAATATCTAAATAAAACGTAGACAGATCAATGTTAATCCAATTTACCATAAATATTGCTTTAAAAATTAACCAATGTAAACAGAATATCTTTTGAATAAAACTGTATATTAATAATGTCACTTACTTTTTTTGAAGGCATTAACAAACTTGTGTATAGAGTCAAAAGATCTAAGGTCACACTTCAGACAATATATATGATCATTTTTAGTACTCTCTTTAATTTCTTTACCAACTTTATCCCCTAAATCTTTGTCCTTGCATGCCATATATACTTTGCATCCTGGAAAAGAAGATAACAATAAACAGTAGATACAACCAAGTTTTGGAGCTAAAAATATTAAAACTAATTGGAACAAGAACTGTCTGTTAAAGAGACCAATTACTGATGGAGAATATTGATAGTAGGCAGATAGGTTCTTATGATGCTTAACATATATGCATAGTTTCAGAATAATTAAATTCTACATAACTAAATCTTTGGACATAATAGCAAGAATAAAAACAATTACAAGTAAAGAATTTTCAAGTTTCAATAGTAAGAGAGAGAGAGAGAGAGAGAGAGAGAGAGGGGGGGGGGTAAATTTTATACCTCTTTGAGCTAGATCCTTTGCAACAAGTTTACCAATGCCAGATGTTGTCCCTGTAACTATGGCAACTTTCCCATCCAATTTTGCAGGACTTATACATTTTGCACCTCTCATATACTGCCTAGTTAAAATAAAATGTGAAACTATTTACAGAAATTAACACAAAATAGTAGTACTGGAAACTTCAGAACAAGGCACACAAGTGATGAAAATATGTCATGCAAGTGAAATAATATAATACATGTAACTTATATCAAGTATTGTGAAATTCCATATATACCCGGTAAATAAGATTTTCCTATCCTTGGCAAATAATATTAAGTGAAAAAAAAAGAAAAAAAAAGGGGTGATAGCTATCAATAAGAGAGAAACACATCCTGTAAAATGGTAGTGTGGGTTACAAACACAAACTTGCCTGATATTACCATACTTAAAAGGATTCAAGTTTGTGAAACTCCATTTATAAATAAAGTAAATAAATACTGCTGACAAAAAAGTGAATTAAACAACATACAACAATATAATAACTTTACTTACCATACTTTGGCCCGATTCTCCACCAGGAGATATGGATTGAAGTTAAACCATACTTATAAAGATTAAAAAATATATCGTCAAATGTTCAAATATCACTCGTCCTGTCTCGGATCACACTTCAGACAATATGGAAACAAGTGTAGCCCATGTTTTATTTAATAACTTAAAAATATTAAATATTTTTTAAAATCAAAAACATATTTTTAAAATTTGGGTCATGCTGGATATTGTGAGAAAATTTGATAGAAATTCATTGGATATTTATTAAAATATAGATAAATGAAAATTGGGTTGAAAGATTTTGCCAGCCCACCTACACATTTTAGGATCACAGACGTTTCGTCCCATAGGACTTTTCGTCCCATGCCATTTCGTACCATATTCAGGACTTTTCGTCCCATATTTGTGAGACGTTTCGTACCATAGGACTTTTCGTCCCAAGACATTTCGTAACATTGTTATATTATCTAAAAGAGATAAATAAATATTATCTATTCATTTGTTTTTAGTTTTTTTATTATTATTATTTTTGTGAATAAAATTTAATTATTTTTATATTAAGTCAAGCACAGCTTGGAGATATTTATTTTATTTTATTTTATTATTTTTTTAAAATAAAATTTAATTATTTTTATATTAAGTGAAGTTGAATAAACTTTAAAGCCATAAACAGATAAACTGATCGGGAATACTGATTATTATTATTATTATTATTTTTTTTTTTTGAAAACAAACCATTTTTCCACAAGCTTTTGTTGTTCGGTATGTTTGTTAAGCTGTTAAGCAGCGTGGGTTAAGATGCAAAATATTGGGATAGTCATTTCACAGGAAACGTTCTACAAACACGAAGAAGCGCGGGCATCAAAAGAGACTTACTTCAAATAAATCTTATGAAAAGGGTATAGTATATGTAAATATAGCAATAATAGTTTATTTGCATAAAGTATTAACAACTTGTAGCAATATTACAAAAAAAAATATATAAAGATAAAGATAGCGGCAGAATACAATTATCCTCAAATACATATTATGTACAGTTATTAGGTATACTTAATTAAACTGTTGAATATAATTTTGTCTTAATTTAAATGCATCAAATAAATACTTTGATAATTTCAAAATAAGAGACTCTGAATTACAAATAATAAGATTATAAAGTTTATGTATACTAGGCCAATGATTATAATATTTCGGTAAAAACTGTTTCCTTATTTCTCGATATAGTTAACATATGAGTGTAAAATGATATTCGTCTTCTAAAAAGTTCATGTTGCAGCATCTACAAATTCTCTGCTCTCTCGGAATATTAGGTATCTACCTGATTCTATAGATAATTTTCAAGACCTACATCTAAGTTGTGCTATTAAAGAAGAATGGTCTATACACGATAAGTCTAAATACGATTCAAATTTAAAATTACGTTTAACATTTTGGTATAACAATAACTTTGGTTTGGTACTAATAGAATAATGCCAGTGTTGAATGTACTGGTCATGTAAACGTTGTATTAATAATTCCACATTAATCAAATTTGGGTTTTGACGTGACAATTCCAAAATTCTGGAAATCCGAGACTACATATAAGATTTTTTACATTATACACCCAGTTCATTTTACCATTGTTAGCATCAAACAATAATCAGATAATACACTATAAATCTTAAAAATTATACTATCATGGTTTTGTAAAATCTTAAACTAATATTTAATAATACGTTCTTGTCGTTTAATAAACATAGGATAACGACCCAGTTCGCCAAGCATTGCATCAACAGGCGTTGATTTACTAACATTAAGAACATTTCTGCAAAATTTATTATGAATAATATCAATATTTTCAGATTTGTGGAAGCCTCAAATTTCTGATGCATAACAAAGTATTGAAACACACATAGAATCGAACAACTCACATTTTTGTTTCACGGACATGGGAAAATTATTGAACACTTTAAATAAACTAAATAATGCATCGTCAAATTTCCATTAAAAATCGCACAATAACACCAAGATAAATGTTAAAACAAATGTAAAGGTACGAAAAGCCATGGACAAGCTACGAAATGTTCTTGTAAATCTTAAAATTATGGAACGAAAAGTCCTGAAAATGTTACGAAATATCATGGGACGAAAAGTCCTATGGTACGAAACGTCTTACGAGTATGGGACGAAAAGTCCTGAATATGGTACGAAATGTCCTGAATATGGTACGAAATGGCATGGGACGAAAAGTCCTATGGGACGAAACGTCTTGCACCCCACATTTTATACCCCTTCAACTTACAAATTATAGGCAACACAGGTCTCTGCCCTACCCCGGTACTCACCTCACTGCATACAAAAATCCAGCAGTAAGGGCAATTCCTATAGGCCACCAAGAGTCGAATAAAGCATCTGGGTTTGGGAAATTTGGCATTCCAGCTGGACCAGCCATGGCAATCGCGTATCCCTGCGTTTCAATAAGAAGTGTGTGTGTTTCAGATGCTGAACGTGTTTTACCGGCAGTATAGACGGAAAGCCCAACTTAACACACCCTAATGCAACAAAATCTTGGCTCATGGGGCAAAATAAGTAAGGGCACCTTATTCTTGATGTGTAATATCAAAGTTGGATAAAAAGGATACAATTCAAAATTCCGGTTTGTTGTAATGCAATTTCTTTTTAGACCCTTTTGTCGCAAAGCATTGTATTTATGTGGTATTTCAAAACACAATATGTACAGTTTGTTAATTCCAGATATATACATATAACAAGTTCCTGCAACAACCAGAATGCCTTTTTGCATGTGAGCTACTTAAAAATATAAACAAACAGGTTTGTATGTAAATGCCAGAGGAGTTCCGCTGACATCGCTCAACTGCGCATGATCTGTGAATAATGTATTGAACTGCAGATATGGCGGACAGATCAAAGACAATCGGATCGGGTGTAAAACCTGTTCCAATGAAATTATTTGCAACATGGGAAGTGGAGAAAACGTCACCGAATTGCATACCAAGGTTATTTAGAATCTATATAATAGTCGTTAAAGTTGGCAGAGTTTTACAGACAAAAATCTCTTGGACAACAGGAAGGTCTGACAAATGTCAGAAACATCAAACAAGACAAGATAAACAACTGTGGTTTAATCTCTTGTGTATACATATTTGTTTAAGCATAGTATTGAATTATTACCAACCGCTCTGAGAGAAAGTCCTACATCGACTATGTAGGGATGACAGATTTCTTTTCTTTTCCATTAATATGATCATCAAAATACTTGCAAGAGTTGGCTCATAAAATATCATTGACTGACCATCCTTGTTGAGTCATTTAATAATATTATGATTGTAGGCACTGTCTTTGACAGGCAAAGCTTCATAATTCGTGCAAACAGATAGCCTTCAAATTACCCTTCTTATCATACTCCACAAGAAAATGATGTTACATCAGCAAGAAATGTCATCTGTCTTTTTTCGTGTTGTGATTACCCCCTTTATAATGTCGTATATGTACCAACATATTATTTTTTTAAAACTAGTTCATTGAGTTGTACCTATTAAAAAATGTAAAAGGGTATATGTGTAACAATAGAAGTTCTAAAACAAAACAACAACAATGCAAACATCATGTAAGTGATAATGATAAAGGTCCACATTTATAGGTGAGTGTAACAGAAAAGGGTGAAATGTAGCAGTCAAACTGGGACTTGAAGCTTGGACCTTCCCAATACTAGCAGGATGCTCTACTAACTGAACTACCCGGCCACCAATCAAGCCTGGCCCACCACATTCCTCCCTTCCTTTTTTTTTTAAGCAAATCCCTTGAATCAAAACCACCAGGTACCACCCTGGAACCAACCAGGTTGTTGGTTGGCCACTTTTCAGGGTAACCAGGGTGTTTGTCGGCCACATCCCAGGGTGGGACGAGCCCCAAAATGTAACAGGAAAGGGGAAAAAATGCAATGGCCAAACCAGGACTGGAACCTGGGACCCTCCAAATACTAGCGGGACACTACCCACTGAGCTACCCGGCCACCTATTGAGTCCAGCCCACCACATGAGAATGCATCAGGACCAGAATCCAAGATAGTTTCATGAAATGGAATTGAAAAACAAGTTAGATGTTGCTGTAGAGCTGTATGTCACCAAAAAGTGTGTATACTTATAGGTCACCAGGTATTTAGCTGGACTTTCTTTGCCCATAATATTTAGATAGATATGTATATACAACATGTACAAGATACTTTACCATATATCTACTTTTTATCATCCAGTAATGCAGATTCAAGTGCACCTTTACTGAAATAAATTATAAGGTGACTTTGCTGAATCATGAAAAAGTGGCAGTGACACGTTTTAGTGGAACAGCACAATTGTTCCATAAAACATGGTTTGGTTTCTTCTTTCATATGAAGATAATAGCAAATCATGTTCCGACTCTTACTAACTTAATCCATGAAATTAATGTAAACTTTTATGTATACTAACAATTGTAAAATCACAATCACAGTGCATATATTTCTAAAATACAACAATGACCTTTGTGACCTAAAAACAGCTTTTATAGTCTTTTATTTTTACTAATTACAGATTATGCTGTTTGGCATTGAACAGATTGGTTGTGATTCATCCCTTAGAAAATGATCTTCATTCTATCATAATTGCAGTCAAGATGCAGGTAAGATGTATGACTATGTAACAGTAACCATGGTGATAAGGATAAATAACCATGTGGTGATTATGTAATCCAATAATATAGCACAGTGGTTATCCTGGTTTCAATTATATGAAGGAACTGTGAGAATACTTCCTTGGAAAATAGATTTCTGCTCATCACAAGGTTAACCCTGAGCATTGTTTACTGGTATCAATTCATTTGGCAGCTGGTTAAACTGAGGCAGTGTGAAATTAAATGTCTTAATAAAGGAAATACCACACAGCCTTGACTGGCTAAAACCTACAACCCTTGAATGAAGAGCCTTGGACCTTAACCACTCTACTGCAGGTTTCCACTAATTGATATTTACAAGAATCATATTTCATTGAAATTATTTGAAGGTAAGATATCTTCAGATTTAAAATGGTTTAGCAATTTGTTTAGTAATATTTTTATTTTATTAACTTCTCTTAGGACTCAAAAAGAATGTTGCGATCAAATGAAATAATCTTGCCACAAAATGGTCTCTTGGACACAGAGTTAGATCTGTCATTTTCATTGCAGGTAAGAATTTTTTTCAACTTAAGGTTAAGCTTGTTTAACAATTTACATTAACTACTGTTGTTCTTCTGGTTGCTACTAAAATCACTATGAGCATCCTCGATTAATAAATTACCTCTGTAGACCGATTGTTGCAATAAGAATTTTTATTCTCCCCAAAGGGAGAGCATATAGTTGTGGTTTTGTGTGTATGTCTTTCCTTTTCATTTGTATGTTTGCCATAACATTTTAGAGCATAACACCAAAGCTGTACAAGTATGAATGTGAAACTTCATAGGTCGATAGATCTGAATGAGGAGATATGCAGTGTTCAAGAATCATAACTCTTTTTTTGCACAATTTAGGAATTATTTCAAACAAGTGTTTATTTGGGGAGTATCCATCAGATCTACAAATTTCTTATACAAGTTGAAAATGTTTTAACCATGGATTGTACTTCATGGGCCTGAATTTTCATTTACGGTCAATGATGCAAAGACCGTTCTAAATTGAATAATGGAAATAGAATTATAGTTATTATACATATAAGTATTGTTACTGGTATGTAATTTTGATATACCAAATGATTTAAATGCATCTATCAGGAGTGAATTCTTTGTTTATTTCAGTATCCACATTATTTAAAGAGAGATGGAAATAAGTTACAAGTCCTGCTTCAGCGAAGGAAAAAATACAAAAATAAAACCATACTTGGTTATAAAACTTTGGCTATAGGACAAGTAAATATGGCTAATGTAAGTATGTACTTGGACTACAAGTCTTGATATTTTCATTATTGCTGTCATGTTCTAGGACATTTAGGATCTGTTACTCTCACACAACAATCGGAAACAATGTGACTAAGCAGTGGAACATTTGATTTAACTGACAGCAAACTCTCAGATGTGTAATGGCAGAGATCATTTCTGTATGATATTTGGGTACAAAATTAAAGATTTTAAATGGGGCTTATTTGCCCTATGTGTAAATTTATAATGACCACTTATTCATGAGTGTTGTAAAGTCAGGTAGTTTTACACCTCCATCCCAAGTTGAGATTGTTAAAATTGCATCAAGGCAGTCAGTTCAGAGACAGTGGAGAAAACTAAGGTGCCCAGAAAAAAACCCACACAGACCTTTAGTAAGCAAACTGACAAACACACTAGAATCTATCTCAAATGGGGTTCAAACCTAGGCTGTCAGAGGCCCTGTAATCTGTAAGTGCACACACTTTATACCACTTGGCCACTGGCGTCCCACTTGTTCATGAAAAATACGGTAATGGTAGGGATCACTTTATAGCTGTATAGTCTCTTAATTTCTTATTATAAAGTTTCTATAGATACTTTCAAAAGTCAGTGTATCTTAAGTTTACTGTAAAAGTCTCTTCCAAGTTACACAGTTAGAGTTGTCAGCCCTTGTTTGAGAAATAAATGAATCCAAGGTTTCTGCATGACTGCAAGATTTCCGTGTTCTGTATATTGAACTCCTTTTATATTTCTGTCAATGTCTATTTATTTTCATATTTTACAGGTTTTACAAAGATCTGTTGATAAAGATTTACATCTCTTCAGTGATCCTAAATCCAAAACAAATCAAGTTGCCAAATTAACCATGATGTCATTATCAAGTCAGCCAGTTGATCATGTAATTAATGGACAACGAAAAACAATATCGTCAGATTTAGGTAACAACTAACTTTTTTATTATGCACATGCATAATATTATGTTATTAAATGAATACAGTAAAACCTTGATTGATTGATTATTTCCAAATCTCATTATAAAAATGTTTGACAATAAATTGAGAGAGGGTCATAAAGAAAGAAAACGAAATGGATTTTTGTACTTCAAAGTAGTGGTACAATTGGCGATTTGGCAAAGTTATTGAGGGACATTATAACAAGATTTTACTGTAGTTGAATTTCAGTTTGCCTGTTGCCAGTACAAAGTCAAGAGATTTTTGATACACAAGTATTGGTTCATGGTTCAAAGTTGTTGTATTTCGCACCAAAACAAATGGGTTGTAATTTTTTAAACTGAAGAGTAATGCAATCTTTGATGACCTAATAATTCTTCTCTTATTTTCTGTTTGTAATTTTAGACAGATCTCCTGATGTAGACAATGACAGTGATGATGAAGATGACGTCCATGGGTACCCAGACATGGAGGAATCATCAAACGATGAAATGAGTGACAGTGAACCAGTCATGCTGGAGGATGATGGGAGAACAAGACCTCGTAAAAGTGGTAGAGGGCAGAATAGAAATACGTCTGTTAGAGGGAGGGTAAGTCTATAAAAATTTGGGGACAGAATCTTAATTAATTTCCAAGATTAAAAAAAAATGTGGTGATTGTTCTTTTGTCAAGCACTCTGCATTTAATAAATGAAAGTCACAGGGTCCTTTGGAAAAGACCTTAAAACCAATGCTCAGTGTTAGGCAATCATACCAGGTTAAAGAACTTTCCCTGCACTTTCCCAGATTGCACTGCAAAGATAACATGCTGGCACTTCAACTGTACCTGGTGGTGCCCCAATATAAATGAAGTAATTTGGACTTGGACAAACCCTATTTAATCAATCAATCACATTAAACTGTGTAATGAAAATTTTATTCACTGTGACATTTGATTTCCAGTGATTAATGGTCAGGTTTTTGCATATATACATGTTTTATCTTTAATTAAGAAATGCCATTCTGATATTGGAATTTCAAGAGGTAATGCTAGATAGTGAGGAGCATGCCAACATTTGATGAAGGGCTAAGCCCTTCATTTTGAATTTGGCATGCGCCACACTATCTTGCATTACCTCTTGAAATACCATGAGCAGAAATGTCATTTCTTATATTTACAATTTATGCTAATAAACATTTTGTACCCATATTTGTTTCAACTCTTGGCACTATTTCTTCCATACTTGCTCATGTGCAATAGGGTTTTTTTGCCATGCGAGATCGGTGTGACCTTTAGTGGCGTCATAATCAAAGGACAATCACATAATGTCACTCTGTGGGGAACATGACGTCATCTTGCGGGAAAATTCAAACACATCAAGGGCCATGGCCCCTATTGTCTTTTAACGAGAATTGCAATACAATTGCTTCTGCATGTTCCATACAGTCATATTGTAAATATATCAGTGTAACCCGTTTTGATATGTGTGCTTCAATGCTTAACATTGAGATTTATTTATCATTCTTTTGATAGCAGCAAGGAAAAATAAAGCAAAGATTCATAGCTTTGTTGAAGAAGTTCAAAGTCACAGAAGAAGTATGTATTACATTATAATATAGTTTTATGTTGTCATATCTTGATTTGAAAAACACAAAAGAAACATCTTGTCCGAGATACCCTGTTGAAAAATAGAAGATTTTCAACATGATTAAATTTCAGAATTTTGTTAACAAGATATTTTCATTTTTACAAGTTTTGATTATATTAAACCCAGTCAATCATCATAATATTGCAGTGTTAAGATAATATTTCTAGAAAATAGTGCAAATTTTGTTATTTTACTCACATAAATAAAGAAGGGATTTCTGTAGCCAAGTGATCCAATACATTGGTTTCAGACAGAGACTTGAATCTTGGTGACATTGATAACAAAACTTACCTGGTCAGGCCTTAGATTCGATGTTTTTGTCCTTGACAATAAAACTGATCTGGTTGATATATTGATGCTCTTCTTTGCTGTTTTAGGCTTTAGATTCTGAAGCTGACCATGACCTTGGTGACCCTGACACTAATCCTGACCCGGTTGATGATATTGATGACCTAATTGATGAGTTAGAAGATCTGAGTGACAGTGGTCCTGAATTAGATACAGTCAGTGTAATATCTACGCCAAAACCTAGATTACGGTAGGAACTTACTATAAATCAGAAATTTTTACGTCTCTTAATTTTTTTGATAATCAACATTTCAAGATACTTGCATACTCTATGTAAGGGCCACTTGCTTATAAAGGCCAGTAGAATTGTATCACAATTATTCTTTATTCATATCTGAACCTGTATGCTATGTTTCCATTCCTGGTAGCCAAAATCGCCATTGGCTACTAATTTCTGAGAAATTCTTTCAAAAAGTAGCCTATTTAGCAAATTTGTGGAAAAATACTTTAAAAAGGACTATATTTTCAAAAATTTTGGAAATTTGGCTACTAATTATTTTAAATTTATGGAAACCTAGCTGTATGTAAAGGCCACCTGCCCATAAAGACCACCTTTACTTGTACCCTTGGGTGACCTTTATAGACAGGTTTAACTGTACTTTTATTTTCATGTTGTCAAAAAATGGTCAATGTAAATTTTAAGTGAATCATCTCAAAACTAAATATTTGCAAAATTTCATTTTCAAGTGTACCTACTCTAGTGAATTTATGCAAAAATAGATTGAACTCCAAAATCTTCTGATTTACAGTAAAATGAAAACTTGAGTGAACTGAAAAAAACTGTCTAAACTGAACTTGTTTATATCTGGACATACAGTCAACCCCAACTTTGAAGGTCACCAAAGGAACAAGTAAAAGTAACCCTTATAACACAAATAAAAAGCAGTGGGGATAAAATTTTACTGGCCTTTAAAAAAAGGTGGCCCTTATATATAGAGATGGCAGTAGAATTGTATCCCAATAGTTTTTATTCATATTATTTGAAATTGTATATAAAGGTGACTTTTACTGGTTCCCTTGGGGGGCCTCTATAGACAAGTTTGACTGTATTACACATATTTTAACATAGTACAAAAATATGGAACAAATATACATGTATAATACTTGTTTAACACTTCTTGTTTTGTTGATTTTAGACCATTTTTTACCGCTAGACAAGGAAGTGGAATAGACGTGGCTGATACCAATAAGGTTTGTTTTTTCTTTTTTCTTTCTTTTGGTATAAGTGATCCTTTTGCATGACATGAAAATTCTGATATTGTCAATGTACTGATTATATGATTTACACGTAACTATGACGATGGCTGATTGTTGTTTCCATGGCTTTTTATGTTGTACTTATATTTCTGATATAAAGTTCAGCATTACTGTTTCAAAGTGGATTTATGAAATGACTTTTCTTGTTCAGCATTACTGATTTAAAGTAGATCTATGAAATGACTTTTCTTGGTTAGCATTACTGATTCAAAGTAGATCCATACTAGATGGTGTTACTCTTGTTTATACATTAAGTTTTATACTGTACATTCCTGCATAATATCTGGTTAAAGTTTGCATTTAGTTTCACTTTTAGCTGAATCATGGAATGGTTACAGTAGCATTGCCTAGTTAAAAATTGTTATCTTTTTAATAGTCATCTTTAAAATCTCTATTCATCTAGCAAAAATTCAAGCATTGGTTCAATAAAATATTGCTTTATTAATTAATTAAAAACAACCCAAACCTGAAGAAGATAAATTGTCTTATGTATTCGTATTTAAAATTAACAAGGGTTTTGGGTAATCCAGGCTTGTCAATGTCGCTTAATGCAAAGGCTTTGTTTTCTGTTCCAAACATGACACTTTGTTATCCACAATCATTTAAATTTGTAAGTGTTAGAATCATATACAGAGGAATTTAGTTTTGACATGAAAACATGAGAACGAGATGGTTGCGTCTGAAAACACACATCAAAATCTCACTATATACAGTAAAACACAAATATAACGGACACAATTAAACCCAATACATGGATACTGCAAAATCAAATATTTGGCCCGACCACTTCTCCAATATAAGTCTACATATAACATTGTAATGAAGTAGCTTAATAACAAAGTTAAAAATACAGTTATACACATGTTTAACTGTATATTATAATTATTTGGAATATGGTACAATGCTCCCTATCTTGTGGGGCTGCAACAGTTGAGTGGTTAATGCATCAGCCTTTAAACCCAAGGTGTGTCGAATCTGTGGGTTAATATGGGCCTTTTTTATGCAGGCCTCTACTGACTCGGTACCAGTATAATGAGCTGAGTGGTCTGTGATGTTTATCAACAACATTGCAGGCAGATTTGCACACCACATGAACCCATGTTTAGAATAAACTAATCCTTGAGATTAATTAAAAAAAATTGTCATGAACAACTGAAAGATTGCTGATGTGAGATAAAACAACATTTAACCTACCAACCAATCTTTAATCCTGTGAAAATTTACATAAAGCTGTTGGTTGTAACTAAGAATGTGATGAAATGACAAGGAATGATCATCTTTATAATACATGTATATCTCTCCTTTCTTTTAATGTTTGTAAATACTGCTTGTTCATTTTGGAGTGTGGAGGGGCGGGGGGCGTGGCAGAGTAGGAGGGAAGATTAGTAAGTAGTTAATGTACAATGTAGGCTTTTATCCAATGTAAGTGAAGCTAAAGTTATGCTACTGTAATGCTATTTTGTCTATCTTCTGTAAATGTTTCACTCCAACAGATTCTTCAGAAAGAATTTTCAAGTTTTTAAAGTTGGTTGACATTGGGGTTCGTTCAGTATTTAAATTATTATTTTATACACTTCCTCTAAAATATTAACAAACTAGCATTTTCAATAAAGTTTCATTACATTTCAAATATTCTCAGTTGAGCAATTCAATTCTCTAGGGTCTCTTGAATTTTGTATCTTGTGATATTCACTTGAAAGTAATTTTTAAACTTATTTATTTTTTAAATTTTTCATTGTATGATGTGAGGGTAGATGGGAGATAATCAAGATTTCTATTTATTTTATTTAAAATCATTTCATGTTGAATTGTTATGATCATTACATTTAAAATAAAAATATTTTATTTTACATTTTCCTAAAAGAGACATAACTATTTTACAATTAAAATTAGATGTATACCACTACCAATGAAAGCCATTATGATGGCATACATTTGAAATAAGTTATCAGCATGAAACAACTCCGATGATGGTGGGTCTTCGGTGTTCATTCTAGAAAGACCCATAGGGTCATTGATCCCTTATTTTGTCAAATAACCCCTTGTTAAGGCCTTAAAGGGTCATAATTACTGATAACATTAAACAAATGCAAAAATATTAATGTTTTGGTGTTTACAGTTTTTGAAAAATGCCCAACTGAAAATAGCCACCTCTGAAAAATTTTAGATTGAAAAAAGCCACCTCTGAAAAGTCTTAGATTAAAAATGGCCACCTCTGAAAAATCTTAGATTGAAAATGGCCACCTCTGAAAAATCATAGATTGAAAATAGCCACCTCTGAAAAATCTTAGATTGAAAATGGCCACCTCTGAAAAATCTTAGATTGAAAATAGCCACCACTGAAAAATCTTAGATTGAAAATAGCCACCTCTGAAAAAAGCATAGATTGAAAATAGCCACCTCTGAAAAAAGCATAGATTGAAAATAGCCACCTCTGAAAAAAGCATAGATTGAAAATAGCCACCTCTGAAAAATCTTAGATTGAAAATAGCCACCACTGAAAAATCTTAGATTGAAAATAGCCACCTCTGAAAAATCTTAGATTGAAAATGGCCACCTCTGAAAAATCTTAGATTGAAAATGACCACCTCTGAAAAGTCTTAGATTGAAAATGGCCACCTCTGAAAAATCATAGATTGAAAATAGCCACCTCTGAAAAATCTTAGATTGAAAATAGCCACCTCTGAAAAATCTTAGATTGAAAATGGCCACCTCTGAAAAATCTTAGATTGAAAATAGCCACCACTGAAAAATCTTAGATTGAAAATAGCCACCTCTGAAAAATCTTAGATTGAAAATGGCCACCTCTGAAAAATCTTAGATTGAAAATGACCACCTCTGAAAAGTCTTAGATTGAAAATGGCCACCTCTGAAAAATCATAGATTGAAAATAGCCACCTCTGAAAAATCTTAGATTGAAAATGGCCACCTCTGAAAAATCTTAGATTGAAAATAGCCACCTCTGAAAAATCTTAGATTGAAAATAGCCACCTCTGAAAAATCTTAGATTGAAAATGACCACCTCTGAAAAGTCTTAGATTGAAAATAGCCACCTCTGAAAAATCTTAGATTGAAAATAGCCACCTCTGAAAAATCTTAGATTGAAAATGGTCACCTCTGAAAAATCTTAGATTGAAATTGGTCACTTCTGAAAAATCTTAGATTAAAAAAGATCACCTCTGAAAAGTCTCAGATTGAAAATGGCCACCTCTGAAAAATCTTAGATTGAAAATAGCCTCCTCTTAATAGTCTTAGATTGAAAATAGCCACCTCTCTAGGTTTCCACAAATTTAAAATAATTAGTAGCCAAATTTCCAAAATTTGTAAAAATATAGTCCTTTTTAAAGTATTTTTCCACAAATTTGCTACATTAGGTTACTTTTTGAAAGAATTCCTCAGAAATTAGTAGCCAATGGCGATTTTGGCTACCAGGAATGGAAACATAGCCTCTGAAAAATCTTAGATTGAAAATGACCACCTCTGACAAATCTTCATTGAAAATGACCACCTCTGAAAAGTTTTAGATTGAACACTTGAGTCTTTATCTATATGAATGGTGGAGTAGTATTTTTAATGTTGTTTCTGTAAAGAATGTTAGAAGTATATAGAATGTAGATGTTAGATATTTTGACTTGTTTATGTTACAACAGGAGGATGTTAAGGTGGTAATAGAGGAACCTGATAACAGTATTACTAGTTACAGATACGTTAGTAATGACTCAGACAGTCATGCTGTAAGTATACACCACCACTGTACACTAACTAACTCTGTAACTAACCTCTGTATACTACCTACCAGGCCCAGGTGTCACAATCATTTCTTAACTAAAATTTTCTTTAACATAAATCTGTAAAATTTGAAATCTCGATAATTTTGTTAATTGTTAAGATATTGGGGTATTTAAGGTGTCATTTTTAAGAATATATCAAGCTTAAAAAGAGCTTGCCAAAATTTACTAACTTTAAGTTAAAGAAAATCTTAGTTAAGAAATGTTTGTGAAAGCAGGATCTGGTACTCACCTACTATACAATCTCTGTCTGATTACAATGTACTTCAATCTCAACTATACCAAATCTAGTTTAAGTTAGCTCCACCCACAACCTGTCTGAGCTCCACCCACAATCTGTCAATATATTGTCTGAGTTACTCTGACTGTGACAGTGAATTATGTTTTAATTTCCATAAAAAATACAACTTGAATATGTTTGATATTATTCACTTACTTGGCCTAGTCATAACTGGAAATCACTATTTGCATCTGTGATTGCCATAAAAATTCTGTAGAAAGGAAAATGTTATCGCTTATTGGATTTTACACACGCTTCATAAGTGGGAGGTCGTGGGTTTGAACCCTGACCCAAGACTTGAAAGTGGGTAGTGACTGTTCTTTCCCCAAGCACTTAGCATTATGAAATGAAAGTCACGGTTCTTTTGAATGGGAACTTAAAATAAACAAGGTCCTGTGTCACGGTAGACTTGGCATGATAAAGAACCCTGCTGTATAATGTCAAAGTTTCTGCACCTTCGCCTATAGCTGGCAACATCACAATATAAGTGAAATATTCTTGACTGGGATGTTAAACACCATTACTCAACTCGCACTGAAAAAAATGGTGATGTTTACACCTGTAGTGATATCCTTTGTGTTGTATTGCGTCCTATGAGCTAAAGGATTCACCATGTACCTGCCAAATCTCCACAGACTTCACTCATTGTATAGATATTCTTTGGTATTTGTGGGTGTGCATAGCAATTTCCGTTACGAGGTCGCCATGGCCTAATGGATAAGATGTCAGTCTACAAATCCAGGGTCTCTCACCACTGTCAGTTCCAGTCCTGCTCAGAACACGTGAGAAAGAGAATTTCCTTGCCGTTGGCCTTTACTGGTTTTACCTGGCTTATCTGCGGCGTACCAACTCGGTGAGCTAGCACCTTAAATTCACCTTGAGTGTGCGCTAGTACAAGGCAGACCATACAACACACTCGCACTTCACATGCATACATGAAATTGTTCATAGATTAATCCATAGAGATTAATAAAATTGTTCTTGTCGCAAATACCTGAAAAATTTCTAATGCAACGTTAAGCAACATTCAACCAACCAACCAATTTCTGTTACAATTAGACTCAAGTAAGTGAAAAAAGCAAACTTTATTCAAGTTTATTGGAATTTCTATATAAATTACTGTTAAAATAATTCACTGTCGCAAACACAATGACTCTGATAGTTGTTCTCATCATGTGTATCAAATCACCAAAGCACTGCCTTCTATCATGTGTTTATCCAGTATATTTGTATTTTATCAAAATTTGTCCCACCTACTACCTGTCAATCATTTTGATACTTGTACAAGGGAGATAACTTTAAGTCCAAAATATTCCGAATTCAGGTTCACAAATTGTTCTTTCATTAAAGTTTTGTGAGATAAGAGTCTGACTAAAATAATCAACCCCAAAGTTGAGATTCCTCTTTCCTTCATGTTTAAAGTCATAATGGATTATTTTTCTTCCATTTTAATGTCAGTGTTTGACTTTAGATATGATTTACATAGACTTTGGCGTCAAAATGTCATAAATTTCACATTTTATGTAAAACTAACCATTATACAATAAATTCCTGTTTGGTAAAGGATTTATGGTAAAAATTATCCTAAAACTATGCAAAAAGTACATTGTTTGCATTTGCAACCATTGATGTCACATCAAAATCATTGTGACATAGCCTTGGCTTGTCTCAACCCTAAGGTGAAACAAAAAAAATCTCTCCGTTAAAACACTGGTTTTTTTTGTTGGATAAGGGAGATATGATGGTCATAAACAATTTGGGGCTAAAATTTAATTAGATTTTGTCTAAATTTGAGAAATCAAGATTTAAAATCTTTTCATTTTATGTGTCCTAATTTATATGAAATTTAATTTCAGATAATTGTTTAGTTTAGATAAAATGTGGCATTAATGATTTATTATACATGTAACAGGGCTAAAAAATCCCAATATTGTGTTAATTTCTGAACTGCCGATACATACATATATTTAAACAACACATAAAAGATTTCTTACTTTTGCTCAGTCTGTTTCAATCAGTTTTTAGTTGTAAGCATCCTCTGTAGCGGCCACAGGGGCCCGCTCTTTTTTTTAACTCTACAGAGGTGTCTTTAGTGTGCAGGCCACAGGGGCCCACTCTTTTTTTAACTCTACAACGGTGTCTTTATTGTGCACTGAGACGCGGGCCTCTGTTTTGAGTCTCATGTAAACAACTATACTAGTATTTTAGCTTTTTACTGCTCTAGTATGGGCAGAAGATGAAAATCAGTCAGTGTCTAAAGTCAATTCATTCTAGAGGGACTTAATCCCTTATTTTGTTCAATGTTAAGGCCTTATTGGGCCATATTTAACATTAAATGAATGGAAAAATATTGATGTTTTGGTGTTTCAGTGGAATGTTTTTGAAAATGACCCTCTGAAAAATGTAGATTGAACTCTAGTCATTAGAAATAAATATGGTACCTCTTTCCATAAGAATGATTTCCAATTAATAATTTTGGTCAGGTTGTGTATATTTACTATTTCAAGTTGGCGTGTTTGTGACAGAGAAGTAATTAAGAGTAATTCACCATCACAAACGCACCTACTTGAACAGTAGTCAATTTCTGGAAGGCTAAGATTCTTGTTATTGTGTTGACTGCTTGGTTCCATAAAGTTTGTTTTTTTTATTGTTGAAACTAAAGTTTGTATCTATTATTCTCACATCAGTGATTCATTTGTTTGGCTTCCTTGTCTTTCTCTAGATAAATTGCAAATCTTCTTTCCTCTCTTATCAAAGCCTGAACTTGCATAATTATTTCAATTTTAAAATGACAGGTTTGAATTTTCTTGTTGAATCTTGATATTTGACATTTGGTTTATACTGATGGTGATACTTGATAATCTTTTGTGGTGTTACTGATTGTTTTCAAGATTTGACTTGTTTTTAATGACAACCCTTTCGTTCATCTGCACAATTCAAAATGAGTGTATACAATAACCTGTCATGAATGCCAGCATCCACATCTAATGTTCAAGTTTCGGATTACATTCTTGTTGTGTTTATTAACCAAATATTATGCCATTTGTGGAGTTTTGAAGAAAAAAACCCTGTTTCATGAACTAAAATCTTGGTACCAATATTATGCATGTATTAAGGTACATTGTAACTTAAAAATTTAATAAACATACATGTACATTGAAATTGTTGCTAGCAGATTTTTAGACTGCATTTTGAACAGCATTATATAACTGTATAGATTTCATTGTTTTTCTTAGAAATCAGTTAATTTTTTTTTCATTTTCAAATTATTATCTTAGTATCAAAGCAGTTTTAGCTTAAGCTTTTTAGGTGATGGATGCCTACACATAATTTGCATACAATGTAATAGGAACGGTATAATTTATATATATTTATATAGTGAACATATGCTACACATTGTACTTGGATGTTATACCATGTCTGTTGTTGACTACTATCAGTGTTACTTGTAAATAAAACCAGACTTTACAGCGCTCGGATAAAAAATTTCAAACTGCTTCAAACCATGCCAAAGAATTTGGTGTTGTGCACTTGACACCAAGTAAAAACTAGCACTAGAAAAAGTTTAATTTTATTTAATAAAAATAACATTCCATTGTGACATGGATGACATAGGGCAAATAAACTTATTGGCACTGGAACGAGTAAGAATAAATTCCACTTGCCACTTAGCTGTTTCAACTGGACTAGGACAAGTTGTCGATTGCTTTATCTTAGGCTAGCCTTGCTGACAAACCGTTTGTATTTAAAAGATTTGGTGTACCTATAGTCCTATATCAATTGATTTTCAGTCTTTTATTGCATGTCCTTTAAGAGGCTTTTCTGTACAAACCTGTAGAATTTTTAAAACTGTCTGACCTTTGTCTATGATTCATACAAGTTTCGGCTGCAATAGGCTAAATGCATGGTTTACTAAATGAAAAGGCACTACAAAAAACAATCAGTGAAACAAAATTGATTTGAAGTGTCATATATATAGTACTTTCTTTGTAGGTTAAAAAAATGGGCCTTCATGGTCAGGTGGTCTAAAAGGGTGAATTTTGGGATCACAACGTGTCTTAACCACCTAGGTTTAAAACCCGCTTAGGCAGATCTTATTATGAGAACGTTTGATAGTTCACTTAATGTAGGTTGATTCTTTATTCCAAAGACTTCTGGCTTCTTCCACCATCCCAGAACTGAGCGTCTCGACATACATGAAAGAGTGTTGACTGTAACATAAAATACCATGACTTACGGTAACTCAGCTCATAGATTTTAAAAGTTTGTTCTCTGTAACATTTGTTATACCCATAATATGATGACAGAATTATGGCATTATTTGTAGTTGTTGTCTGGTTATTGTTGTGTCCTTGTTCTCTGTCTGAATTCAGTCGGTATGGACATATTATCATATTTTCCTTAAAGGTATTGTCCTTGGTGTCATAGTTCTTGGTTTTTTCATCAGGGTGTATTGAAAACAAATGTCTTAATGAACCTTAGGAATCTGTCTTTCACTTTTACATATTAGGAACCTTAAGCATCAAAATGAATGGAAATATAGGGTGACTTAATTTGTTTTTGAGATCTTAATGTATTTATTTGACATTAAAAGTAAATGTACAACCTTACTCACATAACTATAATGACACGTATAGGACAAAGATACTGATCAGGACCTGAGTGGGGTCAGTGCTCCGGGAACTCCAGAAATCCGCAATAATAACGGCAAGCTGATCAGAGATAAAGTGTCTCGTATACGTAGCAGGTCCTACAGAGAAAAGAAGAGCAAACGGGAAGAGAGACAGCAGTTCAGGAGAAATAGTACTGGTGTTGTAGAAGGCTCGGTCAGTACTGTAAAGGTCAAGTTTTGTGTTGGGTGGTTATGGATTAACATCAAAACTGACCGTTTTGTATACTTCTGCTACTGGAACTGATTGCTAATTTCTCTGCTCTTTTTTCTCTTTATATATACATTGTCTGATGTAGTGTAACCTATCACAGAGCTTTATACACACTGCAGTCTTGTGTTTTTTTTATCTTGAAATTTATATATATTTATATATATCTTTAAAACTAAATCTAATGCTAATTATTTAATATATAATAGGTGACCAACACCAATTTACATTTTATTTTATATCTTTTAAAACATGTACATTCCAATAGGAAACAATACTAAGTCAGAATTTCTTAAAAAGTTTTGACTTTCTGTAGCAGTAGCACATTTTCAGTTTGCAATTTTTGAGTTTTGATTATTATCTTAACAGACAGTAAATGTAAAATTTAAAAAAATCCGAACCATTTACGCTAATTTTTTATCAAACTTTTGGAAATAAGTGGTTTTACTACTCAATATTAAATTCTTAGTACTTCACTCTTCAACAAACAGCGTTTACTCATAAGATAAAAATCTGAATGAATACTTATGAACCTTGAACCTTAAAATTATTTGGAACCCTGATACTGTATAATGCTTATATATTTTGCTGTAGTTTTGTTTTTGCTTTATCCGTAGTCCGATGTATTCCAGCGAAAATAAAACCACTGTGAAAATACAGGATTCTGAGGCATTCAGTAAAAGTTCCAGGTTCTCAAAAACACTTCCTTTCCTTTAACCAGATAAGACAGCTAAAATTTGACCCCAAAGAATACAATGGGCATCATTAAATAGTGAAAAATTTGACACAGCGAAAATATAGCAATATACCGTAATTACTTGCAATAATTAAAGTTCTTCTCATTTAGATCTATTTCAATCATAAAATGACTGGTTAAATGAATTATTTTTATGTATGGTACATCATGTGTCATCCCATTTATTGTGACATTACCTTTGCTTAAATATTCAGTGTGTGAGCTTGGCTTTTCATATTTCATATTTCAGTTAAGCGTCTGTTAGCTCATAATAAAAGAATTTGTCATATGTTTACTTAAAATTTTGGATTTAGCTAAGAAGAACTGGGAAATTGATTGTTTCTGTAATTATCAAAATAATATTAGGCAGACATGCCAACAATGTTTCTATGTAACATGCTTTATATAACTTCTCTCTCAAATATAAAATTTTGTCTTATTTGTCTCTATTATTTAGAACAGTGCAACTTTCAAATGAGATGTATAAAATTAAAAAGAATTTCCTGCCATTTTAACTTTTCCTTTGTATCTAAATATATAAAAATCGTCATGCAGAAAAGTCTGAAAATTGAAATTGCTTTGTATTTCAAATTAAATGGATAAATGTGTTTAGGTATAATAAATATTAGTCGGAGGTCAAAGGTCAAGGTTTTTGATCTTAGAACACAAGAGCTAAAAGAGGAACATGGAGCCCAGTGGTGGTAAGGTTGGGGATATATCAACATGACCAGATTGTTGATGTGTGAAACTCTTTTGTTACTTTAAGCCATATATATTTAATATGTAGTGGTGTCTTTTTATGTTTGTGGAACTTTGCCCTTTATTTCTATAGAAATCATCAATTGTGAATTGATTCAACATCAAGATGTATACTGTCTGACTATACTGGTATGTTTGTTAGTAAGCATGTTAAAATTTGGCTGAGAATTATGAAGGAAAATTTGTTCTTAATTTTTCTTATGACTGAGCATGTGACATGTTGAATTGTAATGAAAATGTTATCTTTGCATAAATATATTTTGTGTGTTTATATATTTAAAGCTTGTATGTTTAATGAAGTTGAATTTAATAATAACATAACTGTATATTAAGCCTAAAAAAATAAATGTGTTTCCACAAACCAAACTGACCCTAAATTTTTATGACTGCTCTCTTTAAGTTGGCATCCTTGCTATCTATGGTCAATGTAAAATTAAAAAGAAAGAGAATGCCTAACTTTGATTCTTATTTTTCTAAGAGAGTTAAGTTAGTGGAAACACATATTTATCTTTTTTTGGCCTTATATTAATGTTTGATGCTGCTGTAATGATATACAGATTGGAATGTTTATTGTATTTTAACAGAGCTAGATATAATATTTGACATGAGCTTTTTGCTAGCTGTTTGCTATACTAATACATTGTACATGCACGGCTTGTCAAAGCACTAGTAGGCCACACATACAACACATACCCGTATGTTGCATGTGTGATCTTTGATATACAGAGATTTTATATTTGAGATACACTGATTTTTTTATATTTTGAAAATTTTGAAAAATGAATATTTATGTACATTTGTTTGATTCTAGATAAAATTGCATCTCAATGGTTTTATGGACAGTCAGTGTGTGTGTGTGTCTGTGTGTGTGTGTAAAAATCAATGAAATGGATCATTTAAACCATGTTAAATGTAAAAAAAAATTATATGTAAGCCATGTGTTACATTATAAACTGGACATGGCAAGAAAGTCTTTTATCTTTTTCAGTTTGAAATTAATAGAATCTTACACTGGTGACAGTGTATGACAGAGATATCTTAAATGAGGATGAATATTTTCGCTTTAGCGAGTACTGGACATTGAAAATAATTAGCCAAATTTGAGATATCTCTGTCTTACACTGTTATTGGTGTAGGATTCTTTTTCTTACACATTTGCAACATAAAAACGTGATTTGTAAACAAATAATTGCATCAAATGTTCAGTTTTCATGCCACCATCCGTGCTTTCTGAAAATGATGTCATCAAAATTTGTTAACGCTCTTGTGTAAAATGATTATGGCAGCATCAATTTACTGGCTGTGTCTCACCCTGAATGCCCTCTATTTTTTCCCTTGAATCAGATTTAAAAGTCGGAGAATTCCAATTAATACCGGAGACGGTTTGTGTGATCTGTCTCAACCAGGGAAATCTAGCACCGGTAAAATAGCTTAATTCCCTTGTCACATGTGTGAGGAAATGTATTATGATATTTAACATAATACAACAACTGCTTATCACAATATGTAGTGATAAAAAATTTAGACCCATCCCATGGGACATAGGCCTCAGTGGTTGAATAGTCGAAAGCACCGGATTATTTTCAAAATGTCTCTCACTGCCTGGGTTTGAATCCCACTTGGGGCAAATACTTTTGCTGAAAAAAGTTTGTCAGTTTGCTTGACAGTTAGGTTGGTGTTTTTATGGTCACTCCTGTTTCTTCCACCATCCCAGAACTGACCACCTTGATATAAGTGAAAGAATCTTGACTGGGGCATAAAAGAAGACCATCACTCCACTCCTATTGGAAATAAATAAATAAATAAATTTCAAGATTAATTTTAAATGCAGCAAAATTAGGTGTCAATGTTATTTCACATGCTCATGTTCACACTACTGTTTTCAACTCCTCTTTGAAGTCACATTTTTTATTTACACGCATTTTGAAAAAAATACACAAAAAGTCTTTTTGAAGTAGTTAGTAGAGTGTCCACACATGAAATGCACCATATAGCCATAATCTTTAATTTGTTACTATTTATTTATTTATTTGTTCAATATTCTGATTAGTTTTCAAGTGTACGAGTCTTTTACTATTATTACCAGTAAAAAAAATTATGCATATTCCAAGTCATTTATTATTAACATCATATCATTGTGCATTTTTGTTATAGGTATTTAAAATTTTTAAAATACTTCAGAAGATTGATTATGTTTGATTTGCGACTTTAGATTTAATTTTGATACCGATACATTATACCAAAATTAATTACATGTGTTGATTTTAGTTACTTGTATGTGTACATGTAATTTTGATACATTGTGATTTTAGTTTCCTTTACTTGTGTACACATGTCTGTATTTCACTTTTATATTTTCAGTACATTTTCTGTATATAGAAATGCTCATGATAGTCTCTTTTCTGTATTTTTAGCCAAGAAAAGCATTACTAGAACAACTTGGTACAGTATTAAGTGGATCTGATGATAAAATCCCTGACAATATATTGTTAATAAATACTATAGAATGGCAAGGACAGGTAATTATCACTCATATTTATCTTCAAAATTGTTTCTTAGGGTACAACAAAAAACGAATGTAAACAATCCATAGTATAATTTACATCATTACCATTGCAGACCCCTCAGCCCCTTTTCAGGTTCCTTTTTTATGTGTCGTAATCTGAGGGTGATATGCCTTGGGTTTGAAGGTTAAGCTTTACCCACTTGGTCACTCAAGCCTCTAAGAGTAGTGCTTGGAGTGAATAAATAGTGTTTTACACTTTAGTGAAGGTCCTTGGTGATCAGTTCAGAAATTGGGAAGGAAACTGCAGTACTTTGGCATTGAAAACCACCAAACTTTCTCACACTCTTCTGAGTAGGGTTCTAGCCTTGGTTTTAGAGGCATTATGTTCCATAAGCCAGTGCCACAGTTCACCAAGCCACTGCGGCTACAGCGCAATATGCCTCTTGGAACAGATTGAAGCTTCCATGCACTTGTTTATATTGTTGGCTGTATTTATGATTTGTAAAGCAATATCATTTTCTTTTTCAGTTACTTGTCCAAAAATTACAAGAAAAACAGTTTAACATTATATGTACATGTGGAGATGCAGATGTAAAGGCATCTATCAGTTTTCTTGTCTCAAAAATTCAAAAATTGTAAGTATTGAATATCTTTTTTTTATTCATTAAGTTTGTATTAATAACTAGATTCTACTAGAAAATTGCATTTCTGCAAACATTTTATAAGTAAAATGAGAAGTTGGTAAAAAAGATGATGCAACATGAGTATCTGGTATCAAAATTTCTATGTAGATACATTTCTAGGTGAAAGTCACTAGAATCTATAAAACTGATTTTCAATCTTTTATTTTGTGTTGGTGTATGAAAATATTATTATTCCCTATAATTTGATGTCCGAGAAGAGGTTACTGTTGTTTAGTCATTGTTCAATCTAGAATGGGCACCTGTACCACTACCCTCAAAATGAAAATGATTACACCCAAAAATAATGACTGTTGGCCAACTTTGGCCTTCCTTTTCAATTAAAGCAGTGTTAGAAATTTTGTTCCATATCTTAATTCTTTGTTAATGCAAAGGATGCATGTCATATGTCTTTTGTCATCTTTGAAAACTGTGATAGGGTACCGTAGGTTTTAAGAAAGAAGTGAAACAATTCATACTGTAATCCAGATTGATAAACAGAATCATCACATCTTATTTGATTGAATGGAAAGAAGTATTTACAACTAAGCTGTGCATATAAATATTGTTGAGTTTAAAATTTAACTGCAGAGATAGCCATTACGCATACACATGTAAAGTGAAATCTCATTATAATGCCACTTGAAAAATTTGCCACCTCACTTATCGCCAGATTATTTCTCAAAATCTCAAAATCCATTTCTTGTATATTTTTATTGATAAGCTTCCCTTAATTAAATGCCAAACCCCTTTATATTGACAAAATTTGTCTGAACAAATTGTGGTAATGAATCAAGGTTTTACTGTTATTTATCTATTATTTTTTTCTTTTTCAGTTGTAATAGTAATTCCAAAAGTCCCGGTGCTGTAAAAGTGGCTATAGCAGGTGGAGACAATTATATCAATTCAGTATTAAGGCCATATGTAGACCAGTTTTCAGCCAAATCTCATGATTGGCAGAATTATGTTAGATTTCTAGTTATCCCATTTGGTAAGTATATATATATATAAATTTTCAAAACATTTTAAATTAAATTCTTCAATTGACAGAAAAAAAGGACAATTTAAATAAATAAATAAATAATTAATTAAATATATATATATTGGAAAATGATGTTACAAAGAATATATAGAAAAATTAGAAAAATGTTCTTCTCTTTTGACACAGTTATTGTCTTGGCCATAATTTAAATTGGTACTTTAAAAAAGGCATGGATTATTTAACTAATCTTGAGACAGCCCTGATATAGTAGAGAAAACTGCAGTACCACAAAGTAATCGCCAGTCTTTGAAAGCAATCCAACAAACTTTCACATTCATGAATAATTACATCAAATTAGATTAAATAGTTTTTTATCTCAGATTAAGGAAAGAAAACATATTATTATACATGTATATGGGCCTAAATTAGATTTCAGACCCCACATTTCATAATGATTGAGATGAGATTAGGTATATAGAAGGTATATTAATGTTTTATTTTTTTTCAGGGACCAGTTGTATAGGTAGATATTTAGGAACATTAGACAATGCATATGCCTCATTATTCTTAGATCCTGTGTGGAAAGATACATTTGAGAAACCAGAACTAAAAAATCCAGGTAAGTCTTAAGAGTTAGGATACAGTGTAATCAGTTATTTTTGTGGTGTACATTTTCATGGCTGGATCCTTTTGTGGCCTTGGTTTCCTTTTGGTTACACTCTCATTGGATCCTGGCCTTTCCTTAGTTCCTCCTTTACCACATCAAGACACAGTGAATAGCTCAATTCACCGGTTTGCACACACACATCGGGCCACATGTAGACATTAAACCCTGGCAAATGTGCTGCTAATGTCCATTTTTATGATTCTAAGAAAAAATACCATTTTGTTGACTGATCAATTTGTGGTTTTTTAAGCAGAATGATGTAATAATTAATAATTTTAATTAAACGTTATCAATATTCTAAGTTTGTTGAAATGTAAATCCAGAGTGCCTGGAGGGAACCAATGACCTTAGGCAAGTGAAATGACAACTTTCTCACACAAGGGTAGTTGGATTTGTGAGAGGCATTGTGATCCATAAGCACTGGTGAAGTACAGAAGAGCTTATATTGTAGACCCTGCATGGTCATCAGAATCATTGTCCAGTGTTTAAATTTGGGTTAAAATGTAAATTTTTTTGCTGGATAAAAGTTGAAGCTTTTGGTTAAGATTTGTATCAAAACCTTTGTTTGTGGCACATAGCATGATGTCACAAGGTAAGTAAAGGAGTGCTAGAAATAAAACACAACATGGGCATATCATTTGTCTTACCATGGTAACACAACATGGGCATAGCATTTTTCTTACCATGGTAACACAACATGGGCATAGCATTTTTCTTACCATGGTAACACAACATGGGCATATCATTTGTTTTACCATGGTAACACAACATGGGCATATCATTTGTTTTACCATGGTAACACAACATGGGCATAGCATTTGTTTTACCATGGTTACACAACATGGGCATATCATTTGTTTTACCATGGTTGGCTTTCTCCATGTTTCATGAAAAAGGAAATGCAAGTTATTTTAGAATTAGATAAATGTGTATAGTGCAAACATATCAATATTTTTGTGAATTTATATAAGCTTTACAATTACAAAAAGTTTGTTCTTGTTATTTTCAGAATCTCAAGAAATAGTGAATCGTGTGGCGAAGTACATGAGTAGTGCTAATAATGTCTTTTCAATACCAATAGCTGAAGCTATGGTCATGTGTAAAGGCAAAAGGTAATAATATAACTTTGATTTCCCGTAAACAATTGACGTATCGCTGACCACGCCCACAATGTTCCGACAAAGGTCTGGCATGCTTGAATTACACACAAAAAGAATGAAAACTCAGCCTGAATTGCGTCACTGACACTAGTAGGTCATTAGTTGCCGTGACGCTGCTTTGGTACCGTGATGGGGGCCTTTGCCAGAACATTATGGGCATGGTCGGCGATCCGTCAATTATGGTAATCAAGCTACCTGAGAATATATTTCACATAACTATCACATTAAACCTAAAGATTAAAGTATGTTTGATAATTGTAACAAGTTTTGGTTAATCATGGCATTGAATCAAACCTATTGTTATCTTCCACAGATTGAGTAAACACTGTATCAACAAAACTACTGAAGTGACCAGTAGATACAACCATGTACTCAAGTTAAATAATAAATGCATGCCTATTACACTGTATTGAATTAATCTAAATTTATTTCTATTTTAGCTCAGAAGATGAATCTTCACAAATATTTATCCCTTTTATAAGTGTAAGTAGAATTCATTATTAAAACTATCCTTTTGTATTGTTGTGAAGTTAAAATTAGTGGAATGAAGTTGAGTAATAGCTTTTTTACTCCCGAGTCAAGATTTATTCACATATATTGATGTGGTTGGTAAGTTCTGGTATGTTAGATAAAACCTGGAGTGCCATGATTAAACTACCCATTTCCAGCAAGCGAACTTGTTTAACAAGCCTTTTTCACACTTGGAACTGTTATATTGGGATTTAATATCAATGTAGTATCCATTGTTAAACACAAATCAATTGTAAAGGGTGCATGGATGGGTGGAATGTTTGTTAATCACCCTAGTCAAAAATATTTTACTCATGTAAAGGTCACTAGTTGAACCAGACAATGTATGAAGAAAACCACTTACCTTTTAGACCCATGACCCTCCATTTACAGTGTGAGCACTCTACCAAAATGCACTACTGCAGTTGTTTTTTTGGATAAGACTTATAACCTATGTCAGTTTTGTCTTGGTGCTTTCTTAAAACACTGCTGTAGTAGGCACTACAGAGGACAATGATAACTGGAAGTGGCATAAACAAAATCATGTAGAAAAAATCATTAATTCCATTGATTTACTTTAAACAAGTTTATTTTCGCAGTGTACAAATTTCCGCTATTTTTGTTTTGCGCAAAAATTAGTACAAAGCGAAAATTATATTATGCGTAATGTGTTATAGTGCATGTTTAAAAAATGTGAAAATTTTACTAATAAGATATGTCTAAATTTCACATTAAATAAATACATGCACAATTCAATATGTTTACAGTATTTACTTTGTATGTATGATTATGTCATCTGTGTCATGTTGGTCATGATTGTGTTTGTATTTATATTAGCTGTGTTTATAATTATTACTTTGTTTTATAGGAGGTAAAGATAGGTCATCCTGATATTATCAATGCATCATGTAAGTATCTAATGATTTAACATACAGTAAAACCCAGCAATAATGACCCATGATACCTTTGCCACCTGGTTTGTTGCCGCAGGTTTTTGAAATCCCAGGGTCGTTTTCTTTTATATATTTTTCCTACATAAACCTCAGGATTTAAATTAAATTTAGCTGTTGCCAAACAACTTTTTAATGCCACAGTCTGACTGAACTGCCATATTTGTAAGGAAAATGGGTGATATTTTAGAGGAAAGTTTTTGAAAATCACCCTTCTTGAAAAATTCAATATTGAACACTGCAAGCAGCCAGTCAGCATACACTTTACACTTGATTTATTTTAGTGGATTTTGATGATGCTTCCTCTATGGTTAGTTCACCATCGTTATCAAGTTCTCCACCATCTGCCATGGTGTTACTAGAAAAACCATCCAAGGAAACACAAACACCACCAAACTCTCCGAGTGTCACTACAGGACTGGCAAATGTTCAAAGGTATTTACTTGTTGTAATTGTAATTTTATTTGCATTGCACTAATTTCTTTCTTATTTGATGTTAAAAATTTTCCATTAAAACTTGTACGTACCATGCGTAAAATAATACATTTAAGTACATAGATAACATGGATATTGTCTATAGACAAAACCATGTTCCATACAATGCATATTCTTGTTTCATGATTTTCAATCCTATAGTCAGTTTTATAAATCTGTGAATATTACACCCCTCAAAAAGGTAAGAAAATAAAAAATTGTGAAAATTTGAACCTATGAAATTAAGTACATTTGTAGATTACTCTATGGATGTCAGCAAGTACTCAAGTACCCTGTACTCAATCGGAAAACTGATATTGGATTACAAATTTAGTACCAGTACTTGATTTTGAGTCTGTGCAAATAATAATTTTTTCAGATCTTAAAATTTTGTTGTAAACATGGGTAACACATCATTTGTGCCTTTTGTCAAGCTATTATGTCGTAGAACAAAAATCTTCTGAGACAGATTTCACACATGATGTCACTTTTCAATTGATTCTTTGATGTAATAGACAGCAAGGTTTGTTCTCCAATGTAGAATTGTTCACAGGTACAAAGATTTCAAACAAGACTTATTGTATTAAGTCAAAGGTAAATTCATTGTCAAGTATATACATTTTGTAGTCAAAACAACATTGACCTGTCAGTTTGACTTTTTTCTTAGGAATATTCATATAAACAATCCACTCAACATATGGGTATAGTCTGTCAGCGATATTGTGGCTGAGTGTTTATAAACATGAAAGAGTCCATATAATGTAGATAGCCTAAGATAGGGGTATATAAAGGTGGAGTTGACAAATAAACGCATGAAGGCGTGAATATACGTATGCAATAACACAATACTAATACCTTTTGTGTATAATAAACTGGCCTGTGTTTATAAACGCTCTGCCACAATATCGCTGATGGACTATAGTGTTCGGATTCGCAGTATTATACATACACAATACACATGTTTACTCTTTGAAAATAGTGTTTCTCATTACTTGGTGTCTTCCCATTATTTACCTTTGTTGCCCATTCATAAATGTACTCATCTATAATAAATATTTAAATTAAAGGTTATGGGGACAGGTCAATGCTAATAAAATTGATTTCGTTACAGCACAAGTGGTGTAGGCACAACGAGTAGTAGTCCTTCCACGCCCAGTGAATACATGGAATTACAGGTTGATTATTGGACATCTACCTCTAAACCAGAGAGTTCAGAAAAGGGAGATAAAGCTGGTAAAAAAGACAAAGAAAGCAATAAATCGTCGTTAAAAACTACATTTAGGTCATTACACGTACAAAGACTAGCACAGATCGGCCTATCAGAATTACAAGCAGCATTATTTTCAATGGTTGTTGTCATTAGAGAGAAAAAACAAAAAAGTAAGCTTTTATACTATTCATAAATAATTTAAAGGACTTTTTGGTCGCAGTCCAGATAATTTCACTTATATAGAGAAATCGCTAACTGTGATTAAATTTATTCTTTTGTGATGCTGAAATAAATACTTGTTAACCAGTCATAACAACGATGATTGATTTTATAATAGCATGTACGTCATGTCTTTATAAATGAAACAGGTAACTAATGTAAACAAATGTTCTCAAGCTGATGGTTATATCCAATCTGTGATGCTTTGTGGTAAAACTGTACCAGTAATGTAAATAATAAAAAAGATAAAAGATTTAACAAATTTTTATTCTTCTCATTTACAGTTATGAGGATAGGAAAGAAATCAAAAGAAACAGAGTCAAAAAGTCAAGTAATAGAAGGCATTAATAGACTTATTTGTACTTCTAAAAGTCAGAATTATGGCTTGAAAGGTTAGTACAGTAATGGTTTATTCTGGTAAAGTCTTTAACAGTTGGATCTTATTTGTTATTATGATAATCAAAAACAAACATACTAATCCATTTTCGAATCACAATCCAGAAGCAAAGTAAAAACTTTGGAACTGACAAGTTAGGTTTAGACACGTGAACTTCCACCAGGGAGATAAATGATTTCCACCTACACTGATCTGACGTGTACCCAGTACTAACATTTATATGTTGGTCTTTGAGAAAGAATGATAAACATGTTTATATAATATGTATTCATGTATCCAAGGAAATATTTTTACTGCAAGAATTTTTAATAGCTAATTTTTCTGCACACAACAGTCCTGAAGAGGAAGAGTGGTTAAAGTGCCAACTTATGGATCACAGTGCCTCTTGCTGCCTAGGGTAAAATCTCGCTTTGGCTGATCCTTGTTCACTTGCTAGAGTTCATTGGTTTTCTCCATGATCCTGGAACTGACTGCCTCAATATAAGTGAATCTTGAGAGGGTCTTAAAATTACATAACTACACTCCTCATCCTTTTATTGTATCATTATTGAATGATAAATTATGTTCAGTGTATAAATGTTGGAAGTTAATTATAATATAACAAGATTTCTTTTCTCTATCTTTTAGTGGTTGTTGATGGTACAGAATGGGGAGGAGTTAAATTTTTCCAGCTGTCATCACAATGGCAGACACATATCAAACATTTTCCCGTACTTGTGTTTGGAAATCCAGAATTGATGTAGACATTCGTCAGTGGTTGTTGTTATTGTTATCCATCAATGGATACGGTTGTGTGGAAATGTGCAATCTGGGAGATTTGAGGACCAGACATGTACAAGGCTTGTACTGGAAAGGTGTCTGGAGATATTTTACCTTTCGTTAAAGGAGGTGAAAGTTTTAGAGCAATACAGATGAATCACTGCTGTCGTGCGCTTTGACATGGAGACAGAATAGAGACCACCATGGTGTACATGTACTAATTGTAATCTCAGAATCAAGTTCATGTTTTTTTAAAGAAGTCACATTTTAATAATTATTACCAGAATATTTGATTAATGGTAACACCTTTTAATCTTTTTTTAAACACAAAGAGAATTTTTTAACATGATCTAAAATTATTTTGTCTTTGACAAATTTTTAATGCATGTAAATTGCTACATTGTGATACATTTTAATATGCTATATCTATATATGACAAAGACAAAGGGTTTTCTATACAGAATCTTCTTGGTATTTAACCTTCATAAATACTGCTTAAAAGTTAAAACACATATATATAAGTGTACACAAATGCACATTTATTCACATTTACAGGCTGACCAATTTGACAGATTTATCCTTTTTTTGACAGATTTATATCATAAAAACGGATAAATGGAAGGACAAAATGAAAAGGTCAAATTAGACAGATTTTTTTTCCATTTTGACAGTATTTTTAATTAAAAGTACTTTTTGTATGGAAATTGTACGAAAATCGAACACTTAACGATAAAATAGTATCTAAATGGCAACCTTGCACACTAAAAATGTACTTATCTGGACCTATAAATAAATTTGATTGGTCAGCCTCCATTTAGCCATTGAAGGCAAAATAATTGACTGGTTCAGAGAAGAAGCAAAACAGCATTTTGTTAAACAAAGTAATATACTGTTAAATCATTGGTTTTCATGGTGTTCAACTGTCATTGTTCTAAGAAAAAATACCATTGCTAGGAGTGGTGAATTTGTGGTTACTGTTAAAGGTAAGGTAAGTTTGTTATACAGCCAAATTTGTCTATAAAGGCCACTTAAGGAAACCATTAAAAGTGACCTATATAGGCAGATGGCCTTTATAAAGATGGCCAAATAATATGAATAAAGAGCAATAGGGATAAAATTTTACTGGCCTTTAATATAGCAAGTGGTCCTTATATAGTGGTGGGCTTTAAAGCGGGTTCGACTGTATACACTATTTTGTTGACATGTTAATTTGGGGATTAAGAAAGCCACAAACACAATGGAAAGGGTGACACCATGAAAATTGAAAACTTCACAGTATATGAAATAATGTACATGTACATTGCAATACAGCAGAGTTAATTTTGTTTCATTGTAAGGTTTGATCTGTTAAAACTGTGTAACACATCAAGCGCCAGCATTATTATAAATCCAGTGCAATTAATGAGCTTTAAAAACACATTATATATAAACTTCATTTATTATATACAGCTGTAAATGTTTTAATTTTAGCATGTACATGTTTTAGTGTGTGTAAATTTTAGAACAGAATATAATGGAGATAAATTCATGTGTGGACTTGAGTAGGTACCATTCATGTAGATCACCTTGTGTTCTATGATTGTATTTAATTTTGCCTTGGATACTCTATCATTAGGAAAATTGCTAAAATAAGTACTGTGCTAAAAATAATCCATTTACAGTAATATAAGTTAGAGCCATTCATTATATCAGCAAAAAGTATGTCATTTTTATATATCCATTCGTATCCATTGTATCTTTTCATGTCATTATATTTAGAGGTCAAAGTTGAAGCTCAAGGTTATATTGAGAGGTAAAAATTCAGAGCTCAAGGTTATAGATCAAGGCCAAATTAATTTCACATCTTCATGTATCTATTCTTAAATAATGATTTTCTGTAAATACTGGCAATAAAATTAAAAGTTTTTTTTAATGTCAGTATAATATGAAGTAAAATTTCATTTAGTATTTGAACTTAGATTGTTTTCTACTCACTGTTGATAGGCCTAGTCAATAAGGGTAAATATTTTACCAGAAGTATGAAGTATTTTTATAATCAATAATAATGATGATGTTATTTCTTACTAAAAGATTTGGTGCTTGTTTCATCGTTGTGTGTATCAGTACAGTGTGTTTTCCCAATAGCTGTAGTAGTAGCAGTGCATGTACTAATGGTGAAAAAGACAAAGAGTGCAATAGATCTGTGTTAATTTTTTGTATACTACAACCTAGTACCGTGGATAGTGTTCATTGTTTGTTTTACCAAAATAACAAAAATTGTCCATTTTTGAATAGATCTTTTTAGTAAGATGTAAAAACGGTACATATCTCAACTTGATGTTAGTAAAATCTTGCCATTTTAAATCCCTCGACTTATGTAAGATAAATTCAGAGTTTTAACTGTTATTTACATTTCATTAAATGTGTTTACATTTGTTGAAATGTGTAGAATTTGCTAGTTTATATCAGCATGGTGTAAATACAAGTAAAAAACGAAGTATGAATATATTATATATGACTTCATTAACTATGTAAATAAAGTTCAGGCTCCAGTTTCATAATCATTTCTTACCTGAGATTTTCCTTCACTTAAATTTAGCAAAGTTTAGTATCTTTTTTGGAACTTAAAATAAACATACTGTCCAAACCTTATTGCAAATGTTAAAAGCTTGAATAACCTTCAAAATGACAACCTAAATTTAATGAATATCTTAACAATTAACAAAGTTATTGGAGTATCAAATTTGCCAGATTTAAGTTGAGGATACTCTTAGTTCAGGAATGATTGTGAAACTCAGGCCAGATACTGAATCATTTTTTATTTGTCTTTGAAAATCAATTTATTGCTTGTACTTCATGTATTTTGTATATAATATTCTATAATGAATAATGTACCAACTAGTTTTATTACCAAATTTTGATGGTTTTGACACTGGGAACAACAAATATATAACTTCATAACATATTTTGGATTTTGTCACATGTTGGTGGGTTTTTTAAAGTTTCTTCAGAAAATTTTAACACATTAAAACAACTTGAACTGCTGTTACTTGTATTATGCATTTTGATACATGATGAACTATTTACATACACAATTCAAAACTGATCAATTTTTCAATTTTAAATAGACCAAGTTTATTTTTGGTATCGACAGGTGAAATATTGATTTTCATAAATCATGACTCTATTAGGCTGTCTTAGAATGGGGTTTGCCAGTGAACCGTATGATGCAAAATAACAGTTGTATAGAATATTTATATCTATTGGATATGGAATAACATAGATTGACATTTTTCTGACAAAAGTGATGTTATTCTGGAAAATTGCAATATAAATGTTTTCCATCTTGTTCTGCACAAATGTTAAGGGATATTAATCATGTGGTAGGCTGGCAGACCCCATTAATTACCTGATCATTTTTACGTATCAATTTGTTAAAAGACATTGTATGGTAATCTAAGCTACTTGACAGGAAAATTGACTCGTTATGAAGTTTTAAGTCCAATGTTGTTCACGACGGTCTCAAAATTTTCAAATTCATATTGAGTAAAAAGACTTCTAGATTCTAAATTGTTTTGCATATTTTTTTTGACCAGTATACTTATTTATAATCAGGGAACATTTCATTTGATCAGAGATCTTATAAAAAAGAAATTTGTCCATAACAGCAGAATAAAGTTAGCCCAGCATACCATCTGATTAGTAATACCTTTAAGATTTGTGGGGAACATTTGGCAATCTTTTGCATTGCAGATTCCCAGAATAAAACTGTTTTTGACCAAAATAAAATACAGAAAAGCAAACAAGCAATAGCTTCTTATATTTATTAATTAATTAAAATGGTACGTTGAATAGATTTAAATATATTCTCATAATGAAATTGTTTTAAAATTGACCAAAATATAAAAAAGACGAGCAATGGTTTGACATATTTATTACATGAAGTAAATGATACAATGAATAGAATAAAAGTCTTCCAAGTAGAGGTAATATTATAATCATACATATATAGGCCAGTAATTAGTATCCAGTGGTCAGTTTAGAAGTAACGGTAGTTAGTATAGCTAATGTTTCATACATGTAAGTTGATGATTTAACATGAATGTTTTTTAATTGTAAATATTTTATTTTAAATATCTGATTATTTTTTCTTTCCATCTTAAGGCAATATTTTTAAGTGTTCCAGAATACAAAAGGGATAAACAGAGGGAAGGGGAGGGCCTTAATGAAAATCTCATTTTCTCGAAACCTAAGAAAGGTAGGGAAATAATTGAGCAATTTCTGTTCAAATTAATCTGAAGATGTGCAATTTGTATTCAATTCAATCCACAGAAAACACCATATTTTTATCTTCTAACAAGATAATTTGTAGTTACTCATTGTTGATGGGTCTAGTCAATAAGGATAAATATTACAAGTTACTACAGAGAATAACTGTTTGGGACACATATGAAATTTTATGAAAATTTAAAATTGTTAACCTGTACAATGTGTTTGATACTTTGTGTAAATAATGTCTTTGTAAATATCTGTAGATAGAATGGAATTTGTAAATCCTCTCTGACATATAAGTAAGAGTCGCTATTCTGTATGATATAATTAATTGTATAAAAGAAAAGATGTAAATTATCGGTTTGTGATTAATTTAATATATTGAAGGAAATTTAAATAATCCATATTATGATATATATCCAGTAGTGCTGTACACCTTTCTTGTTTTGGGAATAATTTTAAAATAATATTTGTTTTTATTATTAAAATCACAATAAGTTTTGTAAATACCACCTCTGGTAACATTTAAAATATCCAATAGTGCTGTATGCCTTTCCTTTCTCATTTTGGCAAAATTTAAGAATAAAATATTTTTATTAAAATCAACACAATAATGCCTGTTAATACACCTGATAAACCATTTATATATCTAATATTGCTGTATGCTATTTTCTTACTTTGCAACAATTTAAGAATAAAATATTTTTATTGAAATCAACACAGCAACTTACCGTATGTAAATATCACCCCTGATAAATGAATGTCAGAAATTTCAATCTAAAATTATTATAGAAAAGTAATTTAATTTATGCTAACTTACACTGGGCTGTTTGGTATACTGTACATATTCAATCTCAAAATATGTCACAAAATAGTTCACTTCAATGAAAAGTTTATAGATTTGTTTCATCTTTTGATGGGTGAGTCCTCTGTGGCTAAAGTGCCTCTTATTGCATAGGTTTGAATACCGCTTGGGCAGATCCTACCGGGAGAAAGTTTGTCCGTTCACTGGCAGAAGATTGATGGATTTCTTTGAGTGTTCTGATGTTGCTAGACATTATATAAAGGAAAGGCACAAACATGCTTATACATGTACATGTACATTCAAAATGAATACATTGTACATGTGTTACATGCTTAAAGATCTTTCCAGAACTCCTTTGCGTTGTTAGTTGGTTTTAAGTTTAGTTAAGACAATCCTTTAAAGATTCTATTGTAAATGGATTTTTAATTTTGTAGCAAGAAATGTCTGTATTAACTGGCAAGTAATAGTTGACATGAGGCAAGATTTAGGTTTTACTTTTCAAGTATTGGATGTGATTAGTCAAAATGTAAAAGTTGTGCATTTAAAGCCAGTATAAGACCTAAGTTGAACCTTATGGTGACTACCGGTACACAAGTTAAACAAGACTTCTGGCTCGATGGATATTTTTGTTTCCATTAATAATGATTTGCAGATTTGTTAGTGAATTATTTTTATTTTTTTAGTCCAAAATGCCAAACATGTGATAGGTTATGGTATATGTTGTATTAAAGATTTTATTTGAAGTTGTTATAATGTGTACATAAAATTTTTATATTGTCTCAAAATACGATAAATGTGTAGAATTTGCGACAGATATATATTGTATTTTTATTACTAATGCCTGGCAACTTACTACCTAAAATAAGTTATTTTAAAAGTCTTTAATATATTCCGTCTTAATACTGCTCACAGGACAAGGATTAAAAAGTGTTTTCACTGAAGCCTCGAAACTTACTACCTAAGCAAAAGTTTTTCTATGGTGATGAATTTTCAATAAACATATAGTACATTGTATTTGAAAGTTTATCACCAAAGCCTCACAATTTACTAGTACTACTGTAAAATCAATTGTGTTATAACTGCTTTACATAGTCCATCTTATTACTGGTTACAAGACACTGTTAAAGTGATAGATTTATAATAAACATGGTATTTCATCACTAAAGCCTCCCAACTTACTTGTTTACTTAGTCCTCTTGGTGCTGGGAGCACATAAGGCCTTGACCGAGGACTTCCCTCTCTGCCTGTCTGCTGACATTTTCTGTATTGTGCCCCAAGTTCATCCCAACTTACAATGTAAAAATAAGTCTTCTCACATACTCAATCTTAATACCTCTCATAGGACAGGAATGTGTCATATTCAGTTTTGTCTCCTTTATATTAAATACCCGGTTACTGTGCATAAAACGTGTATATAATTTTGATGGGAAGCTCAAGCATGTTTATGGAAGAATTTGTGTGTCCACTATTTTTTTCTGAGATCTACTTTTATCACTATTCTTGGCAACAATTTTAAAGACTAAGTGCTCAGTGGGTATTCAAATTACAAGTTATATATGACAAATAAATTACCCAGTCGTCAGTATATTTCGGCAACTAAAGAAAGTACTGTTTGATTCCCATTTACTATTTGTTAAGTGACACTAGCAAAGTAAAACTCAAGTGTCATATTACACATTGTAATACATGTACTTTATTAGCTGATTATTCCATGGTTTGATCGACAATCTTAAGATATAGGTTTTTGCTTACTCCTATATAAGACCAGCATTGTTATCTGTCGCTACAAGTTTTTACTTTTTTTACTTTGCTTGGTTTACTGCTATATGATTTGTACAAAAAAGGCTATAGTTACTGTTAATTAATGTACAAGTTTATCTGTTTTGCTCTTTACGTAGCAGATGTACATTTCTGTACATCTTCATTATACACTGCCATCCATAAATAATTATGCATGTTTAAAACTGGTCATATCATCAAACTGAAAATCTTCGCATAATTAAATTGTTTAACATATCATTCAGTTCAAGCTTTGTGTTTTTTGAGCTAAAATAATGTTTTTATCTTGAAAATAGTTTTCCAAAGTTTTTTTTTTTTTCTGCAAATTAAAAAAAAAATGTTTTTGAATACCAACAAAAACTTTGTTGCATAAAGATATAACTTTCAAATACTGCAGAAACTTCATTATTTCAAGTCTATTAATGGAACATGACTTGATGATCCTACTGGTGATATAAACCTTTGGCTAACTTGTTTGGTGATTTATGGATGACAGAGTATTTCAGCCAGTGCTATAATAGTTTTCTTCATTTAGTTTTTTCTTCTATGATTAATGTGTATTCCTTCTCAGACTTTCCTTTATCTGCTGCTGTTAACAGGGTTTCTAGTGTCAGAGTATACTTTGTTTAGTTTTTATATAACTTCATAGATACATGTATTTTTTTTATTATTATTTTCCTATACATGAAGTAGTGCTGAATTTAAATTGAAATGTAATGATCATTTTTTTTACTGTATGTGCATTTCCTTATTCTAATCTTAAAAATGATGATAGATATTGGTTTACAGAATGGTGCACATACAGAGATAGCCTGTAACAACGATTTTACTGTATTTTGGTTAGTTTTTGTTTTCCATTCCATCATTTAAATATTAAATTCTCTCATGAACACAAAACCCAGAACAAAACAGTATTTATGCTCATTTTAGATCTGAGATGTCAAATTGTATTTAGTTTTTCTCTTAGATTAATCCTTAGGTTGTTACTGTGTGCCTTTACTAGATTCTTTGCTTTTAATACATATTTTGAATGTATGGTATTTTGATTTTAACCTATACTTTATGGAACGATGGGTTACAAATGTGTTGCTTCATTTTACACTTTTTATATTCCTCCACTTCACAAGTACCACAAGTATGTCTGCAAAATCTGTATTGACAGTTGGAACTAAAACAGTAAATACTGTTAGAGTAGAATTTCAGTCAAAAATTTTGTAAACCATGTACAGTAAAACTTATTTATTGCCACCATTTGTTCAGTCAAATTTTGCCATTAAAGAGGGGGGGGGGTGTTGTTGATAAATAAAGAGAACTTTACAAGGAAAACAGAAGAAGTCAATTTTAGGACTTGCAAAGTGTGGCAATAAGCGAGGTAGCAAAGTTATCAAGGAGCATTATAATGAAGTTTAACTGTAGTATTACAGGTAACATTTAGACAGATACAATATATGGGGGCCACATGTCTACCACATGGTGATAACAGTTCATGTTTCTGCAGAACTTTGTTTCCACTAGTTGTGAAAAATGTCAATTTAGCCCAACAGTGTAAAGAAGTATTGATTATTTGGTATGCTGTTGAATCCCAACTACATACCCTATTACAATAGATTGTAAGCAGTCAACAAGTTAATGTACAGTATAGATGAGTAACTTCAATAAAATCTATGTACATACAGTACATGTTGTATATACTTTTATCATTGTGCTTAGTTACCGTAAACAGAATCAGTATTAGTTTGTGTAATATATCAGTGCTTATGTCAATGAAAACATGATGCTTATATCATTGAAAATATAAAAATGAAATGGATACTATTACTTGTGCTATGATGTTGTAATCCAGTCATGGTAAATCCATTTTGAACATTTTTTATTTGTGATATTGAGTATATTGACTGCTACCCGACTTTTAATGGTATGTACCTTGTATTTGATCTACTTGAGTATTAAACACTAGCGCAATATTCAATCCAATATGGTTGTTGATTTTTGCAATATCTGTAGAAATTTTGTTTTGTTAAGTTTATTTGTGATTACCGTAGTTATTACATACACTGCCATCCATAAATTATTATACATGTTTTAAACTAGTCATCAATATTACTGACTAAAAATTAAATTTTAAAGCCAAGTACTTTTAGCTAAAATAGTGTATTTATCTTGAAAAAATATAATTTTCCCACATTTTAATATTTTCCGAAAAAATTGGAAGAAATTTTATTTCAATGAATTTACTATGTTGCATACATTTAGATTATAAAATTAAGATACCACTTTCAAATACAGGAAAAACTTCCAATATTTTAATTGTATGAACAGTTTGATATCAATTTTGAATTCTGCAAAAACTTTCATATTTCATTCCTGTGACACGATGATTATATAAACCTATGACAAATATATAGGACTTTGTATATAGTTTTTATGGATGGCGGTGTAGGTTATCTGTAGGTTTGATTTGTGATTTTATATGATCATACAGGACATCTAGTCATATACTGTACTTACAACAATTTTCACATCTGTTACTATAAATAGAATGTTCTGAATTACCAGTATGTCATTTTAGGCTTTTTGGACCAAGTTTCATAAACATTTTAATCAGCAGAACTAATTTTTTTTTACTGTTGTTATATATATAGATGCAATATTGTAAAGATGACAAAATGATGTAGTTTACAATTCATTGAAATAACTTCATTCATTTTTGAAAATAGATGGTCTGTGTAGCTTTAAAAAAGAACTTTGTCAATCTCGAGCTAAAGAATTTTGTTAATTAACAGAATAGTCAATACCGAATTTTAAAAAAGTAATGAAATTTTATGGACACCTGCACAAAGAGGTCAATTAACAGGTAATTTTTACCTTGTTTTATTGATTCCTAGTATACTGTAAATTATTTTCACGGTGTACTAATTTTCGCTTATTTTACGGTCATTTGTTTTGCGCGAAAATTAATACAATGGAAAATTATATTATACTTATCATGTTATAAAGCATATTTCAAAAACGCGAAAATTTCACTACGCGGATATGTCTGAATATCCTATACCCCGAAAATAAATACACACAAAATCAAATACATTTACAGTAACCTATTTCAGCTTCTGAATAGAAAAATGTTTTAACAATCAGATTAATTTCCATTGTGAACCTGTTCTTTGTTAAGAAATATATATACCTTTGTTTTACTGAACAGCTACTGCAGAAGAAGTTAATTTGTTTTATGTTTTGTGCAATACGGGGAATTTTTACGTTGTTTTTATGCTGTTATAACGTTATTGCAGTTGTCCTTTAATTACAGGTACATATGCACATAGTATTATGTATTTTGTTGTCACCTGCAAGACATGCAGGAAAACTTAAGATTTCACTACAGCACCTGCAGTGGCAATTGCAGCATTCAAGTTAGTTTCCAGATAATAAATCCTGTAAAATTAATCAGATTTTTATGAAACTTGTTCAGTTACCAAAATATTTCAGTTAAGTTGGATTGGTGACAGAATCAGTTAATAACTAATGCAGATACTGCAATATGATTGATCACTGATGTCTGTGTGATAACTCTGTTATCACTGATCAGTGCCAGGTGACACATCTTAGGACATCTTGTTTAAATCTTTGATATGTATTTTTGACTTGTATATGGTACTTGATTGATGATAGACATGTCTTGGTTAGCTTAATAATGTCCTTATGAACAAAAAATATTTAAATAAAAATCAAATCAAGTAACATAAAATTTTGTGTGGACTTTGTTTTTTCTCAACACTGTTCAAAACTTGGTGCTGAGTATTATCAGTACATTTGTACTGGTATTTGGTGACACTTGGCTCACTGATATGACCATGCAGCCTTTGTGATGGAATGGCAAAAATTGGCAACTTGTGGATCACTGTGCCTCTTAACACCCTATTTTAATATAATTTGGAAAATCCAGTTTGTTGATTTTCTTGAAAAATGGTGGTTTTCTCTGGATACTAGTGTCTTCCACATCACAGAATGAATGCATTTATTTAAGTGAATGATCTTTATAATGAATTAAAACACCTTCCAATGCAACTCTGATTGGCAACAATTTGTAGATACTTGTATATGTTTTGACAAGCAGACTTTGAGTGCTGCTAGCTCACCAAGATAGCACACCTGTAGAAGTTGTGCCCCAGATTTTCCCATTCCATGAAAAAGTGAGTAGTTATGTGAAATACTAGTAAAATGACTTGCCATAGCATGTCTATGGGATTCAAACCCACAGCATTTAAATCTTCAAACAAATTAATTTCATGCATTTCTTAATGTTCAACTGCTGGAGAAACATCATAGATAGTATACATTCCAAAATTAATTTCTTTTAATTTGCATTGATGTATTGTTCCTTTGAGATGAGGGTGGGGCATTTGTGTCAGATTGGCCTAAAGCATATCACAATACCTCTCAATGCCTAGGTTCAAATTCTACTCGGGGACAAATCCTAATGCACAAAAGTTTGTCAGTTTGCTTGCCAAAGGTTGATAGTTTCTCTGGGCACTCCTATCTCCACCATCCCTGAACTGACCACCTTGATATTGATGAAAGAATCCTGTCTGGGGCGTAAATCCCTATTACTCCAAATATTATCATGATTATTTAACTCACTTTGTAGTATAATAGGTTAACAGTTTTTAATCTTCAGATTTCATTCTTAACACTAACAGAGTCTGTAGTCTGAAGATACAGATACACATTCAAGATGAAATCTGGAGTGAAGGTCAAGATGATCTGGACATTAGTTCACACAAGTACATGTACATGTATGTCTTGATTTTATCTGAACATCACAAGTCAACAGACAGCAATGGTCTTTGATCATTAGCAAACATTAGCAAAAGCTCCTTGTAGCAGAAATGAGATCAGGAGCTTACAAACTTATTTTCTAGCAATACCATTACAATATAATATACATGTATCTGAACCTGCAGCTTGCAACACCTCTCACTGCCTAGTTCAAGTTCAGGTATATGGTAGTACAAGAACAATTGTCAATTTGGTGGTTTTCTCTATTGAAAGATATACAGAGTGGACATTGTTGTGATGAATAGACAGAAGGGAATGGACAAAACGAAAATAATATACACTCAAATGTTTTTTTCTGGGACATAGAAAACCATGCAAGTTTATACTAGTGAATATTCTATAATTAATATGGTAAGTATAGAACAAATAATCCGACGTTAAATGATTTTCTATAATAGGTTTATGTAACATTAATAAATACAGGTACATGTAGATGAAGAATAATGTTTACACCACTGACCATTTAATCATGTAATTTAACTGACATACATGAAATAAGGTTTCTAAGTCTAGTCATGTGACTTTGTGTTCTCCAGGTACTGAATAAGAAGAAACATTTGCTGTAGGAAACTTACGCTGTTTTCATCTTCTAAAGTGTTTCGTGGCAAGAAATTTTCATGGTTCCGAAAGCAGGGAAATTGCAAGTGTACCAAGGTAAATATAAAGCTTCACTGAGAAGATATATTTTTCATGGTACAAGAGTCACCATGAAAATCACAAATAATTTTTCCACATGAATATTTATTCTTATACGATATAAGAACATTGGGCATGATTAAGATCCATTTCACAAAAATTGATCATTTGACTCAACCATCTGCGTCATCTGTTCTTTGATGTCAAATTGTGGGCAACACTTTCATATCCTTGTACAAAATCAAAGCTTACAGATCATATATGCCACTTCAGCATCTAGATTTTGTCCACCACATTATAATTACTAAACATTTATCTCAATTACGGTAATTGCTGTAATGCTGTGGTAAATGATTAATTTGGAAGTTTTCTCAGTTATAACCACCATATTATTTTCACCTCTTGGACCAAGGTTATAATAAAATACACAAATCTTCGATTGTTAAATCATCTAACCATGGTTACTTAATTACTTCAAAATTTCTTTGCAACGATTAAACATTTTAGTTCAAATCAAGCACTAAAACATTACTTTACTGTAATTTTCACTGCATTTTTGTCTGACACTGTATACTGGTCCCATTTCTTTTCTGGGTCATAAGGTTCCCATCGACTGGCAGGAAAAATGTGTTTGTTTCGTTCATACCAAGCTCTCAAGCATACTTTTCCTGCATGTGATTCGTCTTTCTCGACTCTTGCGTCACTTAAAAGTCTAATATCCTCATGAACATCAAAACTGAACAAAGGTCCACTCTTACCACGAGCCTTAGTAACAATGAAATCGTAAAATGAATAATGATGTGGTATGATTAAATCTTCCTTGACATACATTAACTGATCAACTGTTACTGATTTCAGGTCGTTAAATTCACGTCGCAGACCTTCCAGACATTTTTGAAGAAACTGTTGTATCGAATTTCCTTTTTTCATCCTCACTTGTCGTCTGTGTCCTGAACCATCCCAATAACTGTAGGTAATATCTATTTCTTCATCTTTTAACTTTTCTTGTTTTAACACCCATTCTTGTCGAAGTTGTTCTCTAAATAAATCAACAAAAAAACAGCAATTATTTTAAAAGCTGATATATGTTATTTTTGTTTATTTCTCTGTAAACCAACTTTTATCCACAGATATTAACTTTCAGGATTCTCTAACTAAAAATATTTCATGACTATTAACTTTCATGATATGGACTGTAGCTGGATATCTGGTAAAAATAATAACATTTTCAAAAACAAGTTTGTGATGATCAACTTTTACGAATATTTTGTCACTGCGAAACTTGCGAAAATTAATTGGACATGAATAAAAGTTATGGTGAGAGGGGAAACAAGGTATTTTAACAACAGTGATTTATTACTTTTTTACTAGTTTGAGAAACTGCATGAAAAAAAATGCAAACTAGCGACATTTTTACCTCAAATATGACACTTTAAATAGATTCTGTGTTATAGCACTGCATGTATTGTCATATTCTTAAAGTGCAGACAATCAAACATCTTTGAATACTCTTTACTTGCAAAAAGTGATAATTTCTAGGTTTCCACAAATTTAAAATTTTTACCAAAATTTCAAAACTTTAAGGAAATATGGTTGTTTTTAAAGTAACTTTTCAAAAATTTGCTAAAATATGTTACTTTATGAAAGAATTTCTCAAAAATATGTAAACAATGGCAATTTTAGCTACAAGGAATGGAAACATAACTTAGGTAAGGGAGACAACTCTTTCCTTAAAATGATATCAAATACGGTAGTCACAGGACAATAATATTTAAAAACAGCAATACCAATATGTAAATGCAAAGTTTCACTTTGAAACATGGGAACAGTCAATTAAAAGAAACTTTATAAATCAACTTAACACTTGATGTGTTATAACAAGTTTTCACTATTTAAAGTCAAACCTGGTTAAATGACTTGGTAAAAATGTAACTGTTTTGAAATTGTATAAGACCAATTTCTTAAAATAGGCAGAAAAAATGATTGGGTCCAATATGAAAACTACTTGCTTAATAGCTAAATATGAGCAAAACACTATTGAACTTATATATAAAAGTCATCTGTTAAGTATTACCAGATAACCCTGTTTGAACTAAAGGCCAGCCTCTCTGTTTAGTTAGTACATAAGGCTTGTTTCCTTCAGTAGTCTTTATGGACAGATTTGACTGTATACAAATTCCATTTCATTAGTAATTACCTCATTTTATTTTCCTCCTCTTCTCTGTCTCTATCAGGCAAAAAACTTGTATCAACATCAGGATTTTTTCCTGGAAAATAAGAGGTCAGTTAGAGAACCAAAAAAGTTTTATATTTGATCACAAGAAATAAATGTGCAGATAGAATAACAAGAAATTAAAAAAATTAGTTTTGGCATTTTAAAAAAAAAAATATGTGTTGGCCCACTCTATCAGTGGAAGGTCATGATTTTGAACCCTTGCTGGGTCTGTACAAGCCTTTAAAATGTGTAGTAACTGTTTTTCCGCCAAGCACTAAGCACTTAGAGATATAAGTCAATGAGACCATTGAATAAAACCCTGGCAAGTTAATCAATTGCTAAGCAAGAGCGCCAAATGTTGATATCATATCTTTAAAGAAAAGATGTGTGCAGAATGTCAACTTCGTTAAAGTTCTTGTACCCACTGTCACTTAATTTACATCTTCAAAACAAAAGATTTCCAACAATGGGAGGTAACCACTAGATATGACATAGACATTTTACCAAGTCTTTTCTTCTTCTTTTTATCTTCAAATGTTTCTTCTTCCTCTTCTTCTATGTCCTCATTATCTTCATCATCCTCCTCCTCATCTTCTTCAGGATCAAATGAAAGGTTGGCAATCTATAATGTAGTTCAAAAAGTACATCATTAAACAATGCCAGACTTAATGGGTGGAGTGAGTAATGAAGATTTTTTCACTTATTTTGAAGTGGTCATTTTATGGATGGTGGAGGAAATCTGAGTGCCCAGAAAAAACTACCAACCTTTGTCAAGCCAACTGACAAACCTTCTCAAAACTAGAATATGTCCCAGGTGAGATTAGAACCCAGGAGTTGAGAGGAGTTTTATTCCATAGTAATATCTTGGTAAGATGGATTGAACATGGAAGTTTAAGAAATGATAGGTAAGTAAGAGATTTGGAATTGTGTAAATTTAGAATTATTGTAAATAAAACTGCAGCATTCATTCTAGAAAGAATGACACTTCATTGACACTTATTTTGCCAAATGGCCCCATTGTAAAGGACTAAGTGGACCACATTCAACATAACATGAATGCAAAAGTATCAATGTTATTGTGTTTCGACAAAATGTTTTGAAAATGCCCCCCCCCCTCTGAAAAATGCTAGATTAACACTGGTGGCTGGTTTATTTCCTCCATAACATCCCTCAGACAGAAATGAATGGTTTAAAGTTTTGGCCTACAAATCAAAGTAAGCCTCATTCAAATTCTAATCCCAAAACATTTTAGTATGTGAAAGTTAGGTTAGACACTCTAGTTTCCTCCACTATTCTAGAACTGACTGCTTAGAAAGATTCTTGACTAGGACATTAAACACCATTACTCTACTCCACTAAAATTTACAGATTCAAAATTAATGTAATACTTTTTTCAAACACAAATGTAACACTTCTACTAATACAAACCTTTAATTTTTCTTTCCTTTTTCTATCTTCCTTCTGTTTTTCTATGAATCTAGATTCGGCATCTTTTTTGGCCAGTTGTTTTTCTCGTTTTTTAATCACGTCTTCTTGTTTCGCTTTCATCTCATCAAGAGTTACCAAACCTACCAATTTAATGTTATTGTTAAAACAGTTCTCTAAATATTTTAATTGAAACATTTGACAGGAGCCTCTGCTCTGTTGCATGTGATCTTGACCTTTAGTAATGAAAGCAACATCCTTAAACTATAACTTAAGAAAATATTAAGCAATTTATGCAAGACCACAGAAGCTTCAAATGTTTTAATGAGCTATAACTTCAAATGAGTGTTAATGGACAGATAGAAAACAACAAAAAATAAGACATCCCAATGAGAACTTTTCCAACACTTTCATTTTTGATGTATTTTCAGGAAAATGTGGTGGGAAAGTTTTCCTATTTTCATATCTAGAAAATTAAGTAGTTTTGTTATCAAAGTAGAAACTAGGACATGATCATATAAATTATGAATTTAAATACATATATTACCTATAGTGTTTGATTTTAGCTGTTGTTCTATGGCATCATAATGTGTTGCAAATTTGTTTTGGATACTTCCAATTTTTAATTCCTCTTCAATTTTCTTCTTTTTGACCTCCATTTCTTCCTGTTCCTTTTGTCTTTTCTTGATCAAATTCATAGCCCTTCCCCCTTCCGAGGCTGCCCCTTTGTAATGTGCCATTGTGTTTTATTTTGAGATTGAAATCTGAATACAAATACATAAAACATTAAAGAGTTTTCAACTATCTTTATTAATATATATCAAGTACATACTGTATTTAAACCAGGCTGACCAATGAAATTTATTTATTTGTCCAGATTGGTACATTCTTAGTGTGCAAGGAAATCTCACTCAAATTCCCTTAGATAGACTTTATATGGCCAATGATTGCCAGTCCACCACTTCAGAGGGCCAAACTGGCCACCAACTGTAACAGCAATGAGAAAAAAAATGCAAGGTCAGACCAATGATCGAACCTGGGACCTCCTGCACCATAGGAAAGTGCTCTACCACTGAGCTACCCAGACAACTACACATGATTTATACGTAAAAGCACTGTAGTTTCAAACAGTTATACATAGACTTGGGAATTTTCCCGAGTTGATATTCATCTTTTGTTCCTGTTAAAGCTGTAAAAAGCTTATACAGGAAAACTAAAATATCCATAATTAAGCCACTTGAACAGATGGGTGGGTGGATTGGTGTTCTGTGTCCACATATGATTATTTTATTCATTACAGTCATTGCACTCTAGACCCACAGCTATTGAAACAATTTAAACATTAATAGTAAATGAGTTTATATAGTAATATAGACCTGAAATTCATGGCTCCAAACGGCTTTTTATGATATTGATGTTGCTGTTTCAGAAACTGCAACATCAATATCATAAAAAGTCATTTGGAGCCATAAATTTCAGGTCTAATAGTAATAAACATCTGCACCAATTTCCACCAAAATGATAGATCACTTTCTATATTTGCATGATGGTGATATATGACATTACAATATTTTTGACCTGGTTTTTATAAGTGCATTGTTGTATCCAATCATCAATACTGGTAATTTTTTCCATCCAGGCACTAGCAAACATGTTTCACATTATCACTAACAAACAGGGTAGAGAGAGAGAGAGAGAGAGAGAGGGGGGGGGGACTTTGATATGAAAAGATTTTCATACAAAACGAAGTGGAAAGAAACTGTTGCAACAGTTTACAAAAAACCGTTAGAACCATTAGCTGATCACTTCGTATAACAATATCTTACTAACCGAATTCAGAAATAAAAAGAGGACAGGTGGCTGTCTGGCTGCATGTACTACCGGAAGTTGACACCGGAAGTTCACACAAAATTTGTATGCGCATGTAAAGCTTTCATAGAAACGAAAAATGGCACTTGTAGCAAGACTTCAGAAAACTGTGCCTGAACAAATCAACGCAGATATAACCAACAATTTAGAAACCTTACAGTTTGAAAGTGCTCTTACAGAAGAAGAAAAACAGTTGCTCAGATTACGTGCTGTTTCACATGCCCAAACAGTCTCGGCTTGTGCACAAGCAACTTTTTTGGTGTCCATACTTCATGAAGCAAGGTTCAGTGTTGTTTAGAATATTTTAGCAATTTGCTTTTCAGCTTCGTTGTTGTCTTTACCCTTATGTCAGCTCGTTAACTTTTCAAATTTATTTTCCATCACTTAATTCCAATTATACCCCTAGTCGTTTGAATTATTCAGTGAATTAAAACAAAACTTTTTGAAAGACTAAAATGAAAATATGATCGCCTGTAACACTGACTGTAGGCTTATAGAGGCCACCTCACGTTTGTTCAGAGCACTTATTCCAGTGGATATGGAGTTGCATAAGATGGCGCTTTCCTGTAAAAAATGACATTATGCAGTGAATTTGTGACTAAGTTCTCCAAACAATTCCGCAATAACATCAAGACATGTTGTTGTTGTTGTTGTTATCCTAATTCTCCTTCTTCGCGAGAAAATGGACTCTATGGAATTTGGAATAACACTATGGGTTTAAAGTTCCACTATGGAGAGATTAACACTTTGTACTTTTGTAGGTAGGCGCTACTGCGATCGAATGAGTACGTTATATTATATTTAAAATTTTGCTGCTTCGAAAATGTCTCAAAGGCGTCAGAAATGGCATCTCTTGAACTCGGTGGTATATCCTTACATTCTCCAGGAGCACCGTCATAGTATAATCTCCGCTTATAGGAAGCGCACCATCTAATTCTCTTGGATGACGGACATAAGTTCACGTCTGTATTCTTCATATTTTACACATTCTAAAATAATATGTTGGACGGTTTCCCTGTTGTTACCACAATCGCATGTTGGGTTGTCTGTAAGGCCGAGTCTGTTCATGTTATCTTTAAGTCTGTTGTGGACGAGACAATACAAGTCTGAGTCTGGCATACTCTAAGTCCTCTTTCACACTTCTTTTTCGTTATTATGCCAATATTTGGTATGATGTCATGATAAAATTGGTTAGCATTTTCTAGGTCCCACTGTCTCTGCCATTTTCCTTTAATGTGTTCTTTTATACAGATTTTTATGTCCGAATATGGTACAAACAGCTCCACAATTTCGGTGTTTGCAGCTTCAGTTGCTGTTTGCAGCTAAATCCACTTTTTCATTGGCATTAATACCTGCATGTCCAGCTATCCATGAAATATTGAGTCTGATATTCCTTTTTTTCAGGTTATTAATTGAAGAGTAAATCTCATTGGTAAGATGAGTGAAACAACTTTGGTCATTTGTATATAAAATTGTAGAGATAACACTTTGGCAATCACTAAAAATATGGACAGATTTACACTGGTTTAAGGTACTGTAGGTTAGTACATAGTTGAATGCTAACTTCAGAGCATATAGCTCACCATGGTAGCTAGTGCTGTAATTTGAGACTGGTTCTTTGATTAAAACAGGATCAAAATTTAATCCTTTGGTATAAATTAGGGCTGCTGCACCAACTGGACCTGGGTTTCCTAAAGCAGACCCGTCTGTAAAGATAATCATGGTATCAGGATCTAGTTGTAATAAAAATTCCTGTGTGATGGTCGTAGCTTTCTGTATTTGTTCAGCCGTTCTGTCTTTACTATTACCAAGATTCTCAGTTGTTAAAAGAATATTTTTAACTGGTTCACTGGTGAATGTATCTAAATTATAAGATGATTCTTCTTCGATGTTATTAATATTTGCCTTCTGTGAGAAGTCTGCATTGGCCATATTAAAGTGGTGAATTGGAGTGATAATTTTATGTTCCATAAATTGTGTACATGCTAGGAGTTGTTCCATCTTTGCACGAATTGGATTATCAAGTGGTTTTCTCTTGATTCTGGCTAATTCTTGCAGCATGATTTCCTCATATCTTAGACGAATAGGCTGAATTCCACTGTGTGCTTCTAACAAAGAAGTTGGAGTAGATGTAAAACCTCCTGTGATTTTTAACAGAGCTGCTCGATGAACGGTCTCTAACTTCTTTAGTGAATCATTCTGTATGGAGCACCAGACTGGGTAGGCATATTCAAGAGTACTACGTATACATGTATTATATAACAATCTACCAATGGATAGATTGTAAAAAACATATGTCAAGACATATTGTTCACATTGTACAGTGGTGAACTCGGTTAGGTTTTTAAATTACACAATTATACAGAAACAGTTTTGCTGTCAACAGCCATATGGGCAGAATTCCCCAATTTGGTATGGGGGGCAGGTTCTGTCATCCCATGGCCCATATCATCAATAAAAAGTGTCGTTGACAACAGAAATAATTCGGTCCATCATACAGGTTGCCATAACTTCTAAATTACTGTTAGAATCACATGAATTTTAATAAATAAAATTTACATGTTCTTTTTTAGACAACTGAAGAAGCAAATTAAAAGTCCACAGAAAAGAACAGCAAAAATTTTACAAGATCAAGAACCAAGAGATCCATTAAAAGTTGGCATTATAGGATGTGGAAGACTAGGGAGTCAGTTAGCTCATTGTTTGCTTACATTTGGAAATGTGAGTCCTAAGGACTTGAGGATTTCTACCAGGAGACCAGAAACATTAGGTAAATGCATGTACATGTACATGTATATAATATATGAAAATAGAACTGTCACTGAAGCTGTCTTTAGGTCAGAACCCTTGACTTAGTATTTTAACACACTGTCTCGTGTTGGTTTACATTTGTGCCAAGTTTAATTAAAGTCCATCCATAGACACAGGGGTTAGGCAGCAGTGGCCTAATGGATAAGACGTTAATCTACAAATCCAGGGTCTCTCACCGCTGTGAGTTCAAATCCCGCTCAGACCACGTGGGGAGGTGAACTATCCTTGCTGTTGGCCTGGTGGCAGTATAATGTGATTTGGGGAATGATATGCGTGTTTGTGGTGTACTGACTCAATGAGCTAGCACCTTAAAGTCACCCTTAGTGCACTCTGGTACAAGGCAGACCATAATACACATTTGTACTTCACATGCATACAGGAACTTGTTCATAGATTAATCCATAGAGATTAATAAAGTTATTCTCATTGCGAATAGCTGAAAAATGACTGATGCAATGTTAAACTACATTCAACAACAACAACATAGACACAGGGCCCAATAGCCCATGGCTGCTAATAATCAGACTGCACCCTAAACGTTTACACATTTAAGCTATTTATTACTATAAAAATTGTTCTAAAGTGAGCCTGGCCCCTAACTCAAAATAGTTAAGCATCATCCCTGAGACATGGAATATACAGAGCGGACAAACTATTGGGACACATGGACTAATAGAATCTTACACCAGTAACAGGGTAAGACAGAGATATCTCAAACGAGGATGAATATTTTCCTGTCCGAGTTTGAGATATCTCTGTCTCACCCTGTTACTGGTGTAGGATTCTTTTTCTCACACATTTGCAACATAAAATATGATTTGTAAACAAAAAATTGCATCAATTGTTCAGTTTTAATCAGTGTCCACTGAAAATGACGTAATAAATTTTTGTTGATGTTTTCACGTAAAATAATTATGACGTCATCATTTAAGCGTGTGTTAGTGATTGTGATGTTGGGGTTATGATGTCATGATAAGCCAAACAGTGCTTGTAGCTTGTCTTACACTGGGGGTGTAAGACAGAGATATCTTACACCTAGCAACCAACGGAATAACTCGGTGAAGTATGGGAGAAATGGTGATTCCTATTTTAAAGATTATTTTTATTTTATTTAAAGATTATCAGTACAATACAAAACACTATTTATTTGTATTTATTATCTGCTTTGTTGAACCTTTGTTATTTGTAAGAATACAATGTATATTATCATTTGCTTAAAATTACTTTTTATTTCAGAATATCTTCAGAACAAAGGCACAGATTGTTTCTATGACAACGTAAAGCTGGTATCATTATCACATGTAATATTTCTGTGTGTTTTACCATCAAATGTTCCATCAGTTATAGAAGAGATTAAAGAACATGTACCTAAACATTCTATAGTGTATTCATTAGCCAGTTCTTACTCAATTAAAAAACTCAAACAGTTATTAATTGGATCCAGTATTTTGAGACCAGAGTACACATGGGACTCAGAAAGTGAAGTTAATGACTGGGATTACTCCATAAATGTCTCAACAGCATTAGAGGATCCGGTTATTGTTGAGAAAACATGTCCAATTGGATACAGACAATCAGGTTAGGCGTATTATATTTTAGACAGCTATGTAAGGGGATGGGTAAAATTGTCTCTGAAAAGAAAGAAATGTAGAACTTTATATATGGGTAATAAATTAAATCATTTTAACTTTTTGGTTCACAAAATTTGATGGTATATTTGGATTCTCTAGTGTGTTAATGGGGCGCTCTACCCACTGAACTCTAACCCGCCACATTTCTTCCTTCCTTTTTTTCGATTCAGCTCCCTTATATAGAAACCACCAGGTTCCACCCGGGGGCCAACCTATTGGTCGACCACTTCCCAGGGCTGGACGAGCCCCAAAATGTAATGTTCAGGAAACGAAAAAGATGCCCCAAATGTAACAAGAAAGGAAAATAAATGCTGCTGCCAATTGCAAACTGGGACTCGAAACCAGGACCTTCCCAACACTAGCAGGGCGCTCGACCGATTGAGCTAATCCACCACCTGTCGAGTTCGACCCACCGTAAGTCTATAGGTTGTGTGCAAAAATGAGAAATTGACTCAGAAAAGGAAAAGGATGTAGAATGTTATATAAGGGAGATAATTTAATTCATTTGCCACTTGTTTATCAACAATTTTTTGTTTTAATATATATTTTTGTTTTAGTATATATTTTTGCCGTGAGTAATATTGAAACATGATCAAACAAGTGATTACTAGTATATAAGGGAGATAATTCAATTCAATTTCCACATATTTGTTTTAAAGGACTTGTACAGTATTTTAGTTTAATACTGTGTGGCAATATAAATACATGTATGTCACTAAAAGTTAATGTCATTTTTTATTTTAACACTTTTTGCTATAGTTACTTTTATTTTGGAATCATGAAAACTTTTTGTATTTTATTGTAGAATGTGTTGTAAAGATAAATGAGAAGTTTGCCGAGTTGATGATATTTGCCTTTATGAACCAGTGTTCACATTTACGTCTAAATAAACCAGAAACTTTAGACATGCTTCATATGGTGGTATTTGATCAGGTAGAAGAGGATAAACTGAAGGAAGAAGACTTTATTAAAAAGACAGAAGACTCAACAGGGTATGTATCTATATAATGTACAACAAAACCCCAATTCATGTCCACCAATTTTGGCATGATAGAGGGGTTTGGTAATAAATCGAGGAAGGCTTTTGAAGAAAAACCATAGAAGAACTTGATGTTAGAACTTCAAAATAGTGTTGCAGTAAGTGAGACTGCATAGTTATTGAGGGCATTATAACAAGGTTTTACTGTATAATTTAAAATGTAAAATTTTACAGTAAAACCTGTCATAACAAATTGCTGTCTGCTCTTATACTCTGTTAGAATAAGACATGGTATAAATATATCAAACATTACTAATGTCAAACAAAGTATTTGAGATTAAACTGCCAAACCTCTCGCTCTATGCTATACCTGGGTGGAATTGAAACCTAGATGGTGAAAGATGTTGTAATCAAATGCAATCAAGAATACAAAATAACACAAAAAATTATTAGAACAGTCAAACAAGACCAAACAAACACTAAAAACCACTGACTATAAAACCCCTGGATCTGGACGGACAATGAAATTAATGTCCAATGGTGTAGTTATTCATGAAGTACTTTTAGATGGACCCAACCATCCCACTTATTACTACCAATGGTTTATTAATACATGCATTTGAAATTTGAAAATTAAACTTATTTTATCAAACAATGAACCATCAACCCTAATGTTTATGTCATCCACAATAATGTAATTTAAGAGTCATCTGATTTTTGTACAGCGTGAACAAAGTGAACCTGTACTTTGTCATCGCTTTCTTCCAAGATATCGAGCTTCTTTGCTATGAAATTATAAGATATGAGTACACCTGGAAATAGTGCGCCTGACAAGTGAGCGTGAAAGAAGTATATCTGTTTTATCGTGAGATATGTATTCTGAGACGGGTAATGCATTTGGTTACATATGCACATTTGGAATAAATTTTCGGAATACATTTCAGAATCTAGTAAAATATTGCGACGGGATGCATCTAATAATTTCCGCAATTTGGCGAACTGATCTCATGTTTACAATAAAAAGTAGTTCGAGAAGTTTGCGTCCTACGATGTAAAATCATAACTTTTTAAGAAATGAACAGCAACGGCAGGTTGTTTAATTAATTCTTCGTGAAATCTACGGAAATTTAAATCTATTTTGAAGGTTATGATAACGTATTTTAATGTTGAGGCAATTGTGTCATATTTTAAAATGTTTATCGATTAGATTTTACTTTCGTGAAAGGGAGATAATTCGTACAGTGTTGTATGCAAATTTTATATACAGTCGTTTTACCAGTTCCGAACAGGGTTTCATATAAGCGCTGCTGCAGACGTCATCCACAAGCAGAGGAAATAAAATTTATGTGGTGTAATTTACTGATTCCAAAATATCGACACCTGTCCTTTAAAAAACACGTGGTAGTATGTTTTCTTGAAAAAAGCATTTCCGTGATCACGATTTGTTTACATCGTTAAACTAGGTCACCAACAATCTCGTACATTTAGGAAGCGGTTGAAGAAACAGCAAATTGAGAAAGTTATTTTGCGATTCCTTTAATTGAACGGGATTGAAATTTTAGATTATTCGGTAGTAAAAATTCGGAACTGGTAAAACAACTAAATGATTCAGTTATGCATACAACCGCTAGAATGTACCCCCTCATAGCGACGGTAGGATCTGCAAAACTCTACTTTCTCTCTATCCGAAATGACAAAACGATCGGGTACAACTTTTTTAAATTTTAATTACCGGTTGTCTTTTTCATATATTTATGAAATTAATTTTTTCTACCATTTAATTCAGCAATACATGGTTTGGTACATAAAAATTTGTTTCTTTTTCCAAAAAAACCCCATCCGTCCGACTGTATGCATAGATCAACGACCCCCCCCCCCCCGAATTTTCGGTTATATTCTGTCTTGCCACAACACAATTTTCCCAACTACGCTGTACAGCAGCACGACAGTGCTATGTTTATATTTTTATGGATGACATAAACATAACCATAACTGTCATTTATGGTTATGTTTATGTCATCCATAAAAATTTAAGATTTAAATTATGGGCATTTTTTTCTTCCATCTTCCTATGTTTGAGATAGAGATTTCCGCTTGAAGAAACGATGGTAGAAATTTCTATCTTCACCTCCACATGCGTTTATCTTCACCTACGGATTTTCAGTGACATCACAGTCAAAGGACACTTGAATGACGTCATATCGTGGAGACATGATGTCGTCTTGTGGGAAAATGACACCCGAGTCTCCAAAATTTAGAAATTTTCACTGCGTTTCAAATGTTTATTTTGGGAGATTGGAATAAATAGCTTTGTTTTCTAGTTTATACATTTTGTATAAACCAAAATCGGGTACATTCTGTCCGATGGTCATGTTTATTTTCATGTAAACGTTCAATAACAAAGTAAAATTTACAAAGATGGCGTCAATGTTGATGTAACTGATATTTGAAGCCAAAAATTATCATCAAAATGGAAGAAAAATAATCAATCATGAGTTTATCCATGTAGGAAAGGGAAGTCTCACCCTCGGGGTTGAATATTTCTGTCAGAGACTCAGCAAGCCTCGTCTCTGACTGAAATATTCAACCCCTCGGGTGAGATTTCCCTATTCTACATGGATACTCATGATAGATTCTATTAATCTTTCCTGTATCACAGTATGCAGTTTAGTGGAGTCTATATCATACCCATTTTGTTGTGATATTAATTTAAAAACATTTGAAAAATTTAATTGGATTTAATTTTTTTTTTGTAGGTTGTTTCCTCGTTTTGATTTGGCAAGAATATCAGAAATTAAAACATCAGTACTACGAAGAATAACACAAAGTGAGCCACTTAGAAAGGCTTTTGTGAAGAAGTATCTACAGATATTCGATAACTATGTACAACAAAAGGCATATAATCAGATGTATGGCGAAACATGACATATCTGATGTTATTAACTTGTGATTTGTATGAAATTTGACTATTCATAATATTGTTCTGTGATTTGTAAGCTACATCTGTGATATAAACTTTTATGAATTAAATATTTTCATGTTAAGATGTGTATGTGTTTGTGCAAGAGAGAGAGAGAGAGATTGATCAAGAGAAAGAGAGAGTTGTAAAAGGTGAGTATGTGTTTGCAAGAGACAGAGAGAGAGGGGAGAGTTTTATCAGAGGTGTGTGTGCATGAGAGAGAGAAAGAGAGAGAGAGAGAGATGCATCAGATTTCACAGGAAGATAACATACATTTTATTTAGAAATCCTGAATTTTTTACACCCATTGTGATAGATTCACACATTGATACTTCCGACATCTGCCAGGAAATCTTTTACCAAATATGTTATCAATTTAAATGAGTGAAGCCCTCATATATCCACAGATGCTATTCTTCCTTTCAGAAGTAAATTAACATGCGCATTCAAAATGGGTTGGCTCTATATTGTCCAGAGCTTCTTGAACACACATGGATTTTCATCATTGAAGTTTTTCAAATTTCTAGCATTATTAAAATTCTTTCAGAATTTTGTTATATATGTTATGTACTGAGAACTAATATTCCTTTATACAGTGTAAATAAAAAGTGCTCATGCAAATGAAAGGTTTTTCTGGTTTTTATTACGATTACAATTTCACTTAACAAATTTGTCGATTGAAGTTTGTTTGCCTTTTAAAATTAGCAAGAGATTCAAAATTAATATTTTTTAGAAATGCATTTTAATACAAATTCTTAGCTGTATACCATTAGAACAAGCATCTGTACCTGCCTCGAAATCTGAGGATCAAATTTATATATTTGTTTAAAAAAACTACCAGTCTTTAAAACATACCAGACAATCAATTTTTGGTGGAGAAATATCAGTGTTTGGTCGAGAATTTGTGATGGACAAATGTCCAAATGAGCCCAGGAATCTAAAGAAATTAAATTTAACACAAATGTTTGATTTTTGTCATGATAAGTGTTAAAAAATGGCATGTGTTGAACCTTTGAAGGCCAAAAATTGAGGTACAAATATATTCTTATTCTGCACTAAAACAAAATGAATGAATGAAACTTTGCAAAAGATGCTATGTAATTTTGAGTTTAAAAATTATCAGGTCCAAAAACTTGGTGGTCCTGTGGCATGCAAGTTTATGGATCATAAAACCTCTCATCCTTTAGTTTCAAATCCCACTTGGACAAATCTTAGTGCGAGAAGAATTTTTCAGTTTGCTTGTCAAATATTGGTGGTTTTTTCTAGTACTCTGGTTTCTCGGGGTTCACACAGGCCTGGAAAAGTCCTTAAATTTTTAGGTTTGCCCTAAAACTCCCTTGACTTTATCCTGAAGGCCCTAAAATGCCCTTGAATTTTGCCAATTAGGTGTTGATATTAGGTGGTTGTAAATAGACTGATCAAAATAAATAAATAAATAAGTTACATTGAAATGAGCAATTTAAAGGTACCTGGCCCTCCCAAACACCCAAAATCAACCCCTACTTCAAGTGTCATTATTATGGACATGCAAGTAATTGTTTTATTGATTTAATTGTCTTTGCACAAATGTTTTTCTTATAAAATTGTCCCTTTGATTAGGCCTTAAATTCGCAAATGAGACCCTGAAAAGACCCTAAAAAGTCCTTAAATTTGGAGTCCAAATGTCTGTGCGAACCCTGGTTTCTTCTACTATCCCAGAATTGTCTGTCTAAATATAAGTGAAAGAACCCAGACTGGGGCATAAAGCGTCATCACTCAGTTATTTATTCATTATTTTAACCCTAATTATTACCTTAATAATAAATTTTACATTGTAAGTCTTTCAAATGCTTTCTTAATTATGTTAAAAAAGTTGAAGTTATCAGTTGGTAGAGTGCTAGTTTGTATGTGGAAGGTCAGGGTTCAAACCCCAGCTTGAGTCTGACCAAGACTTGAAAATAGGAAGTGGCTTTATTATCCAAACACACTGATCCTTCGGGAAAAGACCTTAAAATCTTTAAAACTAATCATTAATGTCTAATGGCACATTAAAGAACCCTCCCTGCACATTGCTCTGAGCATACTACAATGGACAAATGGTTTGCCCATTCACCTTTAGTTGGTGATGTCTTGATATAAGTGAAATTTTCTGGGACTTAAAACACCATTCAATTTTTCAATTATTTATGTTGAACAAGTCATCAATTGAATTTATTTTAATATCTACAGAGCCAAAAGTTCTAAATAGCCCTATAAAGTTTGAAATTGTTGTCATTATAAAACAACAAGATGTACATGTTAAAAGAAAAGACAACAAATACTGAATCACTGTCATGTGAACTTTTAATGAATAACACTAGAAAAGTTGGTGCAACTGCACTTGAGCAGACAGAACAAGGAATACAAGTACAAACTTTAATGATAATACTGTGTGGCAATAAAAAACAAAGTATAACTTTACATATAGAAAATATAAATTAAAAAACTTAATAAAAAGTGACTGATACATAACAAAAATAATCCTATATCTATAAAAAATATTATGACAAGAATGTGACAAAAATTGACTAATGAAAAGCAAAAATCTTATAGAACATCTAAAATCAATCTTATAGAACATCTAAAATCAATCTTATAGAACATCTAAAATCTTAGAGAACATCTAAAATCAATCTTATAGAACATCTAAAATCTTAGAGAACATCTAAAATCTTATAGAACATCTAAGCCTTAAATAAAAAAATTGCAATTTTTTTTAAAATCCTTGCAAGTACAAAAATATAATACAATTTTAAAAAAATCCTGACTACATTTACACCTGTTACATAATTCAGACTCGTTTGTCATGGGATGCTCTCGGACTCCGCCCTCATTCCGATTTACAATCCATCCGTTTCACATTCCTTTAGGCCTTATATACATGTAACATGCTTATAACTTAACACAAGTAATGAATATACATATAATGTAATACTGAGATAAATATTTAATACTGAGAAATTAAAATTATTTGGTGCTTCTTCATCTGTTTTTAATCTTCAATTTCCATATTATATATTTATTTGTGAGCAATCTGTAATAGATAAAATGGTACATATTATAAAATTTTATATGAGTCAATTGACTTGACATATCGCCGGCCACGCCCACAATGTTCCGACACTGCCCGCCATTATGGTACCAAAGCAATGTCACGGCAACTAATGACGTTCTAGCGTCAGTGACGTCATTAAATGGCACAATTCAGGCCAAGTTTTCATTCTTTTTGTGTGTAATTCAAGCATGTCGACCCTTTGTCGTCACATTGTTGGTGTTGCCGGCGATCCGTCTTAATACAGGAATCAACAATGAACATAACGATCACTGTATCAACATAATGACATATTTTACATGTTATAGTGTGTCACTATGGTGCAGTAATACCGGTATATGAAGAATATCTCTGGCTAGGAGTTCTTGTAAATGATATTATACATATCTATTATAATCCAGTTTATGAATTTACTGGTAAAAAAATGAAATAAATAAATAAATTAATTAATTAACTAAGATGTAATTATTATGTATATAAAAAATAAATAAATAAATAAATAAATAAATAAACTAAAATGTAAATAATAAATCATAATTATTTCACTTATATCAAGACATTACATTCTGGAATGGTGGAAAAAAAACAGTACCAATAGAAAACCACCAACTTTAAGCTAAAAACCAAACTGACAAACTTTCTTGTACCGGAATATTCCTAGGCAGTTAGAGGCACTGTGATTAGTAAGCCAGTGCTTTATCTAGACCACTTTGGCAGAGGGACTCTTTATTTAAAGAACACTTCACAATGATAAATGTGGTATAAAATGTGGTTTACAGATTCAATATTTTGATATGAATATTTAAATAGTATATTTGAAATAAGAAGCACAGACTGGTATGAAGATGTTTGATAAACCATAACCACAACCAATTTTGTTATCCTAAAAGTTGATCTCCAAATTTGTTAGAGCTGTACATTTAATCAGTCACTATATGAAAACTTATTAAAACACAATGCATTTCATAGTGTATCTAGACACTATATTCTTATAAGTTTAATTAAACCAGAATTATAAGTAAATAAACAATATTTGTATTATAATCATACACTTGTAGCGGTCTGGGTAGCTCAGTGGTAGGGCACTTGCCTATAGGGCGGGAGGTCCCAGGTTTGATCCCAGGTCCAACCCTGCATTTTTTCTCCTTCCTGTTGCAGCTTGGTGGCCAGTGTGGCCCTCGGAAGTGGTGAACTGGCAATTACATGCCAAATGAAGACCTTCTGAGGGAATATGTGTGCGATTTCCCACTTGGGACTGTGTGAATCTTAAAAGTAACAGGAGAGAAATGTATTGATCTAGGTAGCTTAGTGGTAGAGCTTTTGCCAATAGAGCGGGAGGTCCCAGGTTCAATTCTGATCCAGCCCAGACTGAGCCCTGCATTTTTCTCCTTCCTATTACATAATAATGCACTTATCTGAACACCTCCATATAACCAGTATATACTACAGACAAGTCAGAAATGCATCAAGTAGTATAACAGACGAGTGAAATGTAAACCTGATGGAGAGTGGATTTTATATCTTGAAATACATAAGAAATATAATTTTAGATCAATCATAGCAATAATCAACTAAATACTTTTTCAGAAAATATTAAAGTAATAATCAATATTTTTACATGGGCACATTTCATATGCTCCATATTTCATAAATACGTGCATCATATTTTGGTAATACATTACAATTGTATTTTCAGAATAAAAAAATAAAAAGAAGATAAAAATTAAGAATAAAAAGAACAAATGACAATTGAGATGGATAATGGTTGAAAACGCAATGGTAGAATCTTCAACATGTGTTTTTAACTGTTTTATACAACCAGAAACTTATCGTACCGAAAGTCGGATTCTGATACAAAACAATAATTGTCTTTATTGTTATAATAATATTAAATTATTATTTATATTGCTCACAATACTGCTTAACTTGCATGGTTTGTGCATTTAGTTGCTTGTTATGGAATTCACTGTTAAAAGTGTTATAATAATAATTTTGTAATGACTAAACATCATTTTACATTTCACAGGGGCGGATCCAGGATTTTTTGAAAAAGGGGGGGGGGTTGAGAATTATTCAGGATTATTTTAAAAGGTTGAAAATAATATCAATGCTAGATGCGAGCGCCAAAGGCGCGAGCTTCCAGAGACGAGGGGTCTAGGGCAGAGCCCCGATGGGGCCAAGAAAATAATAAGTTAATAGCTTTTGCTCTCTCTTTCTCTCTCTTTTAAATTTTTCAAAGGGGGGTTGCAATCCCCCCCCCCCCCCTTAAATCCGCCAATGTTTGATTCTATCCCATCACATTTTTCAGAAAACTTTTTAATTAATAATGTTATTATTATTTTATTATTGCATGCTTATTATTTCTTACTTTGTTCATCAAAATGTCTTCTTTGTCTGTGTGTCGGTGCATCAACAGCAAATGTACATCTTTTATCATATGCTGGTTGTTGTTCCTGGAACACACAACTCTGGAACTGCTGTGGAAAATGAGACCTCTGAGTTCTACACCAGTCTTGTTCCTTCTTCCATTCCACGGCACACCAAGTTTCTCTTGACTCTCCTAGCTTCGTTGCTTCGGCTGATGACAATCTTTGTGCCATATTAGAAATTGTTTACAAAGTTCGTACTGGTCTTTGTAATGCAAATGTACAATGTATAAATAACAACAATGTAGCAATTTTCCGGCACGTTGTCATACGACTTGTCACAGCGATTATGACGCCATATCTATCCGCCGTTGCTAGGAAGAATTTTTCTGTTTCACAACATTTGGGGTTGTCGTATTTTACCGTTGATAAAAATAATTTTATAGATAAATCATATTCAGAAGATATTATTTAAACACTTTAATTTGGATGCAGATACAAAAAATAACAAGAACTTTTTAGCACTATTTTAACGAAATGCGTATGAATATTTCCGGATAATATCGTTTGATTACGTTTTCCTCTTTGTGTGCTATTTTCACAAAACGAAAGTAGGCGTGAGATCTACATAATGCACTGTCCATATCACACCATTATAGAAAAATGCTATAACCTTTTTTAATTAGTACGGTTTAATATGCCTAGTGGGTGTATTGTTCGTGAAGAATTATGCCATAGAACAGTAGTTAAAAGTAACTTGATGGGGATATCCCATATTTATTGATAATTTTGGTATACCTAAAGTTTATGATCCGAATTTCTTTCAAAATGAGTGAAACTAACTACTCTATATCAGACAATTTTACTTACCAAAATGGGAATCTTTATTGTGAAAATGTTGATATAAACACCATCAGAAATTCTATGGATACAGAATTTCCACAAAGTCCATTTTTTGTGTACAGTAAAGCCGCCATATTAAACAATATCCGACAATACAAGTCAGCAATGTCTGATATCAATTATATCTTAAACTACTCAATGAAAGCTAATAATAATATCACAATTCTAAAACTGATGAAAGAACAGGGATGTTCACTGACACTAGTCAGTGGAATGGAATTGCGACTGGCTCTTGATCTAGGTTTTGATCCCTCTAAACTCATGTTTAACGGAAATGGAAAAATGAAATGGGAACTAGAAATGGCCATCAATGCCGGTGCTCTGCTGAATGTTGATAGTGTTTTTAATTTGAAACAAACAATGGATGTTTGTGAAAAACTGGGTGAGAGTGCACATGTACTGTTGAGAATTAACCCAAGCATAGATGTGGTATGTATTAGTTTGATAGTATAAAATGATGTCTATCTGATAAATGAGCAAACTTTTTAATTCCAGTTTACTATAGCAAGATAAATGTATTTCGTCGATGCAAAAACTATTGGGACACTTGCCTTTGAGGTATGCTGTTGGTATTTAAAATCCATGTGTCATGTTTCTTGATTTTGGGCTCTGGAAATGTGAAGTAAATTAAGCTCCCATGAAACATTCAAGTGTTCTTTTAAATCTTTTCAACAACAACAAAAAAAAAGTATGCTGTAGAAAAAACCCTTATTCTTCATTTGGTTCACTTGTGATTAATAGAGCTAAAATATTCTTCTTGGAGGCAACAGGTGTATTTCCAGAAAGATTCTGATCTTAAAGATTTGATATGACAAAAACTATTAAATGCATTGTTCACATTTAAATATGTGACATAAGCATATACCACAACTTCAAGTAGTTGACCTTGGTGGTTGAGTGGTTTAAAGTTTTAACCTTTGGATCATGGAACCTCTCGTTGCTAGTTATGAATCCCATTCAGACAGATCAGAGACACTCAGTTTGTTAGTTTGTTTATCAAAGGTTGATAGTTTATATCTGGGCACTCTGGTTTCTTCGATATGCAAAGACTGACTACCTCAGTAAAAATGGAAAAATTTTGACATGGTTTTTGTGTGCATATCTATTACAGGTACTCAACTTATTCTATGTTTCTATTCCTGGTAGCGAGAATTGACATTGGCTATTAATTTCTGAGAAATTCTTTCAAAAAGTGAACTATTTTAGCAAAGTTGTTAAAATTCTTTAAAAAGAACCATTTTTTCATAATTTTTTGAAATTTGGTTGCTAATAATTATTAGAAACCTATGGTGGAAATCAACCATAGCTTGTCTCTGATATGAATTCCTTGTCATTTATCACCATGTTAATTTTTGTCTTTTATTTTGATATTTATAGAATGTTCATAAGTATTTTGCTACTGGTAAAGGTGGATCAAAGTTTGGTTTGGATAAAGATGAGCTAGAAGATTGTCTCCAGATCCTGTGTACCACGGAACATAAAGTCAACGTTGTCGGTTTACACTGTCACCTTGGCTCTACTATAGATGAAGTAAAAATGATTAGGTAATAAAGAATTTATATTAAAACCTCGATTCATTACCATCATTTGTTCGGTCAATTTATTGACGAGTTTGGTTATAAATCACAAGACAACATAAGACAAAATGAATTTCTGGACTTCAAAATAGTAGTAATATGGTGATAAACAAGGTGGCAAAGTTATTGAAGGGCCTTAAAATGAGGTTTTACTGTATTTGTGCATAACGAGTGATATAAACTTACAAGGACATCCATTCGATCCTTCAGACTATGTTTTGACCCTTGAAAAGTTTTTGACTCCTGACTTTCAGAAAGAGGCAGTTGCATTTATATCATTTGACTGTTAAAGTTTTACCCCTGAGAGTGAAAAGTCCTTCACTTACATTTATTTTGTTGTTTCCATTGTTATAAAAATGTCGCCACTGAGATCACTTGGAATATAATTTTTTACAGGAAAATGACAAATCATGCACTTCCACATTCAGTGGAAATAATTGTTCTACACAAACCTAATGGTAAGGGTATCTTTGGATGTTATGGTAAGACCATTTTGGTCTCAATTTCAAAATATTTTCTGTGAATTCATTGTGTCATGTACTCTAGTTGTCCCAATCTCTCCATTCAATTATTGCACAACACAACAAATGCTTATTTTGTTTATTTACATTTATTAGATCTTGTGTGGAAATGTTACTTAGTTTATGGAAGGATTTAAAAGTAAGGGGTTTTACATCTCTGAAGTATCTGAACATCGGTGGTGGACTGGGTATACCTTATGAAAAACATGTAAGTGAAACTAAAATTATCATTTTTTGTGGTGTCCCAATTTTCATTGTTTCCATGGATATTCTTACCTACTACAAATTTACATATGAAAATATAGTATATACCAGTATTACAATATTCCTCATAATTATTTAGAAGTTTTGAAACTCATATTTTTGCAATTGTTCAATAATTAAAAGATGTCAACTGAAAACTTGGGCAACAATCAAAACAGCATCTATCCAACAATAAAATGACAAATTTTCTATACTGAGAGTTACCTCCCTTTGTATTACCACTTCCAGTTGTCTGCTAGCTAGAAAATTACGTGGTTTTGGTCAAACAAATCCCATTTTTGAAGTCTATAATATCAAATAATTTATACTGTGACAGCCCCTCAGTTTTAGAATGGGGGCCTCAATCTGACAGGGTTCAGTGCCTTAAAATACCCTAGGATTCCAAGTTCTTTGCCATGTGTACAGTCCCAGAATTACACAATCTCTACATGATTTACATGGATCATATTGGTACTTTTATCACATAAACAGTCTTCAAAATTTTTAATCTGGTTTGGTTTTGTAATATAACTAAATGGGTCCAAAATACCCCCCAGTTTGGGCCTCAGCCCCCTACACCAAGAAGTACTTCTGGAACAACCGTTACGCTTATTTCAATGTCAGTGATTGTGGATTTTTTTTTCACAGGCAGACAGAACATGTCCATTTGAAAGTAAGGATAGACCTTTACTTGAACAACTGGAACAGAATTTAGCTGCAACTGAACATACCGTCAATCAAGTAACAAAGAAAGATAACTCCAGTTCTAAAACTGATCATAAACATTTGAAGTTACATATAGATGGACTGGAAGAAATTCTGCAAACTATTACAGATTACAAGCAATATAAGTATGATCATTTAGAAATTTTATCATTTTGATTCACCAATTAGGGTACCACATTATGCCCTGTAAAGTTGGCACATAATAATTATATCCAATGGATATAGAATTGTATCATTTGAAGTTTTTAAAAAAAATAAAATTTAAAAAAATAAAGATATACTGCAGATATTTAGCATGAATCTTTTTACCTAACCAATAAGTCACCATTAGTTTGCACTAGTGCAAAGCACATTATAAATACATGTATATGCACAAAATTCACATACCACATGAACTTGTGGTTAAAATAATCCTTGAGATTAAAAAGAAAATTATTTTGTCGTGAATAGCTAACAATTGCTGATACAACATAAAACAACATATCAACCTCTACACATGTTCCGTGCCCTTTTTGCTAATACAAATGTAGATATGAATCATGCATACTGTGTAATCAGTGTAGATTTACATTTCATTTTCAGGATTTCAAGATTTACATTTCAAAATGTTTTGAAGAAACATCCTCATGTTGAAGAATGTATTCCCATAGGTTTAAAGCAAGGTGTTAAACAGGTATTGTTTTTTTAACATACATGTACCACTAATTATTGTGTTTGTTCTTATCAATAAAAAGATTGGCGTCTGTTTTTCAGTTTTAAAAACATCTGTACAAAAACAGTTATTTTATGAGTATTTTGGAAACAGACAAATCCATTGTTCTGAGGTACTGTATAATGCTTATATTTCGCTATGGTTTTATTTTTGCTATATTCGCGGTCAAGTGTATTCCCGCGAAAATTAAACCACCGTGAATAGACACTGGTATTACAAGCCCATTAATCTTGCTAGAGTCATTTTCCTTGAATCAGATAAGACACGAAAATTTGACACCGCGAATACACTAGTCACATTGTCAAACCGCGAAAATTTGACACTGTGAAAATAAAGCAATATGCAGTATCATGGGTGCGCATTGAACTGTTGCATGAGGTTGGTAGGCAGAGAGAAACAGTTCCATGGGTCATTGCTGCATACTAAAAGACAAGGGATTTTACTGTTCACAAAACACCCATAAAATAACTGTTTTATTACCTCAAATCAATAATAGTCATATTTTCTAACAAAATATTCAATATTACCTAATAAATTATATCAATTGTATTTTTTTCAACAAAATATTCAATTGTACTTCTGACATGTATTCAAACGGAAATTGAGACATTGTTTACAATATTGTCTGGTATGATCAGGATCAATGAAATGCCTAAAAGAGGTCATCTTTTGAGCATTCAGTATGCATATAAAATATTTCATGTCTGTCTAGAAGAATTGAAAACCCACCACAAGAAACATTTAAAATACTTTATTACCATTTATATATAGTGAGTAATGGTGTTAAACGTCCCAAGAAAATTTCACTTATACCAAAATGTCGCCAGCTATAGGCAAGGGTGCAGAAATTTTGCCTGTGTGTTGTGCTGATGGCATTGTACAACAGGGTTTTTTATTGTGCCATGCCTTCCATGACACAGGACCTCACTTATTTTAAGTTCCAAACCCTAAGAACCATGACTCTCATATCGTATAGCTGAGTGTTTGGCAAAGGAACAGTCATTACCACTTTCAAGTTGACCGACCAGGGATCGAACCCACAGCCTTCCACTTAGGGAGTGAGCACTCTACCAACTGAGCTAATGCAGTGGTACTATTTATATAGATGAGGTAATAATAACTTAATTGTTTTACCTACCTGTGGAGTTGAGTGGAGTGCCCTGTCAAGATTCTTTCAATTACAGTACAGTAAAACCTCTCCAAACCGGACAAGCACCGGACCATAGATTTTGTCCGGTTTAGGGAGGTGTCCGGTTTAGGGAGGTTTTGACATTTTTAACCTGGATTATCTCCCCTTAACGAAATAAATCTAGAAAGAACATGTAAATTATTATTACTTTCATTTATTGTAATCACTGTATTAAATTTACCAACAACCAACAGTTTTAAACAAATGCTTATTTAAATAATAGCCATGCCTATATTTACTGTATTTATGTCTTTTTTCTCCATATAAAACTTTTAAACATTATCTTATGTATAAAACAATACATTCTATGTGCTAATTAATTAATTAAACTGACTAACTTAAACGTTATAAAGGATCAATGAAACCAGATATATCTGTGATGAAACTGGTTTGAAAAATACATTGTGTTGTGATACATTTCAGAGAAGCCATAATCAACAACACTGTTAATGGTACGTCAATATCACATAAGTACATGTAAAAGATCTGTTTTGTATTAAATCACTTTTAATTTACTTTCTTAATATGATTCTAATTAGGGTACTGAAGGCAATTAACACTACCCTTAATCCCTGACAGGACAACAATGGTGTTGACACTTTACCTGTCCCTTTGATTCAGAAGGTGTTACTGGATAATCATTAACAAAACACCTATAGCAGCTTAATAGTGTTTGGTGGTAATTATCTTGTGTCAATTAATAAATACGTAAACAGATTTAATTGATAAAGAAAAATCACAAATCACAAAAAAAAAGAACAGAAGAAAATATATAGATGATAATGATTAAAAACAAAAAACATAAGTAATTAAATACTAAATATTTTAAATAAAAATAATAAAAAAAAAACTTTAAAAAATTATATTTTTAAGTGTACATAATTAAATATTTTTATCTGTTTAAGACTAATTTATAAAAAAGAAAAAGCAAGTAATTGAAATAAAAAATAAATCCAAATGTTGTCCGGTTTAGAGAGGTTCAATTTTAAGGACATAAGCAAATTGGGACTGAAAAGTTTGTCCGGTGTCCGGAATAGAGAGTGTCCGGTTTAGGGAGGTTTTTGTTAATTGAAATAAAGAAGGAGAAATTCGGGACCAAATATTTTGTCCGGAATAGAGAGTTGTCCGGTTTAGAGAGTGTCCGGTTTAGGGAGGTTTCACTGTATATTGATTAATCAGCTGGAGAAAACCAGATTTCCCAGAAAATCACCATCGGCAAGCAAACTTTTCATTAGACTAGGATTTGCCAGAGTAAGAGTCAACCCTAGGTACTGAGATGCACTTCATGATCAGTAAGTGTATGTTTTAGACCACTTGGTCATTGGAGCCCCACCTCCCTGTTTGCACTTTTAAGTGTTTGTTGGACTTGATGTTTAGGTCAGCTAGGCTCTTCTTCTGATCTGACTGTTTCTGTGTCTTTTTTTACAGTACCCTAAAATACAGGACTTGATAGACAGTATACAAGATCTGATAAAAGACTCGGATGTAACACTAGTTCTGGAGCCGGGTAGATCTTTGGTCGGCAATGCTGCTGTATTTATTACAGTTTTATTTTTCTGACTTTCTGTGTCTTACTTTACAGTACCCTATAATACAGGACTTGATAGACAGTATACAGGATTTGATAACAGACTTCGATGTAACACTAGTTCTGGAGCCGGGTAGATCTGTGGTCGGCAATGCTGCTGTATTTATTACAGTTTTATTTTTCTGACTTTCTGTGTCTTACTTTACAGTACCCTATAATACAGGACTTGATAGACAGTATACAGGATTTGATAACAGACTTCGATGTAACACTAGTTCTGGAGCCGGGTAGATCTGTGGTCGGCAATGCTGCTGTATTTATTACAGTTTTATTTTTCTGACTTTCTGTGTCTTACTTTACAGTACCCTACAATACAGAACTTGATAGACAGTATACAGGATTTGATAACAGACTTGGATGTAACACTAGTTCTGGAGCCAGGTAGATCTCTGGTCAGCAATGTTTCTGTATTTATTACAACTTTATTTTTCTGACTTTCTGTGTCTTACTTTACAGTACCCTACAATACAGGACTTGATAGACAGTATACAGGATCTGATAACAGACTCAGATGTAACACTAGTTCTGGAGCCTGGTAGATCTCTGGTCGGCAATGCTGCTGTATTCATAACAACTGTACTGGGTTGTAAAAAGAGTAATGATAAAAGGTATTCTTTGATTTAATAGTTCAGATGTTCCATGTTTATTGTGCGTAAGTGTTCATGTTTGTCATCAGCATCAAATGGTGAAGTTTTTGTTGTCAAAGTGAATTGGAGTAAAGTGGATTTGGATAGAATGGTGAAAAGTTTTACATTCCAGTCAAGATTCTTTGACTAATACTTACATGGAGGCATTTAGGTTTGATTTGATGGGGAAATCTGAATGCCTGGAGACAATCACTGACCTTTGACAGTATTAAACTGGCAAATTTTCTCTGTTTAAACTATGATCTGACTGAATGGGATTCAAGCTTCAATTATGAGAGGCACTGTTACCCATGATAAGCTGTTGCTTTAGACAACTTGGTCACTGAGGCACACTGTTTATGCACCCTTTTTATTATTTATCCACTCTTCTCCAAACTTTAAGGTATTTTTACTAAACTTGGTACACATGATAATCAAGATATGACATTATGTGTCTCAGAAAAGGATGTAACTCTGTGCAAATTTCTCAGAGTTATGCCCCTTTGAAATTTTAATCATGTTTTTGTGATGTTTACCATCAGTTGAATGGCAAAATTGTAAACGGGTGTATCTTGCTCCACCTTGCTGGGGTCTTGTTTTTGTTTTGAAGTTTGGCTAAATGTGCTAAATGAGAAATTAGATAGCTGAAGTCTTTGTGATGCCAATCAATCTAAAGAGTTTTTAATTTAAAAATTTACATATAAGTCATGTTTTTGTTTCAGATATATAGTAATTGATGGTGCAATGAACGACGTAATTAGACCTAGTTTTTACAGAGCCTACCATCACATAGATTTTACAGAACCATGTTATAAACTTAACGAAACCAATGAAAATACCAAACAAGTTTATGATATTGTTGGTCCGGTCTGTGAATGTGCTGACTTTCTAGGACAGGTGGTTTATATTTATGAATATTTATTTTTCTTGTTCTGTGATGGTTTTCAGTTATTGTTTTTTCTGCATTACTGTTGTATCTGGAATTGTATTTTGGGTTTTGGTCAGAGCTTGCATTGATGTCCAGAAACATGTCAATCTCTCATCATTTAATGAAAACACTGTAGAATGTGTAGGCACTTTTAAAGAAATGTGTCATTTTGTGAAATACATGTACATGGTCTTTGTACAGGCCTGAAAAAGTCCTTAAATTTTGGGGTTTCCCCTAAAAAGACCCTAAAAACAAGTCTGACCCTATAATGCCGTTGAATTTGTCCTGAAGGCCCTAAAAAGTCCTTGAATTTGGCCAGTTGGGTGTCTGTATTTTGATATTAAGTGGTTGCAAATATACCGATATAAACAAATAAATAAATGAATAAGTTATGTTTAAATAAGCAATTTAAGGGTACCTGGCCCTCCCGATAGCCCAACTTCAATCTTATCTACTTCAAGTATTGTTACTATGGACACGTAAGAAATTGTTTTATTGATTTAATTGTCTTTACCAATATTTTTTTGCTCAAATAGTCTTTCTGATTAGGCCTTGAATTTGCAAATAAGACTCTAAAAAGACCCTAAAAAGTCCTTAAATTTGGAGTCCAAATGTTTGTAGGAACCCTGAGTTAATTTCTTGGTGTCCCATTTTTTGTTGCTTTCCTGGATTTTTTAATGTCAACAAAATAGTATATATTATTATAACTTTGCTTTAAACAAAAACCACCAACAATAAATTTACCACCCAACAAATGGGTATTTTTCCTTAGAACCACAAAAACAGACATCACGAAAATAAATGGTTTCACAACCTCTGTGTAAGAGTCAGCATCTAGTGTTATAAATTTTATTACCCTTATTACCAGGTGAATTAAGCTGGTTTTCTGACATTTCTTGTTTAATAATTCAAATTTCATATGTTTTATAATATTTTTTTTATCAAGGATCGGTTGTTGGGGACTCCATTTGAAGGATGTGGACTTGCTGTATTTGATGTGGGAGCTTATTGTAGTACACTTGCGTCAAATTACAATATGAGGGTAAGTCATAGAGAGAGAGAGGGGGGTTCAAATTACGTTATGCAGTTATTGTCACAGAGAGAGAGAGAGAGCATGTTAAGTGGAGTAACAGTGCTCTGTGCCCCAATCAAGATTCCTACACTTAATATAGAGGTTTTGAGTTCAGGAAGGATGGAGGATTCTGGAGTGCCTGGAGAAAACCCTACCTGAGAAAGCCAACTTTCCTGCCTTAGGCATTAAGGGGCACTGTGTGTTCTAATCCACTCAGCCTCTGATGCCTTAATATTAAAGGGGGGATGGGTGGGTGGTGGTTGAAATAAGTTTTAAAGATTCAACTAAATCAAACTATTGTCCATAGAGTCCACAGTACTTCTTTATGATTGGGAATTAGGAGCATTGACTTTGGCTGCTGAGGTTGGTTGATTGAATGTTGTTTTAGATCACTTCAGCATTTTTTCAGCTTCTGACAGTAATATTTCTTAGCAACTTTAAGGATTAATCTAAACATAAATTCATGTGATGGGTGAGCTTTGTCAAGTATTTATATAATCTTGCCCAGGTTTCACAATCATTCTTTTACAATTCTTTATCTTGACTTAAATTTGGCAAATTTGAAATCTTAATAAATCTGTTAATTTTTAAGATATTCTGGAATTGATGGTGTCATTTGCAAGATTACTTTAAGCTAAAAAATTTGCATTTATTTTTGTCGAAAAGTCTTATTTAAGGTTGTGTTTATTTATAGTTAAAACCAGGAGAAGTTATGGTGGATGGTGATAAATGGAGGTTCATACGCCATCCAGATAGATATGAAGATTTGATCAGAAATTATACAGACAAACCAAATACGGAAAATGATTGAAGATATGGAGACACTTGGAGAAATGTTTTGAAAATTACATGGACAATGGAATACATAAGACATAGTCTGAAGATTACATAATTTAATTCTGGTTTTGGAAATTATTGGATTAAAGATGTTAGCAGATAGGGTTCAGATTATCAAAACAGATAAAAATTAGAACAGTCTCTTGAGAGTCAAGTACTAATCACCCCAACTTAGATTTGACCTTATGACCTTGATCTTTGACCTACACACCTAAATGTGGCACATGACAACATATTGTCTTATGTTGGTACTAGTAGGTATACAGCTGTGACAAGTTTGATCAAAAGCCATCCATAGATGTGAAAGCTATGAAGCGATCAATTTCCAAATACAGATTAAGCCTAATGACCTTGACCTACACACCTAAATGTAGTACATGACACATCTTCTCATGACAGTATATAGTTAAGTTTGTTCAAAATACTTCCATAGATGTGATTTTACATTGACAGATAGATGGGCAAGCAGACGGACAGACAGACAGACAGACTTCTATATTGATTTCTATATAGCCCTCTCACACTATTAAATTTGCATGGTGTACAACTAGGAAATACCTTATTTTAGATCAGCCTTACGTTTTAGTTTACAAATACCAGTACCTATGTATTTTGGATTCTCATACATTGTATATACATAGTTTCATGCAAATTTATGGGTTTTTCAGCAGAAACGACCATGTCTACCTTTTTACAAATATTCAAGAAATGAAATCTCTATATTATATTATTATACAATACTATATATTCTGTATAATGGTGGCATGACATTCTGTATAATGGTGGCATGACATTATACTGTATAATGAGATATATTTGCAGGTAGAAACCTTTGTGGTTAAATATTCGTAAACATGTTCTCCTGTAGTTGACCAGCTGGTGGGTAAGCCCATTTGTATTTTAACATTAGGAAACTTAGCAGTGTACTTATTTTCATGGTTGAGAATTGACCGTGAAAACCGCGAATATTAATACATCACAATATTTCTCATAATACAGTACATTATATTTTGATACAAATTTTAAATATATAAATGAAACTTAAAAATATTGACATTCTACCTCTCTTAATGTTATATCATATATTATTCAAACATATCATTTTGTAAACTATATAAAATTATTCTCAAATGAAATGGTGATTTACTTTATTAATTTGGAATTCAGTAATTATTTGATTTAGTATGATGAGGTCAATACATTTTAAACACAGTCGCAGTTTTACCTTTTAATATTATACATTTACTAGAAATAAAAAGAAACATTGTATTCTTAGTGTGTTGTTCTTTACTTTTCAAGGTTAAGGACAATCAGCTTCTCAAACTTGGCACCATGCGCTGATGTATTTGCCTAAGCTTGGTGGTTTTCTATTGGCATTCCAGTTTCCTCTACCACCCCACAGATGACCACCTCAGTATGTGTGAAAGAATTGTGTTAAATGTTAAACACCACTACTTCACTTCACTCCATACACAGATGCTAAATTTGAAGGTCAAAACTTCTAGGCCTTTTGGTTTAAAAGAATCACTACAAAATTTTTGGCCATTGTAACCTTAAATAAACCTCAAGTCAACCAAATTTATAAACTTGACAGAATTGCATGCACTGGTGCTATATATGAATGACCAAGCTTCTGGTGTGTATATCATATCAAAATGTTTAAAGATTCCACTATTAAAGGTCATGCTATAACCTTGAATGTAGGTCAAGGTCAATTGATATTTTAAATTTGCAAGGGTTTTTATCTAGGAACATTTCTGTCACATATGTAACATCGTGTAAGTAACATCGTGTTATGATCCAATACACATTAGTAACATTGTGTTATGATCCAATACACATTAGTAACATTGTGTTATGATCCAATACACATCAGTATCATCAAGTCGGGTTCCAATACACATCTGTAACATCGTGTCGGGTTCCAATAAACATCTGTAACATTGTGTTATGATCCAATACACATCAGTATCATCAAGTCGGGTTCCAATACACATCTGTAACATCGTCGTGTTCCAATAAACATCTGTAACATCGTGTTGGGATCCAATACACATCTGTAACATCGTGTTAGGATCCAATACACATCAGTAACATAAGATCCAATACTCATCAGTAACATCGTGTTAGGATCCGATACACATCTGTAACATCGTGTTAGGATCCAATACACATCTGTAACATCGTGTTAGGATCCAATACACATCTGTAACATTGTGTTAGGATCCAATACACATCTGTAACATTGTGTTAGGATCCAATACACATCTGTAACATCGTACGTATTAGGATCCAATACACATCAGTAACATAGGATCCAATACTCCACAGTAACATCGTGTTAGGATCAAATACTCCACAGTAACATTGTGTTAGGATCCAATACTCCACAGTAACATCGTGTTAGGATCAAATACAAATCAGTAACATTGTGTTAGGATCCAATACACATCAGAAACATAGGATCCAATACTCCACAGTAACATCGTGTTAGGATCAAATACTCATCAGTAATATCGTGTTAGGATCCAATACACATCAGTAACATAGGATCCAATACTCATCAGTAACATCGTGTTAGGATCCGATACACATCTGTAACATCGTGTAGGATCCAATACACATCTGTAACATCGTGTTAGGATCCAATACACATAGTAACATCGTTTTAGGATCCAATACACATCAGTAACATTGTGTAGGGTTCCAATACACATCTGTAACATCGTGTTAGGATCCAATACACATCACTATCATCGTGTCGGGTTCCAATACACATTTGTAACATCGTGTAGGTTCCAATACACATCTGTAACATCGTATTGGGATCCGATACATCGGATATAACATCTGTATCGTGTTAGGATCCAATACACATCTGTAACATCGTGTTAGGATCCAATACACATCAGTAACATTGTGTTAGGATCCGATACACATCTGTAACATCGTGTTAGGATCCAATACACATCTGTAACATTGTGTTAGGATCCAATACACATCTGTAACATTGTGTTAGGATCCAATACACATCTGTAACATCGTACGTATTAGGATCCAATACACATCAGTAACTCGTGTTAGGATCCAATACTCCACAGTAACATTGTGTTAGGATCAAATACAAATCAGTAACATTGTGTTAGGATCCAATACACATCAGAAACATAGGATCCAATACTCCACAGTAACATCGTGTTAGGATCAAATACTCATCAGTAATATCGTGTTAGGATCCAATACACATCAGTAACATAGGATCCAATACTCATCAGTAACATCGTGTTAGGATCCGATACACATCTGTAACATCGTGTTAGGATCCAATACACATCTGTAACATCGTGTTAGGATCCAATACACATATGTAACATCGTTTTAGGATCCAATACACATCAGTAACATTGTGTCGGGTTCCAATACACATCTGTAACATCGTGTTAGGATCCAATACACATCAGTATCATCGTGTCGGGTTCCAATACACATTTGTAACATCGTGTCGGGTTCCAATACACATCTGTAACATCGTATTGGGATCCGATACACATCGGTAACATAGTGTTAGGATCCAATACACATCTGTAACATCGTGTTAGGATCCAATACACATCAGTAACATTGTGTTAGGATCCGAAACACATCTGTAACATCGTGTAAGGATCCAATACACATCAGTAACATCGTGTTAGGATCCAATAATCACCATTAACATCGTGTTAGGATCCAATATTAATCAGTAACATCATGTTAGGATCCAATATTCATCAGTAACATCGTGTTAGGATCCAATACTCATCAGTAATATCGTGTTAGGATCCAATACTCATCAGTAATATAGAATCCAATACTCCACAGTAACATCGTGTTAGGATCAAATACTCATCAGTAACATCGTGTTAGGATCCAATACACATCAGTAACATAGGATCCAATACTCATTAGTAACATCGTGTTAGGTAGGATCCGATACACATTTGTAACATCGCGTTATGATCCAATACACATCTGTAACATCGTGTTATGATCCAATACACATCTGTAACATTGTTTTAGGATCCAGTACACATTTGTAACATCGTACGTATTAGGATCCAATACACATATGTAACATCGTGTTAGGATCCAATACACATCAGTAACATCGTGTCGGGTTCCAATACACATTAGTTACATCGTGTTGGGATCCAATACTCACCATTAACATCGTGTTAGGATCCAATATTAATCAGTAACATCGTGTAAAGATCCAATACACATCAGTAACTTGTGTTAGGATCCAATACTCATCATTAACATCGTGTTAGAATCCAAAATACATCAGTAAATCGTGTTAGGATCCAATACTCATCATTAACATCGTGTAAGAATCCAATAGTATTCATCAGTAACATCGTGTTAGAATCCAATATTCATCGGTAACATCGTGTTAGGATCCAATACTCCTCAGTAACATCGTGTTAGAATCCAATACACGTCAGTAACATCGTGTTAGGATCCAATATTCATCAGTAACGTCGTGTTAGGATCCAATACACATCAGTAACATCGTGTTAGGATCCACTACTCCTCAGTAACATCGTGTTAGAATCCAATACACGTCAGTTAGATCGTGTTAGGATCCAATATTCATCAGTAACATCGTGTTAGCATCTACTACACATCAGTTAGATCGTGTTAGGATCCAATATTCATCATTAACATCGTGTTAGGATCCAATACTCCTCAGTAACATCGTGTTAGAATCCAATACACGTCAGTAACATCGTGTTAGGATCCAATATTCATCAGTAACATCGTGTTAGCATCTACTACACATTAGTTAGATCGTGTTAGGATCCAATATTCATCATTAACATCGTGTTTCGACCCAATACTCATCAGTAACATCGTGTTGGGGTCCAAAATTCATCAGTAACATCGTGTTAGGGTCCAATACTCATCAATAACATCGTATTATGATCCAATACTCGTCAGTTACATCGTGTTAGGGTCCAATACTCATCAATAACAGCAGGTTAGGATCCAATACTCATCAATAACATCGTGTTAGGATCCAATACTCATCAATATCATTGTGTTAGGATCCAATACACATCAGTAACATAGGATTCAATATTCGTCAGTAACATCGTGTTAGGATCCAATACTCATCAATAACATCGTGTTAAGATCCAATACTCATTAATAACATCGTGTTAGGATCCAATACACATCAGTAACATAGGATTCAATACTCGTCAGTAACATCGTGTTAGGGTCCAATATTAATCGGTAACATCGCGTTTAGATCCAATACTCATCAGTGACATCGTGTTTGGATCCAATACTCATCAGTAACATCGTGTTAGGATCCAATACTCATCAATAACATCGTGTTAGGATCCAATACACATCAGTAACATAGGATTCAATATTCGTCAGTAACATCGTGTTAGGATCCAATACTCATCAGTAACATCGTGTTAGGATCCAATACTCATCAGTAACATCGTGTTAGGATCCAATACCCATCAGTTACATCGTGTTAGGATCCAATACATATCAGTAACATTGTGTTAGGATCCAATACACATCAGTAACATCGTGTTAGGATCCAATACTCATCAGTAACATAGTGTTAGGATCCAATATTCATCATTAACATCCTGTTAGGATCCAATACTCCTCAGTAACATCGTGTTAGAATCCAATACACGTCAGTAACATCGTGTTAGGATCCAATATTCATCAGTAACATCGTGTTAGCATCTACTACACATTAGTTAGATCGTGTTAGGATCCAATATTCATCATTAACATCGTGTTTCGACCCAATACTCATCAGTAACATCGTGTTGGGGTCCAAAATTCATCAGTAACATCGTATTAGGATCCAATACTCATCAGAAACATCGTGTTAGGGTCCAATATTAATCAGTAACATCGTGTTAGGGTCCAATACTCATCAATAACATCGTATTATGATCCAATACTCGTCAGTAACATCGTGTTAGGGTCCAATACTCATCAATAACAGCAGGTTAGGATCCAATACTCATCAATAACATCGTGTTAGGATCCAATACTCATCAATAACATTGTGTTAGGATCCAATACACATCAGTAACATAGGATTCAATATTCGTCAGTAACATCGTGTTAGGATCCAATACTCATCAATAACATCGTGTTAAGATCCAATACTCATTAATAACATCGTGTTAGGATCCAATACACATCAGTAACATAGGATTCAATACTCGTCAGTAACATCGTGTTAGGGTCCAATATTAATCGGTAACATCGCGTTTAGATCCAATACTCATCAGTGACATCGTGTTTGGATCCAATACTCATCAGTAACATCGTGTTAGGATCCAATACTCATCAATAACATCGTGTTAGGATCCAATACACATCAGTAACATAGGATTCAATATTCGTCAGTAACATCGTGTTAGGATCCAATACTCATCAGTAACATCGTGTTAGGATCCAATACTCATCAGTAACATCGTGTTAGGATCCAATACCCATCAGTTACATCGTGTTAGGATCCAATACATATCAGTAACATTGTGTTAGGATCCAATACACATCAGTAACATCGTGTTAGGATCCAATACTCATCAGTAACATCGTGTTAAAATCCAATACTCATCAGTAACATAGGATCCAATACTCGTCAGTAACATCGTGTTAGGATCCAATACTCGTCAGTAACATCGTGTAAAAATCCAATACACATCAGTACGTAGGATCCAATACTCCACACTTACATCGTGTTAGGATCCAGTACATATCAGTAACATCGTGTTAGGATCCAATACACATCAGTAACATCGTGTTAGGATCCAATACTCATCAGTAACATCGTGTTAGGATCCAATACACATCAGTAACATCGTGTTAGGATCCAATACACATCAGTAACATAGGATCTAATACTCGTCAGCAACATCGTGTTAGGATCCAATACTCGTCAGTAACATTGTGTTAGGATCCAATACTCATCAATAACATCGTGTTAGGATCCAATACACATCAGTAACATCGTGTTAGGATCCAATACTCGTCAATAACATTGTGTTAGGATCCAATACTCATCAGTTACATCGTGTTAGGATCCAATACACGTCAGTAACATTGTGTTAGGATCCAATACTCGTCAGTAACATTGTGTTAGGATCCAATACTCATCAGTTACATCGTGTTAGGATCCAATAATTATCAGTATCATCGTGGTAGTAGCCAATAATTATCAATGACGTCGTGTTTGAATCAGTAACATTGTGTTAAGATTTAAGCAGCAACACAATTCATTTTATTTCAAAATACATTAATATGTTTTAACTGATGAGAATTGGATCCTAACACGATGTTACTGGTGAATATAAGATCCTAACACAATGTTACTGATGAAAATTATATCCTAACACAATGTTACTGATGAATATTAGATTCTAACACAATGTTACTGATGAATATTGGATCCTAATACGATGTCACTAATGAATATTAAATCCCAATACGATTTTACTGATGAGTATTGTATCCAACCATGATGTTACTGATGAGTATTGGATCCTAACACGATGTTCAGACTCGGTCGAGGTTCGAGCACCGCAGTGGTGTTTTCATAGTATAGGTAACACATCACGACCACAACTTTTACTCGGGCACTTACCTTTCAAAGTCATGAAAGTATAGGAAGTAAATGTCCGAGTAAAAGTTGTATTGTTTTAACATTGGAGGTCTGCCTGAGCAAATTGACTGATAACTGGTAAAAAAAATCATGATCGTTACTACGTAAGTCTTTCATCCTAGGTAAAAGCAGTAGAACTAACGTTAATGACTGTTTACAAGTTTGACCGTCAAATGTAAAAAGAAAGATATCGTGTGTACGTTAAACGTAAAAATGATTTACGCGAAATGTAAAAACATACGCAATAACAGGCGCGTAGCTAGGTGAAAATGATGAGGATTCAAATAAGGATGAAATTTCGCACCAAAGACATGCAGGGGTGGTGGTTATGAGGCATCCCCCCTGACAAATTGGAAATATTCAGGTAAAATGGTGCAATCAGGTAGCATTTTTGAATGAAATTGGTGGAATCTGAAGGCGGGTTTTTGACAGTTATTTTAAAATGTTTACTGAAAGGTCATTAATGTTTCTTGAAACTTCGAAAGGTCGCAATAGGAAGTAATCAAATTGTCATGTGCTTCTTTTGAATTGTTGCACAAAAAATAAATAAGTGAAATAAACTAAAAACAAACATACCAATCCGGCATATTCAAACCAGAGATCCAAAGCAAAGTACTGTGACACTGACAAACCAATTTTTAAAAACACGCGAACTTCCACCAGGTGAAGTGAGGCCGGGTTCCCCGGAAGGGTAAGCACCTTCTGTTTAGCTACATGCACCCGCCAAATTAAGAATAAAAGGACCATGGAAGTATGGATTGTCAAATATATCCAAAATAATTTCGGATACAGAAACATCATACTTATCAACAATATTGTGATGACGGACATGAAACCTTTTGATGACTTTGATAGCATAGACTTACAATATCCCTGCGTCAACCATGTATTTGTGAGCAGCTTGCTTCACTGTATAAAGTTCCTGTTGAGTGAACACGCTCTGTCATAGCGTATTGAGAAACAAATACACCATAAACAGAAGGAGCGGATATATTGCTGCGTAGCTTTTCGTGGACGTCATAATTGATGCATGAGCATTACTTAAAGAATCGGTCGTATTTTTTATTTCAAGCTCACTGTGTTAGATGGAATTTACATAATCTCTAACTATAGGATTATTAAGAGATAGATCGCCATCTATACATCTTATTTGGAGTTGAATGGCAAGTCTTCTCTAAATATTTACCAAGGTTCTGCATAAATTCTGCTTGATACGTATAAAGAAACAAATCACCATGCAATGGTGCACATTTCGTATTCATTGGTTTACATGTTGTTTGTTGGAAAAGTATATATATATATATATATATATATATATATATATATATATATATATATATATATATATCACAATATGTTGTCTATCAAAAATTCTAACATTTTTATGGTATCTTCAGTATATTTCTGTTTGGAATCCATATAGTGCTTGACAAAATAATAAGCAGAATCCCTGTTCAACAATGGATGTCTGTATCGCTTACCGTTTTTTGTGAAAGAATACAATTGAATACTAAATAAGTAACAATAAATTTTAAACCAAAGCCTGAATACGATCTAGCGATTGGAACCTTTACCGTATTGCAATGATAAAATATTAGTTAGACGAATTATTTTATTGTATTTGTAAAAGAATTAATATCTCTGTGACGGAATGATTCGAGTAGAATTCATATTGAAAAAAAAAAAAAATTAAAAATGATGTGGACGCCGTGGCGTACTGGCGTATAGGGAGCTACGCGTCTGAATAATTATGTAAAAAAAGCAAATTTTACGCTAAATGTAAAAATGTTTTTTTATGAATTAAATTAAATTATAATTTAATTTATTATTTTTACACTTAACGTCACATGTTACTTTCAACGTGATTTTACGGTAGTTTAGGCTGATATAGCATGCCCATAACTATCTAGAAAAGGCAATCAAAATCACTATAACACTAACCGAGATAATTGCCTACTTGTTATATGGTAGAGAAACTTGATGATTTTTGGTTTATCAGTTATATATCATAAAGGACTTTTGTCATGGGGGTCGTGATCGTATAATCTTTCAGTAGATAACTTGAAAGCATCAAAATTGTCAAGTGTATTATTTGTCAATATTGGTATTTATAACAAACGTATGTACACACTTGGTAATAGCAGATACGAATTATAACGTTTTATACATATAAAGAAGTAGAGTGGGAAAATGTCCTTAACGCCTAACGCCAAGATTCTTTCACTTATGTCATATACCATTTTTTTAAATTTAATCATAAAATGCATGATGGTATATGACATTTTTTAAATGTATTTTATGATTAAATTTTTAAAAAAATGGTATATGACACTTATATCGAGGTTGTCAGTTCTATTATTGAAGAGAAAACCGGATTTTTCGGATAAAACCACTTATTCCTTCAACGAGTGAAAGTGAACCACGCTAACATATACTTTAGTGGGATTCGAACCTAAGTGCACTGTGATCCACTAGCACGTGCTTTAGACCGTTAAACTAGAAAAACTGTGAGCCACAAGCTCACAAAAAATACCCCCGCTCCCCCACATAAAAAATCCATCGGATCAAATTTTTAAATAGGAGGTGCACATCTACATTATATCACAAAGATTGTGTGAAAGTTTCGTGAAAATCCATTGAAGGGTTTAGGAGGAGTTGCGGATAAGAGATCATGAGGTACCCTAAGGTGTAACGGAAGGACGGACACACGGACGGACTCCCCTATCACCATATACCTCCCACTTTTTAAGCGGGGGGGGGGGGGGTTATAATAATAGAAAAAAGAATTCTGTTATTGAAATCATGTACTTGACAACAACCAACATAACCAAGAACATGACACATTATCAGTTACTGATGAAACAGTCAAACTGTCTGTTTAGTCAACTGCAGAAAAAGGAACAACGCAAATATTTCAAAGATATTCAATGGCAAGCCACGGTTAAAAATCAATTAATCATTTACTTAGACAAATGGTGACAAACACGTTGCAACCACTGATAGTAAAATTCCCGACTTTGGACAGACACTAAAGTAATGTGTGCTATTTTTTGAATTTTTATTCTTCTTCTTATTATTTTTTGCAAAGCATTTAAAGTAAATATCAGCACTCGAGGGCGGCATTATTTAGCACATCTAGTCAGAAACGTGTACATGTATAAATCATTTTGTACTATTTTAGGAAGAAAATCTAAAAATAGTTTTTTTAGAGAAGTTGTCAAAATGTATTTACCTAAACGCTGAAAAGAGGGTTGTAAATTTCAATATCACATCTCATTTTAAACGGTTTATCTTCATTGGTCATTTCATGACGATTTGATCTCTTGTTTGGTGATTATAAACCTATTTCAAGATCACCATTATATGATATATTTTATTAACACAAACTTTTATGGTTTTAGAATAACTGAAGTTGACCAGGACCCTACAAAAGTACTTAACCATACCACTTTGTGCCATCATGGTATTTTTCAGGTTCATCCGAGATATTCCAGAGTAACGGTCTAGAGTAAGGTGGGGGTTACAGTATGAATAAATTAAGTGACAACAACTGTTCACCTAGTCAGTTTGTTTTGTCACAGTTCGTTTGTTGTGTTGTGTTCTTGACTGTTTTTTCACCACTACAGTGGCTCAGTTGGTAGAGTGTTTGTTCCGTGTGTGGGAAGTCGGGGTTCGAACCGGTCGGGTCTGATCAAGATTAATATGGGAAGTGGCTGTTCTTTCGACAATTTTTTACACTACTACTCAGAACCATCACTGCGCATCGCCATGAAAGCGCTTCATCTATATATGGTGACCTCTCGATATAAGCCGAGTGACATCTTCTACCCAAATCAATCAATCAATCAATCAATCAATCAATCAATCAATCCACCAATCAATCAATCAATCAACCAATCATCAATCAATCAATCAATCAATCAATCAATCAATCAATCAATCAATCAATCAATCAATCTCAATCAATCAATCATCAATCAATCAATCAATCAATCAATCAATCAATCAATCAATCAATCAATCAATCAATCAATCAATCAATCAATCAATCTGGACTACTTTGACTATTACTATTGCCGTACAAAAATGTACATATTCGCAGTGCGTCAGTCCTTTGATTCTTTTTTTTTTGGTTCGAGTTACTCCCCTTAGTGCATATTTAGGATGTAAGGTGTCGCTCGTTTGACATATCCGGAAAAGTTTGGAGACTAAAAACAATGCATTCCAATATTTCTTTAGAAAGAATTTATTAGACTTTGACGAAGCAGAAACAAGTCATTAATGTGGATTATAGGTAAACAAGATACGCAAAAAAATCAAGGTTTATTTTAAATTGGGTAAATAATGACGGCAAGTCAGAAAATTAATTTACAAGGAACCATTATCCCGTTTACCTGTTTCACCTGTTTTAGTACCCCTACCTGATAATCCGCTAATATGTTAGTCATCAATCCGTTATTCAGTGCTCTGCTCCTACACATGTGCACTAACTAACTGGTGAATGAAAATAGAATCTAGTCGACTACCGTAATCCTTCTATATATTCGGACCCTCTATGTTTTCGGACACCCCAATTTTGAAATTTCAATAATTTTCAAATCTCTTCTAATTTCGGACGGCATTTTTTTGCCTCTAAATCCGGACGCGATTTTGTTGGAATTCACCCTTTCAAGCAATACATATTGCTTATAATTAATATTGAATAAAAACAAGAAGAAATGTTGTTGTTTTGTTGTTAATTTACATTAGAATTTGTTATTTTTATGTGTTTGTTGCGTTGTGTATTTGCGTGATGGAGTCATGATTGTAACTTTGAGGACAAGTATTTTACGATGTATTTACGTTTTTAATGTAAGCTGAATATAGCAATACCTGTATTAAGTGTTTTAATATTCTTTGAAAGTGAAAGTTGATTGAAATTAAAAATCGTGGGTAAGAAACATCGTACGAGACCAGAAGTTCTGTCGGCACACAAATCCAACATCAAAGACATTTTTTCAGGAAGTGACGTTATCAATAAATTTCATTGGATGAGCAACTTGTGGAATCCCTTCTGATTCAGTGCATGTCAACTATGGGAATTCCCGATTCTCTGATACTTTCATTTGTCTAAAAACGGGAAGATGGACATTACGATGTATTTATTATTTTTTTCTAAGATTAAAATTGTTTGAAACGTGAGTTAAAACAATGTATTTGTAAACTATTGTGTTCTGTGAGTGATAACATCGATTTTTAAACAAAAGCTATATTGATCACGGCGAACCCCTTTCATACATGTCCAGGTTCTTAATCGTACAAAATATGGAATTTCTTGACTAAAAATATTCTTGACCATTTTTAATCATAAAAATTTTGACCGTAGACAGTGACAGAAGACGAAGTGGGGTAACGGTGAACCTCAAACGGTGGCAACTACTGACAAAAATCACGCGATTTGCTTACAAAAAATGGCGTCCTTCGATGTGTATTACACATTGGATCATGATTATTGGTCATCAAACACTTCAAAAAACGACTTTTTTGTGAAATAAACAACACAAAAGGTAATTTCAACATGAACTTTATTTGAAAATTGATACTATAGATGATATCTATGTGCATATCGTCGTTGATAAGTGTCTTGCATTACCAGGAGGGCAGCGAGACATATTATCGGCTCCTAAATATCGGACAACTCTAAATATTCGGACACCCCCATTTTTCCAAGTGTATAATTTTCATATTTCCTCTAAATTCCCGGACACTTGAAAATGAAATTATTAAAATTCGTCCGAATACATAGAAGGATTACGGTAATTAATTGGACAGTTGAACGAATGAAAGTTAACAGATAAACAAATACTTCATGGATTTGCAGGACCACAGGTAAAAACAATACCAACCTGACCCCAAGTACCTGTGGGTGGTGCTAGTGCCAATATTGGATAATACATGACTTCTTGATACAGTACAATATCCATGTCTGAATTTGCCCATTTAGCTTGAAATGATTAGTTATATAGATAGTTACAATTAGCCATCTGTAAAATGCATGGATTTACATTTTGCCTTGTTGCCCATTTGCCCTAGGTCTGTTCTTCACTAGTACTAAGATGTTTTGCACTACAACTCGCATTTGTTATTTAATTATTTCATTTTATAAACAATAACCTTTGAACCTTTGATATTTGCACATGGAATGAATTTTAAATGTAATGAAACAAGTTTTTGGATTTTAAATGTATATTGTCATAAAGTATTTTATCTCTTTGTACAAAATCGTCTTTGATCTTTGCACACAGTTCATGCAAAACTAATTAAAGTCATCGTCACAGATTCTCGGAATGACATCTTTTTCGTGGGAAAACGTCATCTCATGCGATTCCATGTCCATTGGGAATAAGTGTTTCACACAAATGTTAGAGGGTATTACGTGGTACAGTGGCGAACCCCATTTGGATATTATGTACCTGTATATCTTGTGTATTAATTATCATAGTCGCACCTGGCATTGTTAACTGATTATTAATTAATACTCTGACAATGTTAACAAATTAAGAAACAATAAATGAAAAGGCAATGGGACTTCACTTACCTAGGTTTCCACAAATTTAAAATTATTAGTAGCCAAATTTCCAAAATTAGTGAAAAAATAATCCTTTTTATGGTATTTTTCCACAAATTTGCTAAAATAGGTTACTTTTTAAAAAAATCTCTCAGACATTAGTAGCCAATGGCGATTTTGGCTACCAGGAATGGAAACATAGACTTACCGTATTTGTCTTTTCTGAGGTCGAAACAGGACAGATTGACCTGAGATGAACTGACATTAAAGCAAAATGACCTGAGGGCTAATTTTTGTTTTAGGTCAAAACAACCCAGATTCAGATGTAGTCTCATGTTTCCTGCTTCAGTGTAAATTTTTATTTTCATGTGTGATGGCATGAAGTTAGCATGGTGAGAATAGGCACACATGTACTTCAGGGGTTCAAAATTCCTTGGGTCAGAGGTTCAGGACCTTTTAATTTTACATTAGGACCCTTGATATTTATACTTCAAAATTCTGATGGACCTGTATTTTTTTACCAGGATAATACTGGTCTTAATAATAATGCACATAATTGCACATGGACCTTTCATTGTTGATATTTGTTTCAAAACTTTATGTGGGACCTGCAAAAATAAAGGCAAAAGGTCCTGGACCTTCCATTACACAACATAATTTTAAACCCATGGTAATTATGATAATTCTAGAAAAAAATGTCACATCCAGAAATAACATTAAACCAGTTGCAATTAAAATTCACCTCCATTGTCAAATCTAAACATCTGGGATTAATGCACTTGTTGATTTTTGAGGGATAATATGTTAAGTCTTCCGAGCACTGTTATGATTGAAGTATTATACATATCAAGTGAGTTTGCTTTCAGTTGTCTGACTGTATCTAATACATGTATACATGTTTATATCATAAATCCAATAGTGATTCACTCCAACTTGACATCTGCAATAAAAAAAAAATAAACATGTTTACAATAATTATCGACGGATTATAAAATGAAACACAAACAGTTGTATGTATCAGAACACTTTCGGTCAAGTTTCGGAATATTTTTACTGTTAACCACCTATTTTCTTAACCTATTCAAAACATATGATTACCACAAAATTTGGTTACTGTCTTTAAAAAAAAAATTCTGTACACATTTCAGAAATATGATGCATATACAGTATCTAACTTAATACTATAACAAATTTGGGAGTCAACTAGATTTGTGCATAGGTGTTACCGGTAAGATAGATTATGTGTAAGAGAATGCTATAAGTACTTGCATTATCATGTTTATTTTATTTTTTTAAAACAAACTTTAAAATTTTTCATTGTATTAATTTTGGTATACATTTTATTTTCAGATTAGTTTGACATCCATCAGTGACAACAATGTGAACAAAGAGATGATGATCTGCCAATTTGTAACATAACTGCTAAAGGTACATGGAAGTAGGCTGGGCCATTGTCTTTCTTGCACATTCCTTAATGTTCATAATCTGATGCATATAAGAGACACAAAGGACTTTGTATCAATAAAGCTATGCAGCATTAATACCATGGTTACCTGCCTATTAGTACAAAAGTTCACCTAGTTTATTTGTCTGAAGAAATGGAACAAGATGAGATGCTTTTAAAATATTAGAAATAATGGCAGAATCAGGTGGAGAAACTCAACACAATGTTGATGATGTCGTCAATACACTTGACGCTTTTCATATTAGTGAAGATCATGAGAGCAGTAACAAAGGAGGTAGTCAGGAAAATGTATTTCAGCGAAAGGACAGGTATAGGGATTGGAAAAATAAACGAGAACAAGCAAATGTTGGGAAGGATGATGATCAACCAACAAGTACCTGTACAGCACAGCTGTCATTAGAAGAACGAAGGGAGCGTAGGAAACAAATAAGAGAAAGTTGGTTAACTGAAAGTCATGGGTCATCAAGCAACCAATCTGAGTCACAAAGTAATGGTTCTATAGATAATAATGCTTCTAATTCTTCTTTGTCTTCCAGTAACTCGGATTTACAAAGTTCCAGTGCAGCGTCGGTTAGTTCTGTTGATTCTCACATCGAGGCAATGCGTCAAAGACGGAAACAGATGATGCAGGGTCTAATCTCACCAGATGGTGATAGTAAAAATAAATTGAATTCATCTCTAGATTCTAGTAAATCAACGCAGCGACGGTGGATAAAAAGAACCACGAGTAACGATGGTAGTGAATCTAAACCAAGTGTACCTCTTTCTATGCCAACGGTTCTGGGTTCAGGTACCCCAAGGGTAGCCTTAACTAGGAGTAGTAGCTTGGATCGAAGGCATTTGGTGTCTCCAATAAGACAAAGACGAGAAGGTAGTGTTGATAGGTTGGTCAAAACACAAGATGGTGGGAATGTTAACAAAGACAAACAGTGGACACAGGATGATAGTAACATGGGTAGTGCTATGAAAAATATTTTAAAATCGGGTTTACTTATGTCGAGTCAAACGATTCTGGCTCAAAGACGATTACTTGATAAAAACAGTAAAACAATACAAAGTATACAGGCATCACATCGACCGTCACAAAATCCAAACGTTAAAGATGATAAAAATGATTCAAATCAAGATGTAGAAGGCAGTGATAAACAAAATGATGATCATGTTGAGTCACCTCAAAAGTCTCAGGGAAGTGGTGATCAAGATGCTTCAAAGTCTCTGTCTGACGTGAAGCCATCGTTTAGATTAGGTAGGACTCGTTTGACGTTGGAAAAGAAATCTCCGGAACATGTAGATCAAAATGGTGTAAAATCAGACGCTGTATCACCCAATGCTGCCGATACAACAACAGATGAATCATATGAACAAGATGGTGTTACTTGTATTTTTAGGTCAGAAAAGGACATGGGAAATGGGGAAATGACTACAAGTGATACCCCCTCTAGTTCTTTGTCACCCCAAAAAGTTCAATCTGACCGATCACATGATGGTCAACACAGTGAACATAACAGCCCTGTTAAGAATGTTCCAAGTAGAGAGTCTCAGCCACATGGGTCTGTTTTTGGGCCAGTACCATTCAGTACAGAACGTTCAAGACATGGGTCTGGACATCATCATGTTGAAAAGTCTCATAGCAATGATGATATAGAAAGCCACCAGTCTCCTCGTGTAAATATAACAACAAGCAAGTCTGCAGATTTGTCACATAAAACAGAACTGAATCAAAGTTCTATCAAAAGAATGGGAGGTGTAACTGATCTGGATAAAGCAATGCAAGAAAGTGACCAGCAGAAATTAAAGTCAATATTTAAAAACAATGCTAATCAAGAAAGTGAAAAAACTCAGGACCTTGAAAGGTCACAGCAACCCGAATCTCATCATTTCAGTGTCATGGAAACAGATCTTGACTCGCCAACATCCCCACTGCCAAAAATTCATACAAGTGCCAAGACAATTCAAAAACCGATGTCAGTAGACATAGGTGCTGCTGAAGATAATGTTCATAAAACCAGAAGAGAAATCAGTACTAAACAAACTGAAGTGACAAAACCGACTGGAGAAAAAAGACCCAAGGATTTAATGTACAAACCCAATGTTAACCTAGAGGACGCTGTCAAGTCTCCGATGGAAGTACCAGTGAAGCTGGACTTTAGACATATGGAATGCTTTGAAGGTAAGATTGTTAGATGTTTGTTTTTATGTTATTTACCATGATTAGATTAATTGATTGATTAATTTATTGAATGGGGTTTTATGTCTCAGTCAAGAATATATCTTGTTTATATCAAGACGTCACAAGTTTTAGATGAAGAGACAGAAATTTTTACTTTTTTGGTTTGCTCAGGGCAATGTGCAGGGTTCATGAAAAAGATTTTGTTGACATGTTAAAATTATGTGGTATTTAATAGCCCACAAAAATAGGGAAATTTATCCCCCCTCAGACATTTGTGATTTTATAGTGCTATAGAATATGTAAGAAATGGATTTTTAAAAAAAAAATTTTTTTGCGATTAATTTATTAATTTGATATTAATAATAATTTAATTTATTTAAGTGTCACATATAAAATTCAATGTTCACAAACACATAAAAAAAATTATAAAATTTTTATATCCGGCCACATATGGCCTACGAGACACTACATATTATATCTATAATGTGATTACACAGTCCATAATTAAGTGGGTTACATACTTATCACTTACCGGTATTCTGTTTTCAGGTCAGATGCTATTACAGTGGTTAAACAGTGCTATTGATGATAACCATTACCTGAGACTTTTGTTAACGAGACATGATCTACAGGTGGTTATATCTCAGGTGTGCACCTGTCTAATGGCAGCAGGTGTCATCAAACAACTGGAAAGTAAAGAAATTGCTGAAAATAAATTCAAAGTAAGTAATAATAGCTTACTTATTTCTTATCTTTTTATAGTTAGTTTAGACTTTTGCATTGATTTTAAACACAAAATATGGAATAAAAATGCAGATATATATAGTTAAATCTCTTGGTAATGCCATCAGACCTTATAACTTTGCTACCTCACTGATTGGGAATTAATCCCAAAATATTTTTGCTATTATGTCTCTTTTCAAATCCCCCTTAATTATCAACAAAATCCATGGTAGTACTGAATTCTGACTAAAATAGTGGTAGTTACTTGGGGTTTTGTTTTACTGTCATTAGCAAAACCTAGCTGTTTCTAAATCATTTTTAGCTTACTTCTTTGAAGTATGTGTTATGGTTTTGTACCACCCATTCTAGATTTTACTTTCATGTACATTTAGGCAATCAGTGCTTTGTTGGGGGAAGAAAATTGAGTTTTTTTTTTAAAAAAAAAACCCAGACATTTTGGCACAAGAATTGAAAAACTTCTTGAGTTGGGGTTCGTACCCAGGCAATAAAAGGCACTAGTGATTCAGACTATTTGGTGACTAAAACCAATAAGTTCATGAATGAATGCTAATCACTTACTCCAGCATGAGTGTCATTGTGAATGACTGTGTCAGTGTTGACAATAACTTTTAGGTCAAAGATTTTTAATTTATTACGTACTTGATATGCATGCATTTCGTTTCATGGTTGTTAAAACCTTTTTGCAATTTTATTAAGTTTTTTCCTCTGAATTTCCAATTCAAAGAAATATCATTCAAGCATTTTAATTCAGAGAAGAATTACAATATGATTATTAGTTTAATGAATGTAATTTTTGTATAATAGTCTCTTCTTCTTAAAAATCAGAGTTATCTCCCTTTAGATAGTTGTATCCAGGTTTAAATATTGAGGATAAAAAAAGCACACTGTATTCCTTGTATTTGAATAACTTTAACTTGCTTCTTCTTCAATTTTTTTATCAATCTATTTTATCGGTAATTAATATTTAGGTTTGAGTTTAAATTATAAATAGTAAATTTGTTCAAATACAAAGTCAATATTACTTAAGTTACTGCCATTTAATTTGTCATTAAATACATAGTGCAATCATCAAATCATTTCTGTAACATCTTTCCTATTATTTTAGTTATATGTATTGACATGAACTCAAAAACAGAAACATCCCATAAAATTTTTCCAACCTGTTTGCCCCTTGGATAGCTTGTTTTGTCCATTTCAGAGAATAGTGTCTTGATTTCCCAGATGTATTTACTAAAACGAAAATAGGAGGAAGTTAAAAATATTGACCAGTTTTATGTTGCAATGGGCAAAAAACTTGACTTCTGGTTTTTATCTACCGTAACAGTTAATTAGTGACATAAGACAGGTAACTGGTTACTGTCATGGAAAGGTGTTTTAAATACAATAAAATAGCATTGGACTAATGAAAGCTGACCTATACATGGCTCAGGCAAATGTTATAGACAGGTGATTGTTAACACAGGTTAGACTATATTTACAAAATTCAGACAGTCCTCATAATCAGAAGTGTAGAGGAATAAGTAAAATTTAATCTATGGTAATTGTAATTTTCAGAGCATGGGGTAAATTTCATAAAATGCAGTGTAGGCTGCCATATTGATTATCCCCCCTGACATGTGTCTTATTCTCCCGTTTTCAGAAAAGAGTACCGATAGTTCTCCCCATAAACCTAGAAATATCTCTATGGGTTTTCAGTTTTGAAAATTTCTTTGGAAAAAAAAACATTTTCAAAAATTTTGTCTAAAACACCATAACTTAAATATTTTTACATTCATGTTATGTTAAATATGGCTCACTAAGGCCTTAAAAATGGGGTTATTTGCCAAAATATAAGGTCATTGGCTCCATAGCCTCTTCTAGAATGAACGCAACAACTAGACTAAATTTGTACCTTTATATCTAAATGTTAAAATACATTTTAGTTTTAAAAGTCACAGATTTAAGTATTTGACATTTTATTTAATTTTGTTATCATTTTCTCATGCAAACTTGACAAATTAAGTTGTATATAGTTTTGGAAGCATGCCATTATGTTTTGCTGTTGATAGATGTGTTATATAGCATGCTATATCAGTGATACTGATGTCATTGTCCGTGCCTTCAAATTGGTCTAGAAAAACATCAAACTTAAATCCTTCTTATCAACTTCAAACGAATAACTCTGAAACTCTGGAAAGTTAGGTTGATAATGATATTACCTGGTACTCAGGTTAAATGCCAAATATAAAACAAAAAGTTTTAAACCAGGTGAAGAATTTAAAATTCTTTAAAATTTGTTAAAATTAGAGAAAGAAAAACTTCATTGAAACTCTTAATTTCAAATCTACACTAGTAATTTTTGGTGACATGTTTAAACATTGTCATCTTTATAGAAATATATTTTCTAAAGTCCTTAAAAAGTTAATTAATTAGTTGAAGAAATAAAATGCAATAGAACGTAAAGGAATCTTACAGGATAAATTTGGCTTTTGATATTTAGCAACATATATGTGCCCTTTGGTCTAGGGTAGATTATTTGTTGCAAAAAAGGAGCCAAGTAGGGATTGTTTGAAAACAGAAAGAAGGCACAACAGTCTTTTTAAAATAAAAATTGCTATTGCTGTTTGGTTTAATGTTACGGAAAATTTAAAGTAGAAGCTTAATATAAAAATGTAGAATTTTTCAACTGAATAACACGATTTTTGCAATGGCCAGAGAAATCAAGAATACATCATTTGAGACACATGGCTGAGTGGTTAAGGTTGCAGACTCATAATTAAAGGTTGTGGGATTAAGCCCCAGCTGGACTGTGTGGTATTTCGTTGAACAAAGCATTGCTCCAGTCCACCTATGTGTCGCATGTCACAGCAATATGCTGGTGCTAACCTTGTGATGGATATTATGTCCAATCCAAGGTGAAGTCTGGTACTTTGAGTCGCTTCACATCATTGTATCTGGGATAAGCACTGGCCTGATCAACATATAGGTGGCTTTATACAGTCCTTACTTAAACTTCACTTTAAAGCAATCAAGAATACATCCCATGAAAATAAATTCAGATGTGAAATGACAAAATGTTCAGCAAAAGTTTTGTTTATACTGAAGATCAACCTTATCTTATGATGGTCACTGATGGTCACTTAACATTTCAGAGACTTAAATGGTCATAAAAATACCAAAGTATTTCTTTCCTATCAAGAAATTTCTTGATATATATCCTGATATAAGAACAATTATCTGATAAAAATATGTATTTACCTGTTATAATAATGTGGCTGAAGCTTAATTGTCCAAGGAAGACCAGGTGAGATGGATACCTGGATTTTAAGGTGTAAGACAATATCTCCATGTCAAATCTTACCTGAGCAGTTGACATAGGTATATATATAGCAAAATAACTGGATACACTATCATCATTCCAATCCCGTCTATAAAGGTATACCTTAGTGTCTATATAAGGTATACCTGAGCGGTAAGGAGGTATGTATCTAAGTGACAGTTTACTAAAAGTAAGTTGGAAATTTGTTGTGTATTTGATGCCAGTCTATCTGACATTTTAATGACATCTTCGCACATGACCTGCATAATGTATGTATGTTTGTTATTCCTAAACATGTAAAAACAGCCATGTCAAAGGTCAAATATGTTCCATGATAAATGGGTAGTTTCTTATTTTATAATTTTTGAATTAAAAAGTGATAATGAATGGATGAATAATTACTTATGAGGAAAATTAAGATGTACAGGGACAGTTTTATGATTGTGTTGTTAGATGTAAGATTTTAGTATCCATGGAGGAGAATTTGTATTAGAAGTGTGATTTATTCATTTAGATATTTCCTGGTGCCTTACCGTGTACTGACTGGTACTTTAAAACATAAACCAGATTGCCTAATTAGAAGTGTTTAGGTAATAGATCTGAAGTTTTTGTAAGTTTTAACAAGTTAATTTAGTAGTGATAATAGTACCAGATACAGACTTAATTCCTATAGAAGGTAAATGGCTACGAGATGAAATAGCAGATTGCTGTGAATTACCGTAAACTTATGGACCGTTATTATCAATATTATTATGTGTTTTTGTGGTGGTGATTTGTTATTAAGCTTTTTATGGCATCATCCACGAAAACATTGCTTCAAAAGTGTTTTGTGGTTATTTGTTTACCCTTTTTAAAGCATCAACTGGGAGTACCGGTTTATCATTTCAAAGCAGAAACAATACAAATGAGCTGAAATTTATATACCAATGCATTGAGTAAAAATATCCTGCTGTGTGTTTTTGTGGTGATATCATTTTGTTATTAAGCTTTTTATGGCATCAACTGGAAATATACTGCTTCAAAAAGGAAAAAACAAAAAATATATACACACAAACGAGTGGAATTTTACATATTGACGCATTGAGTAAAAATATCATGTGGCATGTTTTTGTGGTGATTTGGTACCCTTTTTAGGGATTAACTGGGAATATACCACTTCAAAAACGAAACAACAAAAAACATACACACATATGAGTGGAATTTTCCATATTGACGCATTAAGTGAAAATATGTTGTTGTGGTGATTTGGTACCAACCAGGAATATACTGCTTCAAAAGGGAAACAAAAAACAAGTGGAATTTTCCATATTGACTCATTGAGTATAATTATCAGGTGATGTGTATTGCCGAGTGCTGACTATTGTATTGTGGAATGATCATATTTGTAGAATTCAAAGATACCGGTAAATCGTTACCACGGAGATCAATATTTCTGCAACTGTGATGTAAGTTTATTACATATTGTATGGCTAAAGTGGAATTATTTATATGAATGGCACATGTGTTCTAAGTACAAATGCACTGGATATTTTTGGTATGGGTTTTGACGGGAAGGGTTATCACATTTATCAAAATGATAGGCTAGCATAATAGACTCATGCTTCATATTTATTTTCTAATTGTCATTTTATGTAATTCATGTCTGGTAAACATGATATCTAGGATTCCATAAGTTTAATATTATCAGTAGCTAGATTTCCAAAAATTGTGAAAATTTAGTACTTTTCAAAGTATTTATTCACAAATTTCCTAAAATAGGTTATTTTTCTATAAGAATTTTCAGAAATAATTAGCCAGTGGTGATTTAATTGGGCTAATATGAGTGCAACATGGTGATCTAGTAGTTTATGATAAATGAAAATACAGTCAAACTTGTTAAATCTGAACATAATAGGTACAGGAATAAGAGTGTTTATATTGGTGTGTTCTATCGTGTTGCAATTGGTTTTTATTTTATTTTATTTATTTTTGAAGAGGGGAATCTAAAGATATACTAGCGGTGAATAGCTGAAAACTATGCTGGTACTTATTGACTCACTCTTAAATAAAGTTTTGTTAACACTCAGGTGTTCAGTTTGCACAGGTGCTGGGTTTACACAGGATTTGATAAGCAAATGTGTCACTATATATATGTGTGTGGTAGATATAAACACATCTATTATTTTGTTGGAACAAGGCCATTTTGTAAACCCCCCCCCCCCCCCCCCCCCCCCCCAAGAAAAGAAGATAAACATGTACTGATAGAAACGCTTTTGGTCAATCAGTTTCAATTTTTGACTTTCCATTAAAGAAAGCCATAGTTGCCATTAAAATATTACCACCAATGCTCCACAGTCACTATTACTAGATGTACAGATTTTTCAATATACCTCCCCAATACAAATAGGAACCACCATCCATATCTCATAATTGCTTTGAATGACTGTTATAAAACTTCAAATGAATAATCTTCATGGTCCAAAGGTGTGTCATGACCTTGAACCAAGGTCTTATCGGAACTGTCAAGATCCCATGTAGGTGTTGGGGGTGGGGCGGTATTTGGCTCTCAAGAACCAGTTCTAGTTTCTATTGTTAATTGTTAAGTCTTACAATTATCATCTAGTTATCATGAATTGATATTAATATTGCGAATTTAAAGATTTTGACACCTACCCTCAATTAGAAATTTAAAATAAAAGTCTAAATTTTTACATTTCAAAAAAAAACCTGAACCAAAAACTTTGCACCATTTTTTACAATGATGGCAACTGCATTTCTGCTATATTATATATCACATATTTTTAGGTGAGATATAAAAAATATGTATCGTACCAGGTATCCATGATTTAGCTGTAGAAGAAAAACCCAAACTGATGGGGATGTTTGTTAATACTTTAAAAACCCAACAATCTTGTGGTGTATTCAGAAAGAAAAAGGTTAATTACAGTACTAAAATTTAAACAAATAGAAAACACTTTAATTTTTTCAAAATGTTTTATAAAATTAGAAATAAGTTATATTATTGAGTTGTTAAAATACATGTTTATGCCTGAATCCCAAAGTTGTCAGGTGTGTAATCTTATACCTAGATGCAGAAAGTATATACATGTACATTGTAATTCTTAATTGATAAAATTTCTGAATTTCTCCCCCACAAGATAGCCATGGCTGTTTACCTGCAGTGTCAGGTGTGTAATGGTATACCTTGATGCAGAAAGTATCTATATACTTTTATTTCTTATTTGATAAAATTTCTGAATTTCTCCCCCACAAGATAGCCAAATCATGGTTTTTTACCTGCAGTGTCAGAAAAATGTGATACAATAAAAATTCTGAATTTATTCCCCACCCACAAGATAGTCAAATCAAGGCTTTTTACTTGCAGTGTCAGAAAAATGTGATACTAGAACATACAAACAACCAGGTTAAATGCTGTATTTTGTATTATATTGATGTAAATTTATTCATTAGTAAGAAAATGGGATGTATTTATGGCATTAGAGAGAGTATTTGACCCTTGACCCCATTGTCAGGTGTATGTAATTCAGGTATTCATTGTTTTGATGACAAGTGTAATGAGATCAATTTTGACACTTGAAAGTTTTACCTCCAGAGTCTCTCCTTAAAATATCACTTTCTTTTTCCATTAACATGATGAAACTTGATGATTTGTTTGTTATTTATTTCATTGGTCCATTCACTGGTTCATATTTCTGGTTTTGTGTCATCTTCAGGAAGATTTCATTTTCTGATTATTGGCAAGCTCTTCTCTTCATGAGCTTGATTAAATTTTTGGAATTCTTTTATAAAAAGTTTTTATTGGCATTAATCATCTTTTGTTACAGAATAATGTGAATTACAGTAATACTTTTATTTATCGCCATGATATGTCAGTCAAATTTTGGTGTTATAATGGGATTTTGCAATAAATTAATAAATCGGGGGAGGGTTATAAAGAAAAATTAAAAGATTTTTGGACTGAGAAATAGTGTGGGGATAAGCAAGGTTGCAATTTACAAAGTTATTGAAGGACATTATAATGAGGTTTTGCTGCACCAAGTCAGAAATGTAGAAAATTTATACATTGTCTAGTCTCATAAACTGGTCTGTAAAGCATGTGGTAATTAGCCTTGAGGTACTCTGACAGATTCAGGACAGATTTGGGACACAGTTTTAGAGATTGTTATATGCTGTCTGACACTGTTTTACCTTTTTCATCAAGCTTCTTCAAAGGTTAAGAATTGTAGACTAGGACCCGTTTTATGTACCATAATACACAAGTCCTACATAGAAATTTAGTCAACCATCTTGGAATGTTATGTCATGTAAATTTGGCCAAAGTAAAACTTCTTTTTTTTTAAGAAATTAAGTTCTTGCTTATCTTAGCTGAGAGAGAAGTCACTGACTAATTTGAGCCCTGAACTGGATCAAAAACATACACTTGGTAAAAGCCAGATTAAGCGCAGAAAGTCAGAAGACTATATGAAACCAAATTACAAAGAAAATGAGAAAATGTTTATCCTGTGTATGAAAAGATGTATTTGGAATGAAATAGTCAAAATTGCAGTACCTAAGCCACCAAAAAACCATGTCACATCATGAAAGAGATATGATTGTACAAGATGTAGTATTTCATTTGATCCACAATGAAGTGAAGAAAAGGTGAAAGCTGGACATGATGACAAAATGGTGTTCTGTCATCTTGTGATTCTTGTACAGTCCAACCTGACTTAAAGGCCACCTCTATATAAGGGTCACCCGCCTATAAAGGCCATTAGAATTGTATCCTATTTGTTCTTTATTCATATTATTTTCACCTGTATATAAAGGCTACCTGCCCATAAAGGCCAGTTTTACTGGTTCCCTTTGGTGGCCTTTATAGACAGGTTTGACTGTAATTAAAAGGTTATGAATTGAATGAAATAAGTTCTTGACATACTGGTTATTGACAGAGTGCAGCCTAAATTATGTTGATGTTGGCACTTCATATTTGTTAATCCTTGAAAAAGTTGCATACCGTATACCAGAAATTGAATTTGAAACGGATGCATAATATAAGAGTACATGAAATGGGCATACAAACCAAAATGGTTTGTGGAACATTCAGACAAGTGACCATTGAGATGAACATATACAAACAGATTGATACATAAACCAATTAATAAAGGCCTCCAAAAAAGGATCAAACTAGCAACAGTGAGAAGCTTTTCGGTAAAGTCTACCGGTATAATACCTTAAATATTCTGTTGCTTGCCCCACATTATTAGTGTTAAGCTGTGTTATGGTGGTGGGGAAGAGGGGGGTGTTTTGTTATATAAGGGTACCTCAAAATCAGAAATGAAGGCAATACCTTAGTACAAATCAGGAAAGGAGTGGAGTTTTATTTCTGTGAAGATTCTTCCACTTATATAGAGTTGGCCAGTACGTGATTGCTGAGAAAAACCATAGTGGCTGTAGAAAACCACTGACCATCAAGATAATTGACAAACTTCTGTGTTGAGTGGGGTTTGAAACTAGGCAGAAAGAGGCACTGGGATCTGTAGGCATGTGCATTAGAGGCCCATCAAATCAAGAGAATCATATCGCTTACCAGTACACATGTAAAAAATAACAATTACACCTACCTGATTTTGATAACATCAGAGATCGATTGTCGTGTTAATCTTAAAATAATTATCATGGAAATCTTAATAAGATAATCATCATCATATCTATATTCAATGTTTAAAATGAAACACAATGATATTGTAATATTTAATTTAATTCATGAAAAAAATTATGTCAAATCATAATTTTACATGTGTTATTGTGACAGTAATCTGGTAGTTTGTTTTACATATCAAATTTTTACATGTAGCATTGAAGTAGTAATATGGTTTGTTTTCTCATATCATATGTACGATATAGTATTGTTACGATAATCTTGATTATAAAGAAAAAGATTATTTAAAGAATTATAAAACTTGGGTGATTCAGTGGAGAAATATTTTATTTTATTATGAGTTTTAATGGTTAAATTGTAACATATTAATAGTTTTTGAAGCTTGATTAGCTATGATATGATTATATATATATTGTAGAACTTAATATATGTTTACAGTTCAAAGTGCCAGGGGCCGCAGCGACAAAAATCACCTGACCTCGGTATTTATATAAGGAAATGAAAAGATTCATTGATAGAAATACTAGTACCCATATATCTAAATAAAGTCTGAAAATTTTTGTTTTTCTTTGGTATATTTCTGGTATATAAAATGTACACTTTGAAGAAAATGGTTGTTGGTGTTTCATGTAACAAAAACGGAAGTTGATAATTATCTGAAAGTAAGATGTAATGATTATTAAGAGGTAGGATGTGTATTGGAATGTTTTTTGTTGATTTTGTGGTTTTGTAGTAGGAGTGTTTTATTTATCACTCAATCAGCTATTAACAGGTACTTGTTACAAGGTAACAGTTTAACAGATAGCTAGTTTAAATAGAAGTATGTCATTCATTTAGGGATTTTGAAAATTGATACAAAAAATACTTTGTAAAAGAACTACAGGTACTAACTGCATACACAGTCAAACCTGTCTTAACAGTCACCTTTATATTAGAGCCACATGGTCAGTAAAATTTTGTCCCAATCATTAGAAATTTGTGCTAATTGAACCTGTATATAAGGACCATCTGCCAATAAAGGCCACTTTTACTGGTTCCCTTAGGTGGCCTTTATAGACAGGTTTGAATGTATAAAAATACCGTGTACATTTTTTTTCTTACAATGCAAAAATAACATTTCAGTAATTTGTGATGTAGACATTTTTCAAAACATTTTGCATTAAGTTTAATGTTGTACACTGGAGATGTCGCCAGCTATAGGTGAAGGTGCAGAAATTTTGCCTGTGCGTTGCGTTGATGGCATTATACAGCAGGGTTCTTTGCCGTCCCAATCCCACTGTGACACTAGACCTCTTTTATTTTATGTTCCCATCCGAATGCTTGGCGAAAGAACAATCACAATCACTTTCAACTCTCGGGGTCAGACCCGGTCAGGGCTCGAATCCACAACCTTCTACTTATGGAGCAAGCACTCTACCAACTTAGCTACTGCAGTGGTTATTTTTAGTGAGAGAAAGCACAGTATTTGAAATTTGCTTTTAGTAAAGATAAAACACTGGTATGTTTGTGTGTATTGAATGTTGATTTATTTATGTATGATAATTATTGATAATGATGAACCGTGTAATATCAATTACATTAGTAAACAGTTAAGAATTTTTTATACCTCGGAGGGTTATCTTAACTAATAAGGATCAAGAATACAAAAAATTTCAAATATGTTAAAAGACAACTTTGTACAAAAGGAAAAAATGTTTTAAACTGCACATATTAATATTTTCTTTTTGTGGGTAGACAATCGGTAAAAAGATCAATGATTTTGTAATTAACATTCAGGTGTTCACTGTGCCGTGCTGTTAACACGCCTACAAGGATTTATCAATGAAAAAACCTTGAACCAATATTTGATATATATAAATTACAAGTAATGTGTATTGGTTCTATTTAAATATACACAGTCAGTATGTGATCATGAATGAAAAAATAGGAATAACCGAATTTATTTCTCCAAAAATATGTGCAAAAATGGTAAGTCTTTTATTATTTGTAGATTTTATCAATTAATTTAATTTAGATTTATTAATACAGTAAATTAAGTTTTAATTTAATTTATTGATTTATTAGTTTAGTTAATTATTAAATTCAATCAACCTTTCATGTAGAATTTTGACAATATTTATATTTTGATAAATCTTTTAGTAACATATAATACATGTACCATTGAAAAATATCTGCGAAGTTAAAGTAAAAAGGAAAAAAAGTTTAAAAAAAAAAAAAAAAAAAAAAAGTAATCTTTCCATTTTGTATTTTCCTTTATATTATTAAAATAGTTGATTATTTTTTAATTTTTCAATATTTAAAGCTGAAAGTACCAATAGTTTACCAAACATCATAAAATTTGGAAACTGTTAAAAGTTGTCATTTCTTAGATATACATGTATTCAAATACAATTTATTTCCATGTTCATATGAATTATTTATAATTATGTGAGTATAAATATTGCTGATTTAATGAATGTTTTGAAATAAATTATAATCAAGTTATGGGTACCTAGATATATGTGTATATAGTAAATCCTTTATTCCTTGCCTCTATGTGTACAGTCAAATTTTGGTTTTATACAAGGATTTAGTGATAAATATTGAAGGAGTTTTATAAAGATAAACATATATGAAAAGGATTTCAGGACTTGAAATTGTGTGACAAGAAGCTTAAGTCTTAATCTAATTATCTTTAGTATGAATTTCAAGCATCTAGCAAGTTAAATTTTCTGAGAGCTAAAAATATGGATTCAAGAGAAAACAAGAAAAAATCCAACAAATTACTTCTGAAAATGAAATTGATATAATTATAGAAATGATTTCATCACAGAGTTAGTGATTCAGTCTGATTTATTGATTTTAATCTATCTCTACAACTTGGATGTTTCTGAATCACAGAAAACAATAAAATAAAAAAAAATTAATAAATATTCGCCAAAATAACACTGAGAAAGAATAATGTAAATCACATCGGCTGATTATTCATCTATAAAATGAATTGATTTGTAACAGTATTAAAATTATTGAAATGGTAAAATGATGTATGGTAAATACTATTAATAATTGAAGCATACCTTGATTTTACCTGATCAATCTACCTTGATGATGTAATACTATATTCACTCTCCTGGTACAGAGTGAGTCCGTGTCCTGCATTAAATGTTGATGTCACTACATTATAAGTAAGATGCTCGTCAGGGTTATGTGCTGGTGTCCAGGTTTATTTCACCAGGCCAGGGTTATTATAATATTTAGTTTAGTTAGATTTATGATCTATCATGATTTATAACTGTGGTATGATGTATACTGAACCTTTATCTATGTTACACCAATAATAATGTTGTTAAGTTGTTAAGTTTATAGTACTGGGTATGTACTTCATACTTGTACCTGGTACAGTAAAACCTCGTTAGAATGCCGCTCGGTAACTTTACCACCTCGCTTATCGCCATACTATTTTGAAGTCCCAAAATCCAATCCATTTTGTTTATGTTTTTCTTTATCCGCCTCCCCCAATTTATAGCCAAACCCCTTAATAATGCCAAAATTTGACTGAACAAATGGCGGCGATGAATCGAGGTTTTACTGTACATAAAATGTATATCTTTGTAATTCAAGAAGTGCATATATAGCCAAACCTGCCTTAAAGGCCATCTCTATATAAGGGTCACCTGCATTTAAAGACCAGTAAAATTTTATCCCAATTGTTCTTTATTCATTATTTAAACTGTATATAAGGACCACCTGTCAATAAAGTCCTCTTTCATTGGTTCCCCCAGATGACCTTAAAGACAGGTTGACTGTACATATAGTCATAATTCAAAATTTAATGTTCACAGCATTGGTTATTATAACAAAGGGGAAAAACAGGTACTTGTTAAGGATATTGTTGTTTGATAAATTGTACAAATATCTATATTTGTGGTATTTGTCCACCCTGTGTTGCCCTATAACAGGAGTTGCCTCCCTTGACAGGTTTGGTTACACACATGTTTTTTAATTGTACATTGGTACATTTCTAATTATGTCACTGAATAGGACATAAAATGCATGCATTTAGAATTATGAAAAAAAATTAATGTTAAATTATGAGTTACTTATATGTATGAATTTATTATTGTAGACGGACTGCATGTATTATTGGGCTCATACAGAAAACCCTGTAACAAAACAAAATGTTGATATTGGAAAGTTAGCCCCTATGTGGCCGCCAGCTCAGCCATGTGATCAAGATATACAACCAGGACAAAAATACACAGAAGCAGGTAGGATCATATACAGTGTAGCATAGATAGCTGTTAGCAGTAGCGTAGCAAAGTCATTAGCAGAAATTAGTTGTGATAGATAATTAGATTCTCACTGAGTATGCATCCAACCAAATCCAACCCTTACCCTGGAGAGAGAGAGAGAGAGAGTTAAGGAGAGAGAGAGAGAGTTAAGGAGAGAGAGATAGAGAGAGTCCAACTATCGCTGGCCATGAAGAGAGTCCAACTAACCCTTAATATGATGAGAGAGAGATTCAGAGAGAGAGAGAGAGAGAGAGAGAGAGAGAGAGAGAGACTAAGTTTGGTGTAATAAAATTGAACTTTCTTGGTTTTCACTCTAGTTTCTTCATTACACCTCAGTGCTACTTGCACCATGCTTAGCTCACCAATATCATTTCTTAGTCACCTAAAAGTATGGGTATATTATAGTATACCCCAGAGCTGTTTGAAGAAATTTAGTACAGAACTACTGTGATTATAGATCATCATATTGTTATCGAATTAAACTTATCATCAACCTTCAAATTTGTTTTGTGTATGCAAGTGTGTAAAATTCATGTTTGCATGAATCAGTGGTGTGAAATCACAACAAAGTACCCTTCAAATGCTAATAAGCAGTAATAATGAAAAGTAGTAAAGTGAAATGGTTAGTGTTACAGATTGTTTAGATTCACAAACTGTCAATTTGTCAACATTTTACGTAAAACCAAATTTATTTCAAATTCACACAGAAACTGAATTTGTCAAGTATTATAATATCACAAATGTTCAAGCTATGTTTCCATTCCTGGTAGCCAAAATCGCCATTGGCTACTAATTTCTGAGGAATTCTTTCAAAAAGTAACCTATTTTAACAAATTTGTGGAAAAACATTTTAAAAAAGACTATATTTTCACAAATTTTGGAAATTTGTCCACTAATTATTTAAAATTTATGGAAACATAATTCAAGTAAGATTATTTATAGTAAAGACCATCAATGAACAATTTTATTACAATTTTTCTGCCATTTATTAAGGCTCCAATGAGATCTATTTCCACAAAACGCATTTCCACAAAATTTTCACCTAATGAAATTGTTTTAATTACAAAACCACAAATTTTACCCCCAGGAATGTTAATAATTCCACAGTATTAAGAAACCCCTTTCATTATCTCTTAATGCTATGTTTAAATTTTTGTAAAATTTGTCAAGTTGATTCAACAGGGACTACTAGTAATATGTTAACTGTGTTTAGGGATTGTCAATGGGCACGAACATTATTTGGTGGATGACGTAAATTTACGTAATATCACACAAATTATGCAGTTGACTAACAATCATAATTATTACTATTAGGCAGCTATTTTTGGATAAAAAAAGTATAAAATCGCACGTCTAAATTACAGTACAAATAAAACTGCTAAAAAATTGTGAATTTGACAAATTAAATAAAAATTTTGAAACATACCTTGGATAAAACTACTGTCATCTTTTGTGCTGATAGTCTGAATAAAATTGTATATACATACATCTATCCTCACCAGAGAGAAGTTATAATGTTCACTCCTATTTAACATTTACAACATGAACAATTTTCTATGTACGTAATAATTGCTACTGTAGTCAATGTAATAAAGACAGATTTACATTTATCATGCTTTATATTTTCAATGAACTTCTATATCTTATATGGGAAGTAGCTTTGCAGGGTTCGGTTCGTACAGGCCTGGAAAAGTCCTTAAATTTTGAGGTTTGCCCTAGAAAGACCTTAAAAACAAATCTGACCCTAAAAAGTCCTTGAATTTATCCTGAAGGCCCTAAAAAGTCCTTAAATTTGGCCAGTTGAGTGTCTGTATTTGGATGTAAACAGACTGATGAAAACATATATATAAATAAATAAAGCCCTTAACTCCAAATATCTGTACGAACCCTGCTTTGGTGTCCAACCTGGTCTTAAAGCACTTGTTAACACATCACATTCGTAATGTAAGAAAGTTTGTCAGTTTGAAAGCCAAAGGTCTGTGGTTATTTCTGGATGCTCTGGTTTTCTGTACAATCCCTAAACTGACCACCTCAATAAAAAAAGAAAGAATTTTGACCAGGGGAAAAAAAAACCTCTTACTCCACTCCCTTTTAAAGAAGCAATACTAAGTAGTCTATTTGGACGGATATTGTAATGTAGAATTTCAAATTGTTTATGGTATATATAAAGAGTTAAGAAAAGTTTGTTAGTTTGCTTGCTAAAGGATAGTGGGCTTTTTCGTGGTACTCTGGTTTCCCCCATCATTCCAGAATTAAGTCAGTCACATTTAAGTGAAATAAATTTGATAGACATGCTAAACACCATTCCAACCACCCAGCCATTGTTTATCTATATAGTGCATTAATTTCAAACATATCTGCTTTGTACAGGTTCTAATGAGGTTATACCTGAGGGAATTGCTTAGCCTACAGAGCTTTCAGTAAAGCGAGAGTCAATTTATAGACATGTGAATGTGCTATCCATTTTTGCCAATAATTACTGCTTTCCATTTTAATTTACTGTTGTTATAATATCAACATTGTAATAATACCACAGGACAGCTTATAACACAGTTCATACAGTCCAACCTGTCTTTAAAGGCCACCTCTATATAAGGGTCATCTGCTTATAAAGGCCAGTAGAATTGTATCCCAATTGTTCTTCATTCATATTATTTGAACCTGTATATAAAGGCCACCTGCCCAAAAAGGCCACTTTTACTGGTTCCCATGGGCAGGTTTGGCTGTATATGTATTTTGAAGTCCACCTCTCTCTTTTTCTTTCTGTAAGTTTTTCTTTATAAGTATAACTTGGTTTATAAGGGACTTCAATGGCCAAGTGTGTACACTTAGGAATCACAGTGCCTCTCACTGCATAGGTTCAAATCCCTGTTGGGACAGATCTTATAGTATAAGGTTTGTGAGTGGTTTTATTTCAGATTTCCAGTTTCCCTGTTAGGACAGATCTTATAGTATAAGGTTTGTGAGTGGTTTTATTTCAGATTTCCAGTTTCCCTGTTAGGACAGATCTTATAGTATAAGGTTTGTGAGTGGTTTTATTTCAGATTTCCAGTATCCCTGTTAGGACAGATCTTATAGTATAAGGTTTGTGAGTGGTTTTATTTCAGATTTCCAGTATCCCTGTTAGGACAGATCTTATAGTATAAGGTTTGTGAGTGGTTTTATTTCAGATTTCCAGTATCCCTGTTAGGACAGATCTTATAGTATAAGGTTTGTGAGTGGTTTTATTTCAGGTTTCCAGTATCCCTGTTAGGACAGATCTTATAGTATAAGGTTTGTGAGTGGTTTTATTTCAGATTTCCAGTATCCCTGTTAGGACAGATCTTATAGAATAAAGTTTGTGAGTGGTTTTATTTCAGATTTCCAGTATCCCTGTTAGGACAGATCTTATAGAATAAAGTTTGTGAGTGGTTTTATTTCAGGTTTCCAGTATCCCTGTTAGGACAGATCTTATAGTATAAGGTTTGTGAGTGGTTTTATTTCAGATTTCCAGTTTCCCTGTTAGGACAGATCTTATAGTATAAGGTTTGTGAGTGGTTTTATTTCAGATTTCCAGTTTCCTCCACCATCTCTAAACTGAATGCCTTGATATATATATATATATGAAACAAATCTTGACTGGGACATAAAACTATATTACTCTACTCTACTCAACTTCACCTCACTCCTGTAGAGGGCGTGGTAGCCTAATGGATAAGATGTTAGTCTACAAATTCAGGGTCTTTCACCACTGTGAGTTCGAGTCCTGTTCAGACCACATGTGGGAAAGTGAATTTTCCTTGCTGTTGGCCTTTACTGGTTCACCTGGTATCATTATAATGGACTGGGGGAGTGTTATGATTGTCTGCGGTGTACTGACTCTATGAGCTAGCACCATAAAGTTGCCCTGAGTTCCCGTTAGTACAAGGCAGACAATACAACACACTCACACTTCACATGCATACAGGAACTTGTTCATAGATTAATCCATAGAGATTAATAAAATAGTTCTTGCCGTGAATAGCTACAAAATTGCTGATGCGACGTTAAGCAACATTCAACCAACCAATCCACCTCACTCCACTCCACTTCTTTGCTGTATCCCCATACCCCATTATAACACCAAAATATGAACAAATGGTGCAATGAATCCAGGTTTTATTGTAATTTTACCGACAGACATCTCTATAAGTAAATGAAGTCTGTGTACCAGTCTACCAGTGTTCCTAGTTACATTGAGACTATGGTAGTAGTAAATTACTGTTATAATGTTGTTAATCTGTGAGAGAATATCAAATATAACGATCATGGGTAATTTTTCGTCCTAATTAGGGCGTGATTCATGTATATACTGTATATCGTAACCCTAAACCGTCCAATCAGAGTTCATGTTAAATGAAATTAAACAGAATTTAATCATTAAACTTTGATTTGAAATTTTTCAACATCAAATGAAATGTGCCATTAATTAAAAGTATATATAACCATTATGCTACATTATCAGTTAACAAGCTGAATAAAATTTGATTTGGTCACTATCGACAACTGTGTAAAATCATAATTACCATACAAGTATTACTGATGTAGGATGCTTAAATTGTGTTATTGTTTACTAAGCACTTTTAGGAGTGTACAGCTATATAAAACATATATTTTGAGGGATATGTAATCAGTTTTAGTGATTTATTGTGAATTATAAGACTTTAAATATGGATGAGAATCCGAAAGTTTGGAAAATCGGCTTAGAGATGAAGCCGACTCTGATATGGATTACAGAGAAGGAGATATCAGAAGTAGTTGTACATAATAATCATGATAATATTGGTGGATATAAAACTGGTAAAAATCTATATTTGCAGACGGATTTCTATTTGTGCTCTCTCTCTCTCTCTGTCTGTCTCTCTGCTTTCATTGAAAGTTAAATGTCTCCACTTCACCTAACCCTATTCTATTGTCTGTTGTAAGTAGTAGTGTTTTAGGGTATTTCAACCAGGTTGCCATAGATCTGGGTACACAGAATTTGTCCTCACATCAACAACAGCATCCCCACTTCGTCAGTGATGGAGCTGAAAATTGTCCCAAGATCAACAGCTGGAGCATCTCTCTCTCTCTCTCTTCTCTCTCTCTCTCTCTCTCTCTCTCACACACACACACATACCTCTCTCTCTCTCACACACACACACACACACACACACACACACACACACACACACACACACATTTCTTGTTTTATTTGGAATATATGATTTCTGATATAGGTTAACAACATTAACCTGTCCTCTTGACCTGTTATTATGGATTTTCATATAGGAAGTTCCATGCAGTACAAGGGTAGTGTTAAGATTGGGAGTTACCATATACAATGTACAGGTTTAATGATACATAGATGAGGTAATACTTTTGTTCCCTATACATGTACTCATCCATAATAAATATTTAAATTAAAGGTCAAGAGGATGGGTCAAAGTTGTTTACCTATACCCATATCACTCTGTAAAATTCTTCTAAATCTTTCCAAATCTCTTTATCTCATATAAGAAATTTTAGTGCAACTATGAAAATATGAAAAGTTTAGAAATTGATCATAAAATATTTAAAATGGCTAGGTATACAATAGGATTAATATTAATAGGTGTGACCTGAAGGAAATAGGAAATATTAAGATTTTTTTATTCTTAAAAATTGATAGTTATTAGAATATTTGAGGTGTGATTCAGACCATTGAGGAATCCTATTAAAATTCTGTTCTATGTCATTGGTACTAAATTGATTGTAGAATTGACTTTAGATAGGTATGGTACAGACCTGTCGAAAGTTTAACACTGAGCTAACAAATTGGTGTCAAATCTGCAACTCATCTTGGTTCCTTTATTTTGTCAGCCATTTGACAGCTTCTATCTACTGTAGATTGGGAAATTTTCGCGTCATCTAATTTTTGCGTGAATGCACTTTAATATTTATTCGCGTGTTTTAATTTTCACGTAATTGCGACTCTGTAGTTATAATTTTAATTACTGCTTATTTTTCGCTAAACTTTTATTTTCGCGACTCGTTTCACTCGTGAATATATGCCAAAATAAAACAATTGCGAAAATTTCCCAATTTACAGTATCCCTCAAGAAACTTTTCAGCCATTAGCTATCAATATTTCTGCCACTCTGCAGCCAAGTTTTGATGTCTTTTCTTTAGGCCATTGTTAAATTTTCTACAGGTCTGTACTGTATGTATGGGTATGTATGGTGTTTGTGAGAGGTTAGAGAGACCTTGTTGTATTGTGTAGGAGTGTTGGTAAAATTGAATTAAAATGTGTAGGGCTTAAAGGTCAAATGTGAGTCAAATGTGAGTTAATGTATGGAAATCAATACACATCTGTCCAGTTTGCTGGTCAATCACTTTGGTAAATGGTCATTAAAACTGCTCAAATTTGTATCTATACAAAGGTCAGCAGGTCATATTTTTAATTTGAAGGACTGGAAATCAGGCTAATGCATGTACTTTTAAAATTGGAGATGTAAAAGATTTTAAGAAATGAATGTATAAGAGTAAATGATACATCAATAATTATCAAAATTTTTGATGACTTAAATTATAACTAGTAGAAAAAATAAATGTTGATATTTTTTGAAAATGGTGTAGAGTGGAATTATGATGTTTTATGCCCCATTGAAGATTCTTTCATGCAATCACTGATATTAAAACAGTCAATTATAGGATGGTGGAGGAAAAATTGAATGCCCAGAAAAAACACAGACCTTTTGCAAATGTACTGCCAAACTCTCCCACAGTAGGATCTACCTAAGTGAAATTTGAACATGGTGAGAGCATCACTGTTATCCATAAGCACATGGTTTAAGACCACCCCACCACTGAGCCCTGAAAAAAATAGCCAGATTTAGATATTATGACATGTACTTACATAAGTATATGTAGCAAAAGCTAACAGAGCTTTGAACAAGCAAGTCCAGACCTATATTTGTTTGAATCAGACATATACAGCCATGGTATAAAAAGTCACAGCTCATTCATATTGGTAACATTTATGAACATGGTACATCCACAGTAATAGAAATTAATGTTTTTGTTTATTTTGTAGAACATCAGACAGAAATGGTCAGATTGAGAAAGGAATACCAGGAAGAGGTTGACAAACTAAAGGTTAGTAATGGTCAAACACCTAATTAAAATTGACAAAAAAACTAACCTGGTAGTACGTAGCTCAGGTATATATTGTACATTCTCACACCTGTGACATGGAAATCCCGCGTTTTTACCCATGTGAGATTTCCTTGTCTCACCCTAGGGTTGAGACAGGCTACATGCTGAATTTTCCACGTAGATATACCTGCTCTGGATTTATTGTTGAGAGGACTTAATAAGTTGAGAGAAGTTCCAAAGTCAACCAACAATTTCTCAATGTCACAATCACTAACACACGCTTAATTGATGACGTTATAATCATTTTACGTGAGAACGTCAACAAAAATCAATTACGTCATTTTGAGCAGGCATGGATGGTGACATGAAAACTGAACATTTGATGCAGTTTTTTGTTTATACAAGTCATGTTTTATGTTGCATATGTGTGAGGAAAAGAATCTTACACCAGTAACGGGTAAGATAGAGATATCTCAAACTCGGATGAATATTTTCAATGTCTAGAGCTCGCTAAAGATCGTTCTTCACAGGAAAATATTTATCCTCATTTGAGATATCTCTGTCTTACCCTGTTACCGGTGTAGGATTCTATTATTGTTGCACCATGATACCAGTAAGATTAGACTGGAGATTGAAAATAAGTAGTGACTGTTCTTTTGCCAAACACTTGAGGAGAAACTTATATCCAGGCAGTCAGTTTTGGGATGGTGAGAAAACCCAGAGTGACCTGGAAAAAACACTGACATTCAGCAAACAAACTAACAAACTTTTAGGCATTAAGATCTGACTGAGGAGGATTCCAACATATGCAGTGAGAGGTGCACTTGGCTTTTAAAAATGAAAGTCGAGGGGTCCTGCAGATGAGACTATGTCCTTTATGAAGGCATGTACAACATGAAAAAAACTCATTGCTATAAGTAAATTACATATTATAAATTTCTGCAACTTTACATGGTAATGCTTTGATATAAGTAAGTATATAAATTTAAATGTGGGCTAAAATTCCAATCCACTTACTCATTCTAGTAGTGTTGATGAGACTAGGTGCTCAGAAAGGGCAGTGCTTGTCTCATCTGTAAATAATGAGTACTATAGCTCAATTCACGGCTGAATTACAGAAAAAAAAACCTTGTTATAATGCCCCTCAAAAGCTTTGTCACTTTGCTTATTGCTGCACTATTTTGATTTCACAAAATTTATGTATTCTAAGTTTGTCTTTATAAATCCCCCTCAGCTTATTGTCAAATGTCTTCCTAATGCCAAACTTTGACTGAACAAACAGTGATGAATGTAGATTTTAAGTTACTTTTTTAGCTCACCTGAGCACAAAGTGCTCAAGTGAGCTATTGTGATCAGTCTTTGTCCGTCGTGCGTCGTGTGTCGTGCGTCGTGCGTCAACTTTTCATTGTTAACACTCTAGAGGCCACAGTTTTAGTTATATCTTCATCAAACTTGTCCAGAACGATGTTCAGGACAAAAGCTAAGTCAAGGTCGTATATGGGTTATGTTGGGTCAATAAGTAGGTCACTAGGTCAAATCAAAGAAAAACCTTGTTAACACTCTAGAATCCATATTTTTTGTCCAATCTTCATATAATTTGTCCAGAACAATGTTCATGACCAAAGCAAGGTCAAGTTCGTATATGAGTTATGTTGGGTCAATAAGTAGGTCACTAGGTCAAATCATAGAAAAACCTTGTTAACACTCTAGAGTCCATATTTTTTATCCAATCTTCATATAATTTGCTTAGAACGATGTTCGTGACCAAAGCAAGTTCAAGTTCGTAAATGGGTCATGTTGGGTCAATAAGTAGGTCACTAGGTCAAATCATAGAAAAACCTTGTTAACACTATAGAGTGCATATTTTTTGTCCAATCTTCATATAATTTGTCTAGAACAACGTTCATGACCAAAGCAAGGTCAAGTTCGTATATGGGCCATGGTGGGTCAATAAGTAGGTCACTAGGTCAAATCATAGAAAATCCTTATTAACAATCTAGAGTCCATATGTTTTGTCCAATCTTCATATAAATTGTCTAGAATGATGTTCATGACCAAAGAAATGTCAAGTTCATATATGGCTTATGTTGGGTCAATAAGTAGGTCACTAGGTCAAATCATAGAAAAATCTTGTTAACACTCTAGAGTCCATATTTTTTTGTCCAATCTTCACATAATTTGTCCAGTACGATGTTCAGGACCAGAGCAAGGTCAAGTTCGTATATGGGTTATGTTGGGTTAATAAGTAGGTCACTAGGTCAAATCATAGAAAAACCTTGTTAACACTCTAGAGTCCATATTTTTTGTCCAATCTTCACATAATTTGTCCAGAACGATGTTCATGATCAAAGCAAGTTCAAGTTCGTTTATTGGTCATGTTGGGTCAATAAGTAGGTCGCTAAGTCAAATTAAAGAAAACCCTTGTGAACACTGTAGAGTCCATATTTATTTGTCCAATCTAATTTGCCCCCATATTTATTTGTCCAATCTAATTTGCCCAGAACAATTTTCAGGACAAAAGCTAGGTCAAGTTCATGTTAATAAATAATGAACTCTGTTAACCCTCTATTCATGTCATTATTCAAAAATGTGTAGAATTCAATTTATTCTCAGGTGAGCGCCCAGGGCCTCATGGCCCTCTTGTTTATATTTAGCTACACAGTTTATTATTGGAATAAACTAGAATATTTATAAAAACAAAGAAATAAACTCAAATCAGGGAAGAAAAATCTGCTTTAGCACTATTAGACTATATGCATTCTATATACATGTACCAGACAATATTAGTTAATCATGGCATTTTGTGTCTCGTCTTGTTAATCAATATAAGTGTCTGGTTGTGTCGGAAATATCACTTATATGACATTTGTACAGCAAAATAACACCAATAAACCTCACACCTGTGAATTAATCACAGACAATATAACTTTATTATTGTGTATATGATATTTGTGCCCCTGGGATAAAATGCCCACCATGACAAATACATTTTTGATCATCATAAAGGGTTTTATCTGTTCATCAAAATAAAACTTCCTATTTGTTAATTACATTTCATTTGGCCTCTCTGAGTTGTCTCCCTTTAATAGGTAACAATGATCACAAGCCTAAGGTTCTCAGTACTAATATGTTGTGGGTGGTTTTAATAGTACACCACATCACCAGTATTGGTGTGTATCATAGCACAGTCCGACTTGTAACAAATAGTCCTCTTTATTGACTTATCATTTTATGCTCAATTAATTTCCTCTAGTCACGGCATGAATAATGACCTCAAAATTATGACATTGTGCAATCAGCAACATTTTAGTCATCTTTTAGTCATTGGTATTGTTTGGTTTGTTTTCATCATGGGTTTGGTTCTGATAGTTATGATATTCCTGTCTGTCTGTCTGTCCATGTCTATCTATCTGTCCATTTGTCTGTCCATGTATTTGTCTATACTTAAATCTTAAATCTGTAAAACATTCACTGTTAAGTTTGCTGATATAAGTGCCACAAGTCAACCATGAAAATAAACACTGGTACACCACTAAAGTTTAATGTATACCGTAAGACAGTTACTTTAGTAATTGACATATCGCTGGCCACGCCCACAATATTCCGTCAAATGGCCGGATGCTTGATTTACATGCAAAAAAGAATGAAAACTCGGCCTGAATAGCGCCATTTCATGACGTCACTGACACTAGTATGTCATTAGTTGCTGTGATGCTGTTTTGGTACTGTGATGGCAGCCTTTGTCGGACCATTATGGGCGTGGCCAGGGATCCTTCAATAAGACATATACAATTAAACTTTGTTTTAATGCCAATAATTAAATTTACCACCTCGCTTACTGCTGTACTATATTTAAGTCTCAAATTCCATTTCTTCTATGTTTTTCTCTATACGTCTCCCCCAATGTATTGCCAAACCCTGTTTAAATCAAAATGCCACTAAACAAGTAGTGGCAGTGAATTGAGGTTTTACTGTATGCCAGTTTGCAGAAATGAATCTGTGCTCATACATGAATCCATGAAAGTTTGTACCCGTGCATGGATGTTTGTTATTATACAGTTAAGATGAATAAAGTTTTGACATCCGTTGTATTTTCAGACAGAACATCAAAGTTTTTAGACAGAATAAGAGAAGAATACCAAAATAAAATCCAGGAATGCATAGAAAGAATAATTCAGCTACATAATGATGTAGAAAAGTATAAACAATTAGCCGGGATTGAAGAGCTCACACAGGCAGCGTTGTCTGATGCTGAGGCTGCTGGGAAGGAAGCAGGAATCATTGGTAGACTTGGTCTTAATCTTACCAATGGATTTCTTACTCCTGAGGTGGGAGAGCGATTTCTGGCTTTGACAGGAACACCATCTACACCAGAGTCTGTGTACCATACACCTGCCATGACACCAGAATGTGCCTCTGGAGAATATTCATCATTAGTCATGGGAGAAAATGGCGAGCTTGGACCAATGCCTCCTCCCCCTGATGAGCTACGACCGACTCCAAAAAAGACAGATGTTCCAACAGCACCACCACCACCACCCCCTCCCCCACCACCAGGGATGGGTGGCCCTCCACCTCCACCTCCACTACCAGGGATGGGTGGCCCTCCACCGCCGCCTCCTCCTTTACCTGGAGGGGGACCTCTTGCCAGAAAAGGTAATGACTTGTTTTTAGATGTTTTTAAAACATGGTCCACTATATTTCCTTCTTTGTTTTGAATTTTATAAAATTTAACTAAATATTCTTTAGTTTTGAGATATTAAACTTTCAGTTAGGAAAATCAAATTTTCTAAAATTTTACAATAAGAAGAATCTTACATTTGTGTTTATTAAATATTAAAACAATTAAAGTTGTTGAATAAATGTTTATTCAACTTGCATAAGACTCATTCCAGGAAGATTTTTTAAAGGGATTAATAAATTCAATAGATTAATATATATTCACTTGATAACTCATGTAAAATCCTCTATTCCTATATTAAAGATTTATGTGAATTTTTCAAATTATGCTAGACTAGATTGTCAGACATATAATTTGGAGAAATTCTTGTTTTTATATTATTCTAATCTTCACTGTTGATGTTTATTTTAAGGTTCATTAAAACCAATTATAAATCCAAAGTCACCTATGAAAGCATTATTTTGGCAGAGAATTCAAGTCCATGAAATCAAATCACCTAAAAATAAAGAGTAAGTATATAATAATTCTATACTAGTATTTATGTTCTGATGTCTTGAAAATTATTTAAGAATCTGATGCAAGTCATGCAGAAAGGGCACCAAACATTTATTTATATGAGATAACATATATTTCCAACATACCTCACAACTATCCTGCTAAATTTATATATTTGAAAATGTAATTTGACTTTACTTGTTATCATAAGAATACATGTGTTTTGAAAAATCTGACTGGAGTACTGTAGTTCGCTTTTATTTCGCGTTAATTCGTGACTCATCCCGTTCCTGAATTCAAATATCACGCGAATATTTCCAGCACACAGGTAGTTCTATGTTGACATACATATGTTGTATTCAATAAGATTCTAAACACGAATTCAAATATTCGCAAATAAGGCCAAGATGGTCTTGACGCGAAATTTTCGACTCGCGAAAAATAACTGATCTACAGTATTTTAGGAGTGGAGATGATTAAAGAACAATCCCTGCCAGCTGTTGGTAACTTATTCCACTAGTTGATCCTTTTCATTACAACCATACATTAGTTGAGTTGTTGTTGAGATATATGGTTGTCTTTCTAGTTCAAGAAAAAGTTGTTCATTATAATATTTCTGATACATGCAGTCTTGTTGATGTTTAAAAGGCATAGCTCTTGTAAGAAAAAAATCATTACAACCAAATGAATGATTTTTTTCATTCAGGACAAGAGTTAACGAACATTGGTTTTTCCTCTCAGCTTTCCTCCTAGGTGTGTAATTATGTTTCCATTGATTTTGTTTTTAGTTTGTGAAAGACATTTATTTCTATTTTATGTTTATTTTAGATATGCCAATGCCAAACTTGTTTGGGAAAGTCTTGTAGAACCTCAGGTAGACTGTGGTGAAATAGAACATTTATTTTCTAAACAACCTCTAGATACGGGTAGAAAATCTATCTTTGACCGGCCTAAGTCTAAAGCACAGCAGGTACTTTTACAATCATACAATAATCATAGTTTTGTATATAATGGGTGTATTAAATAATGATGGTATCAGATTTTTAGGCAAAAATTACACAATTACATGTAAATAAAAAACATGTTTGTTAATATTTGAGTACTCAGAACAAATTCAATGATCAATCTCATAAATTGAGAAGATATATCGGACTTACAAAAAACTTTTAATTATTTTTAATTAATTTTTATATTTTAATTATTTCATTTTAATTATTTTCTGGGGAAAAAAATGTGTGTTTGCTGACCAAGCAATTTTTAAAAGCAGGATGAGGTCATTAAAAAAATAACATAATGACATCACAAAGGATCAATATTTAGCATTTAGTGCCAAATAAAAAATTGTGAAGAAAAAATGCACATTCTTTAGAAAGTACAAAGAATAAACATGAAATGTTGACACAATCTTACAGATGGATACAAGAAATCTGCAGAGCTTATAAATATTTTAGACAAGAATATGGAATTCTTAAATTTTTTATTACAACAGTATATTCTTCAAAGCGGTTACTTGATATATTTTGGTTTTTGTTTTTTAGTTTGCCAAAGTTATTGAACCAAAGAGATCCCAAGCTGTTGGTATCTTATTGTCTAGTCTAAAGATGGACTTTTCTGAAATAGAAAATGGTGAGATGAGTTTTCACATTAACAAATTTATGTATTAGTCCTCTAATCTTGTAGTATACATCAGTCTTTATCGTACCCCTCAAACAAAGTTGGGGAGGGGAGATGTAGTGTTTAACTTCATTTCAACTTTTCTGGAAAACTATTTAAAAAATGAAATATCAAACTTCACTGGAACAATCTGGGTGGAGTAGATGTGTCATTGGCTATTTGTATTTGATCATGTACTTGTACATTGTTGGGAAAATGTAGATTTAATAGTTTGGGTGACACATTTGAAAATGGCTTCCCATTTCAGTTAAAACTTGATGAAATAGTGAAAAATAGTGTCATAGTTTCATAAGTGTCATGACACAGGACTATTCATAGTGGTATATTAATTTTGTTATAGGATATAAAAGAATGATTTACTGCCTGGATTTCTGCTTCGTATTTTTGAGTCTTTGGTAGAGCAAATTTTCCAGGTTCGATCTTTAGCTCGGGCATCATTGAGGAAAATCTCTTTGGTGTTTCTTACCTCCCGTAACATATGTTACTGATGGAGATTTTCTTACAAACATGTATGTTAAGGTGTATTAGTCTCAAACATTCTTGAATTGTCTAAAAGACATCTACTAAATGAAAAAAAACTCAGTTAATAATTGAAGTAATTCTCCAACTGTTTATAGTTTTAATTTTCTTATTTTTCAGCCATTCTTACTTTTGATACTTCACAAATTGGAGAAGATAAATTAAGATCAATATATGAAAATGTAAGTACCATAAACACAGATCAGATATGATATACTGTAGAATGAGATCAGATGTATAGGTTGCTTATTTCTCTAAGGACGACTGTATAATAATAAGATAAGATGAATGTGTAACATCATAAGAGTGGCCATGTTGTTAGCTAGGTCAACAAAACACTTTCCTGAATTGTGAAGTTCTGGGGATAGAACCAGGTGGTTATGAATTTGGAGGTAGTTAAGGAGGTTCATCACTGTTCCACATGATGCCTTCTTACTTTGGAACACATATTATTATACCCCTCCTAAACTATTTTTTTTGGGGGGGGTGGGGGGGTGGGGGGGGGGGGGGGGGGGGGGGGGGGGGAATCACCATGTTGTATGTCTGTCTGTCCATTTAAAATTGTGTTCTGGCCATATCTCATAATTGCTTTGGATGACTGTCATAAAACTTCAAGTGAATAATCTTCATGGTCCAAAGGTTTGTATTTTGAACCAATGTCATATTGGAAAGATCAAGGTCAGGAAAACATTAAACCCTCATAGATTTTGGGAGGGGGGGGGGGTAGTAGGGGTAGTTGGCTCTCAAAGACAGTTCTAGTTCCTATTGGATATGGAATCATATCAGTTCACATTTTTCTCATAAAAATTATATTCTTTGAATTGTCCATGTAAATTCTTTCTAAAACATTAAGGGGTGTTGGTCACATGGTACAATGGTGAGCCCTATTGAAAAAATTAGAGTAACAGTAAGAAAAACATGAAATTTTTAGCTTTATTTTTTTTTTTTAAATAAATGTGGATTCATCAGTGTATCACTAGATCAATATCCCAAGATGTTTGTGTTGAAATGTTACAAAAAATGTTAACTTACTTGCATTGTCAATAGAAGACATTTTTATTTAAAAATTGATAGTTTCGATGAGATTTAATAAACTGTACGTATGTGATTTTGAGCAGTTTGGTTTGACTGTCAGTAAATAGATAAATTTTGCTACATGCGTTTAACATTTATACTTTGTGTTTACTTTCAGAGGGGAGAAGATGATGAGATTAAGAAAATTAAAAAACAATTAAAAAATAATCCTGATGTACCTTTGGATAAACCTGATCAGTAAGTACTCTCTCTCTCTACTCACCTGTCTCTTATTCCTTCTTTTTTTATAAATATCTGCTTTTCTCTCTCTCTCTCTCTCTCTCTTCTCTCTCTCTCTCTCTCTCTCTCTTAGCTGTCTGATTTCTGATTCTCTCCTTCCTCTCTTTCTGTCTCATATTAAAGTGATGTAAAATGGTTAGGTTGACTTGACCAAAAATATAAAAAAAAGTATGACCAAAAGCAAGTGGGAAAATTCTTTTAAATTAATAGTTATGATGTGCGATTCTTTCAGACAGAAATAACTTTCCCTTACTGCAATTATTATTTAAAACTTGACCTTCCACATTTTAAATGTTTTTGTCATTTTTGTTTTCAGATTTTTATATGATTTACATCAAATTCCTGATTATGGTGAAAGAATATTTTGTTTTATATTTCAACAATCCTTCCAAGAAAGCATGTCTGTGATTGACAACAAAATAACAAATATCAAAATGACTGCTGAGGTATGTAACACAATACACATTGATGAAGAGAGATAACTCCTTTCTTATCTCTTTTCAAATCCATACCCAGGACTAACACAATGTTTATCACAAAATATGCCTACAATTCAGTCCATGTATATAAATATTGCAATCCCCTTGACTTCATTATAGCTTAACTCTACTGTATATATGTCATCTCTTCACTGTATACAGATTATTTAATATAGAACCTTTAAACTTGGTATACCTACACTTTATGCAGCAAACAGCAATGTATTTACAGAGTTATGCCCCTTTGAAATATTCTTCTTTTCTTAACTGTACCTTTCAAAATATTTTATGTATCTACATTATACTTGGACCTGGTATCAAGCCTTTGTCTCATATGTGTAGTGTTATGTCCCATGGTAATTATTTGAAGAGGAGTGAAGTAATGGTGTTTTATGCCCCATTCAAGATTTTTTCACTTATATCAAGACAGTTATTTATTGGATGGTGGTAGAAAATCATGACCTTCAGCAATCAAACTTTCCCTCATTAGAACCTGCCTTAATGGGATTCTAACTTAGGCAGTGAGGGGTACTGATCAGTAAGCGCACACTTTAACCCACTCAGTCACCAAGGCACTTAATTTAAAGCAAGACTAACAAACAAACCGTCTCACTATAGGATCTGTCCTGAGTGGGATTTCAATCTATGCAGTGAGAGATGCTGTGATCTACAAGTGCATGCTTCAGACTACTTGGATGCTGAGCCCCCGTCTAATGTGTACTATTAATATTATTGCAGACATTAGTTAAAGGCAGAAGTTTAAGATATATACTTGGTCTCATTCTGGCAGTAGGAAACTACATGAACGGAGGTAAGTTAACTTATAAATAAACAGATGCTAAAGATATATGATTGCCTATCTAGTTCTAAAAAATCCCTTCTTGCACTTGTTTTCTGAATGTTATACTGTATAAGAGGAAATATTAGTGATAGGAAACTTTCGCGGCTATGGTCGTCTGAACTATTTGGCGGTAAGAAAATTTCACGGTTCCAACCGTTGGGAAAGTGAACCAAGGGAAATAATAATTCTTGCCGGGAAGATATATTCCCGGTACAAGTATCACTGTGAAATTTGCAAATATTTCTTTCTCGCGAACATTTTGTCTTACACAGTAATTACTTTATTAAAAAATTAAGTAATGATACATTGAAATACACCTTATAATACTTAAATTTTACAAAAAATCAAGAAATTTTGACACAGTATTATACTTAAATTTTTCATAAAATCCAGTTTTCTGATTTTTAAAAAATATTTCATCTGTACCCATATAGATAAAATTGTTTTAGGATTATAATCATAAAAAAATACAAAGTCACATCACAATATTTGAGTATTGTTTGTTCTTTAATTCTAGAATAAATTACATAGAATACAAGAAACCAACACCAGTGAATAGTGGGAGTATGGTGTTGTTAATAGTTAACTACATTATCAGTTTGACAAAACCCCAAAGTGTATTTTAAACGTGTCTCCATTTTCTATTATATTACAGGTAATAGAAATAGAGGTCAGGCTGATGGATTTGGTCTAGAAATTTTACCCAAACTTAAAGACGTAAAATCAAAGGTAGGTATTAGGCAAGAAGATTTGTATTTGAATTGTATTATTTTAGGGTATAGCCAAACAACATTGGCCTGTCTGCTTGACCTTTCAGGGTTCTCTCTCACTCTTATGCGAATGGGGCCGGGGCCCTTGCAATTGTGAAAAAAGCATCATAATGGCCAAAATTGTGAAAAAGAAAACTCCAAAAATACTGGTTTTAAAGCTGAAATTTCCAAAATTGTGATAGTTAGCAAAATGATAGTGAAAAAACCATAAGATTTTGAATTGTGAATGGGGCAGAATATCGGCCCCAAAAATGACCCAGCGACCGCCCTGCCTTTACCATGGATCAGTACATTTATGTGTAGGGAACACATTGTTTATGTAATAACTACAAATCCTAACCGTACCCATGTATTGGATGGATCGTGTTGTATAAATATTTCTATTGAAAGGTCAAGCAGACAGGCTAATGTTGCTTGCAAATGCCTCTATATCTCATATAGTATCAACATTGACATATGTTAATACGCAACTTATTTTTCTTGATTTCAGATTAGTTTCCTATGCAATGTGTAGTGATTGAAAGAAATCATTTATTCATTACCATTTCTATATGAATTATTATCTAGTGTGCTAATATAAATTGGTAATAGCTGTGATTAAAGTTGTCTCCCTTTGAACATGTAAACCTTTTAAGAGTTATTCATATGTTTCAGCTGTACTAATACACAGAGAGAGAGAGAGAGAGAGAGAGAGAGAGAATATTTGATGCTGTGATGATATGTATTACAACCTTCCTCCTACCACCTCCCACTATGTTTAGTTGTTTGTTAAATTTTCTTAATGTTTGTTGTATTTTCAGGATAATAGATCAAGTCTTCTTAATTTTATTGTAACCCAATATGTGAAAAAACGTGAACGAGAACATGCGGGGACAGAACATGCCAAACTTCCTGTTCCGGATCCCAGTGATATCAGTCAGGCCACGTCTGTCAACTTTGATGAAATTGAAAAAGAATTGAGGAGAATAAAGAAAGATTTTGATGGTAAATTATTTTTTAGTTAAAGATAAAATTTGTCACAACATGATCCTGAGGTTTTGTATCATATATTAGATAAGGAGATGCTTATCCTCCTGGAGCACTTGACCTCACTTCCCTGAAGTTCACTTGTTTAACTTACCGGTAATTAACCAGTTTTCAGTTTTTACTTTCGGGTTGTGGCTAGTAGCATTGATCAGTATGTTTGTGTTGGATATCTAAGAGTTCATGAATGGTGTTTTATGAATTCAGTAATATGAATATTGACCTGGTGTTCTCTGTATTTATTTAGAAAGTTAGTAACAAAAAACTTGTTGATGATTTATATTGTTAATTCAACTTTGTGAATATGTTGTAACTTTTGTAATATGTTCAATTTGGACCAATTAGTTATACAGACTTTTATAATATTTTCATGAATCTAAGTGAAGAAACTCTTCGTTTATGCTTCAACATTTTCTAAGCATAGGCGGTTTTAGATGTTCAGCAGTTTTTTACATGAAATTTGAATTTGCATTCAGTAAAGTTCCTGAATAAGCAGTAAAAGTATGTTCTGATGAATAAAGAGACTTGAGTAGTCAAAGTCTAAAGTGCTCAATTTAGGATCACTGCCTTTTACTGCCTAGGGACCACTGTGGTAGCTCAGTTGGTAGAGTGCTCGCTTCGTAAGTGGGAGCTTGTGGGTTCGACCCCCGGCCGGGTCTGACCAAAGACTTAAAAGTGGGTAGTGACTGTTCTTTCGCCAAGCACTCAGCATTATGAAGTGAAAGTCACAGTTTTTTCGGATGGGAACTTAAAATAAACGAGGTCCCGTGTCACGGTGGGCTTGGCATGCTAAAGGACCCTGCTGTAAAATGCCATCAGCGCAACACACAGGCAAAATTTCTGCACTTTCGCCTATAGCTGGCAACATCTGGATATAAGTGAAATACTCTTGACTGGGACGTTAAACACCATTACTCAACTCAACTCTTACTGCCTAGGTTCCAAATCCACTCGCGCATCTTCTAGTGCAAACATTTGCCAGTTTCCTTGCTAAACGTCGGGGATTTTCAGCAGGTACTCCAGTTTCCTCTACAGTCTAGGAGCTGTCTGGCTTGTAATAAGTAAAAGAATTTTGAGTACAGCATAAAAACACCGTTACTCCACTCCACTTTTGTAAAGGAAAAAAATGGATCAACAATACATGTATTTAGTTCTAAAATTTAAGTTATATTTTGTTACTTATCTTTAATTACAGCTGCAGAGAAGCGAGCAGAAAAAGTGATAAATAATGCTGGTCCAGAATACTTACAACCATTTAAAGATATCATGACAGAGTTCTTTACAAAAGGTAAGTACAACCATTTAAAGATATCATGACAGAGTTCTTTACAAAAGGTAAGTACAACCATTTAAAGATATCATGACAGAGTTCTTTACAAAAGGTAAGTACATGTACAACCATTTAAAGACATCATGACAGAGTTCTTTACAAAAGGTAAGTACAACCATTTAAAGATATCATGACAGAGTTCTTTACAAAAGGTAAGTACAAGCATTTAAAGATATCATGACAGAGTTCTTTACAAAAGGTAAAAAAAAATATTTTTATTATTTAATTCTTTAAATTAAAAAAAAATCCCTTTCATTTAAATAACCAGCACACCTAGGTTAATACATGTATACGTAGGTAATACAGGTAGTGACCATTTTGATACATCCAGCTTCTGTTTTTAGATATTTCCTGTTTAAATTATAATTTAAAATACCAGTAAACTTTTTTTAAAACTATCTTTTGATAAATATTTGATTAATATGCTTTTATGAGTAGAACATGTTTTACAATCAATTCTACTAAACAAAAAGAGATGTTTGAAATAACAGTGTATATCTTGTGTTTTAAAAGAACTATAATTTTTTTATCTTTGTTATTTTTTAAAAATATAGGAAGACAAGAATACAAAGAACAGGAAGAAAATTTAGTGGAAGGAAAGAAAAGGTAAATACACTCACAGGTCAAAAGTGTTTCCGCACAATGGCCGCCATTTTTCTTAAAACAACATTTCAAAACTGCAAAGTTGAATATCAGGGAAATAAGAAAACTATGACGATTTTTCTTACCTCAGTATTAGGAAATGGATCCATTTGCCCTGAATACTTGACAAATTTTGTTGGCCCTCCACTTCTACTTTCGTTTTCAATGTAACCTCTTTGTTCGTACCGTTTTAGAAATTTGTGAACTGTAGAAGGATTAATTTTCAAGATCTCAGCAATCTTTCGCCCACTGAAACCATCCTCGCTTAAAGTTAAAATAGTTTATTTCGTCTCGACTGACAGTTGTTTCCTGCGCTCAGCCATTGTTGCTAGCAGACGACATATAAACAAAAGAGAGATAACTCTTAACAAAATTTTATAACAGGTGATTGCCGAAAACCCATCCGTTATAACCCTGAAAATTTTGCACGCTTCCGTTCGATATTAAAAGCATACTAGTGAAAAGTCAGATGTGAATCGGGTGTGGAATTTTTTTTGGCGGCCATTGTGCGGAAACACTTTTGACCTGTGAGTGTACTAATGCAAACAATTTGTAAACAGAATTTAGATTGGACTCTGACTGCAGTAAGATCTGGGGTTTTTTTTACAGTCAGAGTTAAGACATTGATGTAGGTTACTGGAACACTCTGCATCTTGTGGTGGAGAAGATGTGCCATTGATTATTTGTATTTTGATCATGCACATGGTTGGGAAAACATAGATTTCCCAGTTAGGGTTGGTTTTTGGGGACATTTAACTAATGGCATCTCAGTTTTATCTTTAACTCTTTTTCATGTTTTTTGGGTGTTTTTTTATGGATTATCTTATTTTGATGTTTTTCTTTTCATTACAGATTTGAGGAATTGGTGATATATTTTTGTGTAAAACCTAAACAAGGTGATAAATCTGTTACTCCAGAATACTTCTTCTCATTGTGGTTCACTTTCTGTGGGGATTTTAAGGATCTATGGAAAAAGGAACAGCAAAGAGTTATTAAACAAAGGTATGTTACTTACAATTACAGATTGTTATTTTATTTCTTCACTGCAGAAACATGATTGACATTGATTTTCTGTGGTGAAAATTGTCACTATTTCAACAATTTGGAAAGAGAATTGTTAAAAAGTTTCATCTTCAGTATGTAAACAGTTTAACAGAAATTATTCTACACTGTGCTCATAATGTATTCATCATCATCATCATCATCATCATCATCATCATCATCATCATCATCGGCAGCAGCAGCAGCACCATCACCACCACCACCACCACCAATAACAAAAAAATAATAATTTAAAAAAAATTAACAAATAGTGATGGTAGAAATAACATGCTCTCATTGTTTTAGAAAAAAGGTAGAGTAATAATTTCTTGTCATATGTATTGTGTACAAGAAATGTGTAAAATATTGAATGATGATGAGATGAAGAATTTTTGTCTGTATTATGTCTTGAGTTTACATTAAACTGCTATAATGTCATTTTAGTGCTTAAAAACCATCAGGCTGACCAGTAAAAATTATTTATTTGTCCAGATTGGTACATTTTTAGTTCCCAAGGTTGCCATTAAGGTACTTTTATATCCTTAAGTGTTTGAATTTGGTACAATTTTTTATACAAAAAGTCTTAATTTTTAGTGCTTTTAATTTTAAAAAAAAAAACCCAGTCAAAATGGGAAAAATCTGTCTAATTTGACCTTTTCATTTTATCTGACCATTTATCCGTTTTATGGTACAGGTCCGTCATAAATGGAGATCAGCCTGAAACCATATCACACAAATTATGTTCATGATAAAGGGAAGTAACTCTGTTGAACTTATATACTTGTGGGTGTCATGGATTGATTTACCTCACAAGTCTATATAGCAATTCCAATTCAACTACTGATAAGTTTTATGTATTAGCCATTTAACGTTTAATATAAAATACTTTGGTTTGATAATGAGCAAGATTACACAAGTAGTTCAACAGTTTTTTGCCCTCAATAAAAATAAATTATAGATCCTAAACCTTTAGGTGTTCTTTTAACCTTAAGTATTATATCTCATGTTAGTTAATATATCTCGAGAGAAATTAAAAAAGGACTTAAAATATTTACACTCGTAATCTCTCATATGCCTAAAATCTATGTTTAACTACCATTGCAATAGAATGGTAGAGTGTTCAATCAATAAGTAAAGGTTAGGGGTTTGAACCCATGCAAGGTTTCCTCAAGTTGAGTCAACACATGAAAAAAGTAGTGATTGTTCTTTTGCCCCAAACACTCAGCATGTCTCAATCTAGTCATCTAGTCCATTCTGAGCATACTGGTTTTTGAAACAGGTAGTAGGTAGGATTTAATACAAAAGTACCAGTGAAAATCTGATATTTTTAAATAAATGCATGTTTTTGTGAACTGTAATGACTTAAAATCTTGAATTGAGACTGCAGTGTCTGGAAGAGTTGAGAGTGAGTTGAGTAATGGTGTTTAACGTCCCAGTCAAAAATATTTCACTTATATTGAGATGTCGCCAGCTGTAGGCAAAGATGCAGAAATTTTGCCTGTGCGTTCCACTGATGGTTTTATACAGCAGGGTTCTTTAGCGTGCCAAGCCCACCGTGACACGGGACCTCGTTTATTTTAAGTTCCCATCCGAAAGAACCGTGACTTTCATTTCGTAATGCCGAGTGATTGGCAAAAGAACAGTCACAACCCACTTTCAAGTCTTGGATCAGACCTGGCCAGGGTTTGAACCCACAACCTCCCACTTACGGACGTGTCTGGAAGACTAGGTGTCACTTAGTTTTGCATACAACACATGTAATAAAATGTACTGATATTTTTTTTAGAAGAAACAAAAGTCAAAGCTGTAAACAAGTATTCTATAGTTGATTTCATATGTATTATCATCAATTGATCATGTACCATATTTGGTAAAATCTCTGTACTTACATATATAGTATATACATGTACCATATTTTATGAAATTTCTTTACACAGGACACCCTTCAGGCAGACATTTTGATCCAGATAATTTTAAAATAATGAAAAAAGTTGGTCACCAGTATAAGGAAAAACCCAGTGTACAGAGTGGAGTGAAATAATCGTGTTTATGCCTCAGTCAATCAAGATTCTTTTACTTATGTTAAGGTGGGCAAGTTCTTGGTTGATAGGTCAAACTGGATTGCTCTAGAAAACCACAAACCTTTAACAAGTGAACCAACAAACTCTCTCAAATTAAAATCTGCCTGAGGGGGATTGGAACCTAAGCAATGAGAGGTGTTGTGATCTGTAGGTCTGCCTGAGGGGGATTGGAACCTAAGCAATGTGAGGTGTTGTGATCTGTAGGTCTGTGCTTTAGATCACTTGGCCTCTTAGGTGCTTTCTGGTATACAGAGATGTCTGGCTAATATTGTCTAGTTTAGAGAGTGGTGTGGAGTAATGCAGTTTTACACCCTAGTCAAGATTCTTTCACTTACATAGAGGTGGTCAGTTTGTGGATTGTAGAGAAAAGCAGAGTGCCTCGAGAAAAACCACCAACCTTTGGCAAGTAAAAGGACAAACTTTCTCACTCTAAGACCTATCCCAAGTGGGATTGAAACCTAGGTGGTGAGAGTTGTTGTAATCTTGGTACTTTTTATCACTTTAAAAACCTACCTGTAGGTCCCCTTAAGTATAAAGAGGATCCCTGGCTTATAATGTCCAGTAAAGAGTGGTTTTACTGTACAATAAAACTGAATTTGATTGGCATATTTGATACTAGAATAAGTGGGAGTAGCTGAAGACATACAACAATCATAAATAATCTATCATGATTGTATGGCTGTGTGTAAAAAATAACTAAACTGAAATGTTGTAAAATATAAATGTATGAAGATGTTCCTGAATCAGATAGATTATACATTTATACAGTGATAAACTAAGTGTTTTTATGAAGTTTTTACACTTTTTTCTCCCCAAGGAAAGATTATAAATTTATTTAGTGATAAACTAGTTGTTATTATGAAGTTTTTATTTCTTTTTCTCCTTAAGTTTTAAATTTTTGCTTTTTGTTTTTTGCTTTATAAATTTCAATTTATTGGAGAACTCCCAAAAACTAGTCAGAAAAATCCAAGATTTCTAAAAATTTATTTGTTTATTTGAATTGTTTTCTTGCCACTTTCTTGATGTTTACCGTAATTAAGATAATTAAACTGATCTTTTTTTTCATTTTCACAATCATTACTTAATTAATATTTTCCTTAACTTACAACAGGTAAGTTTTGGGAATGATTTATAATTCTACAAATAAAACATTTCAACAAAATTAGAATACAGATGTTCGAAGTTTATTCCGGGGTTTTGATAGTACCGGTAAATTGACTTTTGTCAGTTGATCTCTGTAATAGTTTTAAAGGGGCAAGATACTAAAATTAATAATTTAAAATAGGGACTTGTGCAAGTCTAACAAATATCTTAAAATTAACAAAATTATGAACAACATTATTCAGATTTTAAATTTTCAAAGATTTGAGTTCAAGGAAATCATAGTTAAGGAATGATTGTGAAACTGGCCCCGGTTTCACAATCATTCCTTAGCTAAGATTTTCCTTAACTTAAATCTTGCAAAATTTCAAAACTTTATAATTTTGTTAATTTTCAAGATATTCAGCAAATAAAGGTGTCAATTTTAAGGTCACTTCAAGATTAAAACATTTGCATGTAGTTTTTACAAAAATATTCATCAGCATTTCCAAAAAGTGATTACCAAATTTTGCTAAATTTTAGTTAAGAAAAAATCTTAGCTATGTAACTATTGTGAAACCTGGACCTGAAGCCTTTTGTATCCTTATTTTGAATAACAGAATTTGAAAGGGTGTGGCTGTCTATTAAATGTAAAGAATTTTAAATTAACTGTTTTTCAATCAATACACAAATCAGATATCATTTTTTTCCTAAATATTTTTAGCTACAGATCAAAATCATTAGTTTTGTGTAAAACCTATAAATAATATTTTTATCTTAACCATTCATCTTGTATGTCAAATATAATTAGATTTTAACACTTTAATATAATTGTATACAGTGCTGTTAACATGCACATGTGTATATAGATGCTGTAACATAATTGTATATAGTACATGTATTATATATATTATATATACATCTATGTTTCCATTCCTGGTAGCCAAAATCGGCATTGGCTTCTAATTTCAGAGGATTTTTTTCAAAAAGTAACCTGTTTTAGCAAATTTGTGAAAAAATACTTTAAGAAGGACTATTTTTTCCCAAATTTGGACATTTGGCTACTAATAATTTTAAATTTGTGGAAACCTAGTATATATGCTGTTTTATATAAGTAGAGTTTGGCTGTAACTAAGTCAAGGGGGCAGCTTTATTGAATTCATTATAGGAATGTTTTGTATCAAACATTTTTTCAGTCCAGGGTCATACCAAACCATACCGTGTCTAACAGTGCTCTCACTTGCCCATTGCCAATGTCTAACAGTGTTTATTAACAAATTTAGATCCTCATTTTCAGTCAAAATTTGCAACTGAAAAAATGACTGGGCAAAAACCAACACAACCAAGAACAAAAAGACATAAGACAAATAAATGATAAAAACTAATCCAGACAATAAGAAACGAGCAGATTTTTGGACCACTGATTACAAACTTCCCGACTTTGGATAGGCACAGTAGTAAATGTCCAGTGCTGTGGTTACAGTACTATTGGAGGGTCCATCTTTTACAACCAGTGGTCCATAAATATTTAGATTTTATGTGTCTTATGACTGTGTATGAATAAGCCTAGTTAAGACTACAACTTGTACTTTAGGTTTTGTTTTTATGAAATATGTCCTCTGTGGTTAGGCAACATATTGTTTGCAGAAGGTCAGCGGTTTCCTTGGGGTACTCCAATTTCCTCCACCATTCCAGAACTGACAGCCTTAAAATATGTGAAAGAATCTTGACTATGACATAGAAAACTTTTGTTCCATTCCTCTTTGGCTAGGGCTGGCTACCCTTACTAAACGTCAATATTGGCTTGGGGTTCAATCCCAAGCTAGCTCGCTCCAAAGACTTAAAAATGAATATTGACTGTTTCATCAAACACTCAGTACTGGTAATTGTATTTAGAAGTGAAATGATAGATCATGTTGATGACGCCACTTGATCTGGAAACTGTGACTTAACAACAATAGATCATACGCAGGGTATTGCCATAAGCACATTGCATGCAGGTTTAACTTATTTTGACTTTGCCTTAAGCTGCGAGGACATTGCATGCAGGTATATTTTTATTTGACTTTGCCTAAAGCTTATGAGAAAAAATGGTTGTCTTGACTGTAAAGAAAACCTGTTCAATTTATCAGTCTAGTGATAAGTCTTGATGGAATTTTAATAGTTAAGCAATAACCATCTATATTATTGCTAAGAGTTCTTAAAGGGACAAATAGACTTCACCAGATGAAACTGACGTTACATATATCTTATAGCTTGTCTAAGAGAATGGTAGATTTTTTATAAATATAGAAGTTTTTATGAGTTTATATTGAAAATACACTGTGATAATAGAGAGAACTTCAAAGATCTTCTAAGTTGAGTGTTATTTAAGTATGGAGTTTATTAATGAAATCTGGTATTATTAATTGTGTATAAAGACGGTATGGAGACAACTATCTTAAACATAATGTTCTCTAAAGCCCACAATGTTATATTAAGTTGTCTATGTAGAGTGGTCTCCCCTTGAAAGGTTATTACGATAATTTACTGGCACACGTAATGATTTATTACCATTTAAAATTTAATCGCCAAGGTAATACTAATACTAGATTTCCATAAATTTAAAATAATTAGTAGCCAAATTTCCAAAATTTGTGAAAATATAGTCATTTTTAAAGTGTTTTTTTCCACAAATTTGCAAAAATAGGTTACTTTTTGAAAGAATTCCTCAGAAATTAGTAGCCATTGGCAATTTTGGCTACCAGGAATGGAAACATAGCTAATAGTGTTGGAAACAAATACATTTGTACCATTTTGAATTTTAATTACTGGTAATCTTATTGCAGATCAATTAATATACTCTTTATTTAAGATGATAAAACTTAATAACTACCCCCTAATGCATCATGATACTGTTATACTTCCATTCTTTTATGGTTTTCTTCTTAATAGGACTCCTATGTTTTATTGCCCCCCCCCCCCTTTATGACACGAAAAATTAACTGAACAAATATTGGTAATGAATTGGGGTTTCACTGTACAAGTCTTTAGCTGGTTAGGCTGCATGTTGTGTTACATAGCAGCTTTTTGCAATGAAACAATTTTCCTTTTGATTCTCGGGGATTAATTTGTACATAAATCAGTGTAGTGCTTAAATTTTGTGAAGTTTTTCTGTTCCCCTTTATATTAAGGACACTTATAATGGCTTTGCAAGTGCTAATATGCACTGAAGCAGGTCTTTATGGACAGGTGGTCTGTATATATGTCCATTAGAAGTTTTTAAATTTTTCTTCAAATCTCTTGCACCCGAAGACAACTAATACAGGTTTGACTGTATATTGTCTACATATGATATGTAATAGACTGAATGATAAATGATGATAAATTCATAATTTTAAAATTTATTCATGTGAGATAGTATTTTAGAATGAAACAAATAAGTTATGGCCCGACTCCATCATCCTGGTAAAAATTAACATTAAAAAGAAATAAACCTAAAAAAATGAAATTTGTGTACTATAAAACAAATATTTTACTTTTCTTGATAAATTAAACTGAATAGAAAAACTCCACCTAAACAGACAGAATGGCTTGTCTAGAGTCTAGGGAGTGAGTGACAGTCTAGCAGATTGTAAGATTTAAAATTAAATAGATATAAAAGATTAAATTCTGGACCAATTGACGGTTTTATTGTGTAAGAATTGATGCAGGAATCATTTATCATTAACATGTATATATATATATAAAGGTATGTAATCAAAGGTGCACATCTAAATGATGAAGAATGTGATGGCTGGTTATAAATCATACACCTATATAGTACCAATACCAACTTAAACCTAATGTCAACATCCATCATGCCAAATATTTAATCTATGTATCATTATTTCATTAGAGTTTACTTAGAACACTTTTTAAGACCAATTAAGGTCATAGGGATAACAAGAGTTGAGTGTTGAGTAATGGTGTTTAACGTCCCAGTCAAGAATTTTTCACTTATATCGAGACATTGCCAGCTATAGGCGAAAGTGCAGAAATTTTGATGGCATTATACAGCAGGGTTCTTAAGTGTGCCAAGCCCACCGAGACACGGGACCTCGTTTATTTCAAATTCCCATCTGAAAGAACCTTGACTTTCATTTTGTAATGTCGAGTGCTTGGCGAAAGAAAAGTCACTACCCACTTTCAAGTCTTCGATCAGACCCGGCCGGGGTCCGAACCCACAGCCTCTCACTTACGGATAACAAGAGACCCAAAGGACTTTTAACAGTCACCCAGGGACATAAGATAATTATACTAGCTAAATCTCTCTCACTTGGGCACTTTATATAAAGACCACCTGTTTATTATTTCTAATGTCTCTTAGTCGTTCTTTATATAAGTTTTACTATATATCGTAGGTTCAATGGTCTTCATATACAGGTTTAACTTTATTTCTAAGGTCCCATAGTTGGTCTTTATATAAAGGTTTTACTATATATCATAGGTTCAATGGTACAGGTTTAACTTTATTTCTAATGTCTCTTAGTTGGTCTTTATATAAAGGTTTTACTATATATCATAGGTTCAATGGTCTTTATATACAGGTTTAACTTTATTTCTAATGTCTCTTAGTTGGTCTTTATATAAAGGTTTTACTATATATCATAGGTTCAGTGGTCTTTATATACAGGTTTAACTTTATTTCTAATGTCTCTTAGTTGGTCTTTATATAAAGGTTTTACTATATATCATAGGTTCAATGGTCTTTATATACAGGTTTAACTTTATTTCTAAGGTCCCATAGTTGGTCTTTATATAAAGGTTTTAGTATATTTTTTAGATTCAATAGTCTTCATATACAGGTTTAACTTCATTTCTAAGGTCCCATAGTTGGTCTTTATATAAGGGTTTTACTATATTTCATAGGTTCAGTGGTCTTTATATACAGGTTTAGCTTTATGTCTAAGGTCCTATAGTTGGTCTTTATATAAAGGTTTTACTATATTTTTTAGATTCAATGGTCTTCATATACAGGTTTATCTTTATTTCCAAGGTCCCATAGTTGGTCTTTATATAAAGATTTTACTATTTTTGTAGGTTTAATGGTCTTCATATACAGGTTTATCTTTATTTCCAAGGTCCCATAGTTGGTCTTTATATAAAGATTTTACTATTTTTGTAGGTTTAATGGTCTTCATATACAAGATTAACTTTATTTCTAAGGTCCCATAGTTGGTCTTTATATAAAGATTTTACTATATTTTTAGATTCAATGGTCTTCATATATAGGCTTTCCTTTATTTCTAAGGTCCCATAGTTGGTCTTTATATAAAGGTTTTACTATATTTTGTAGGTTCAATGATCTTTGTATACAGGTTTAACTTTATTTCTAAGGTCCCATAGTTGGTCTTTGTATAAAGGTTTTACTATATTTTGTAGGTTCAATGATCTTTGTATACAGGTTTAACTTTATTTCTAAGGTCCCATAGTTGGTCTTTATATAAAGGTTTTACTATATTTTGTAGGTTCAATGATCTTTGTATACAGGTTTAACTTTATTTCTAAGGTCCCATAGTTGGTCTTTATATAAAGGTTTTACTATATTTTGTAGGTTCAATGATCTTTGTATACAGGTTTAACTTTATTTCTAAGGTCCCATAGTTGGTCTTTATATAAAGGTTTTACTATATTTTGTAGGTTCAATGATCTTTGTATACAGGTTTAACTTTATTTCTAAGGTCCCATAGTTGGTCTTTATATAAAGGTTTTACTATATTTTGTAGGTTCAATGATCTTTGTATACAGGTTTAACTTTGTTTCTAAGGTCCTATAGTTGGTCTTTGTATAAAGGTTTTACTATATTTTTAGATTCAATGGTCTTCATATATAGGCTTTCTTTTATTTCTAAGGTCCCATAGTTGGTCTTTATATAAAGGTTTTACTATATTTTGTAGGTTCAATGATCTTTGTATACAGGTTTAACTTTGTTTCTAAGGTCCCATAGTTGGTCTTTGTATAAAGATTTTACTATATTTTTAGATTCAATGGTCTTCATATATAGGCTTTCCTTTATTTCTAAGGTCCCATAGTTGGTCTTTATATAAAGGTTTTACTATATTTTGTAGGTTCAATGATCTTTGTATACAGGTTTAACTTTATTTCTAAGGTCCCATAGTTGGTCTTTGTATAAAGGTTTTACTATATTTTGTAGGTTCAATGATCTTTGTATACAGGTTTAACTTTATTTCTAAGGTCCCATAGTTGGTCTTTATATAAAGGTTTTACTATATTTTGTAGGTTCAATGATCTTTGTATACAGGTTTAACTTTGTTTCTAAGGTCCTATAGTTGGTCTTTGTATAAAAGTTTTACTATATTTTGTAGGTTCAATGATCTTTGTATACAGGTTTAACTTTATTTCTAAGGTCCCATAGTTGGTCTTTGTATAAAGGTTTTACTATATTTTGTAGGTTCAATGATCTTTGTATACAGGTTTCTAAGGTCCCATAGTTGGTCTTTGTATAAAGGTTTTACTATATTTTGTAGGTTCAATGGTCCTGATATACAGGTTTAACTTTATTTCTAAGGTCCCATAGTTGGTCTTTGTATAAAGGTTTTACTATATTTTGTAGGTTCAATGGTCCTGATATACAGGTTTAACTTTATTTCTAAGGTCCCATAGTTGGTCTTTATATAAAGGTTTTACTATATTTTTTTAGGTTCAATGGTCCTGATATACAGGTTTAACTTTATTTTTAAGGTCCCATAGTTGGTCTTTATATAAAGGTTTTACTATATTTTGTAGGTTCAATGATCTTTGTATACAGGTTTAACTTTATTTCTAAGGTCCCATAGTTGGTCTTTATATAAAGGTTTTACTATATTTTGTAGGTTCAATGATCTTTGTATACAGGTATAACTTTATTTCTAAGGTCCCATAGTTGGTCTTTGTATAAAGGTTTTACTATATTTTGTAGGTTCAATGGTCCTGATATACAGGTTTAACTTTGTTTCTAAGGTCCCATAGTTGGTCTTTATATAAAGGTTTTACTATATGTTTTAGGTTCAATGGTCCTGATATACAGGTTTAACTTTATGTCTAAGGTCCCATAGTTGGTCTTTATATAAAGGTTTTACTATATTTTGTAGGTTCAATGGTCCTGATATACAGGTTTAACTTTATTTCTAAGGTCCCATAGTTGGTCTTTATATAAAGGTTTTACTATATTTTTTAGGTTCAATGATCTTCATTTACAGGCTTTATGTCTAAGTTTCCTTGGCTAATTTTTTCATGTTTTCTAAATTTTGTAAGGTCCCATGGGTGTCCTTTATATGCAGGTTTTAATGTATGTCTAAGGTTCCTTGGCTAATTTTATTTCAGGTTTTTCTAATTTTTTAGGTTCTATGGGTGTTCTTTATATACAGGTCTAACTGTATTTCTAAGGTTCCTTGGCTAATTTTATTTCAGGTTTTCCTAATTTTTTAGGTTCTATGGGTGTTCTTTCTATACAGTTTTTACTGTAGTTTATTTATTAGATTGTCTTGATTTGGACTATAGTTATATTAATGACAGACTTTTATATAGGTCAGTCACTTAACATTTTAAAGGTCACCATTAATAAATGGAATATTTTTTCAAGAAGAAAATTTATCTGTTTGTCTAAATTCCTAAAATATTTTAAATTTATTGTATTTAAGGTAACTTTTGTAAATAAAGTTGTACTTTTAATTATTTTTTAAAATTATATACCTAGATAATTTTAAAAATTTAAACATGCAAATTGCTAGATATGTTCATTTTAAGGCACTACACAGCAATATGTTAAAGGAACAGCTCCAATAAAAACATAGTTTTTATTATGTATTAAGGCATAGCTCATTTTCAAGGCATTGGAATGATCTTTAGGTACTAAGCACAACTGTATTGACAATTTCACTGCATGATTTTGTGCCATAAAATAAGGATGTTATTATTTTAAACTTTAAAACATGCTTATTAAAGATGTCACCATGTTTGTTGTCAGGTTTACCATAAGTGCTCTTGGGTGATTAGCATACTAGTAATATATTGATGATGTCATCATAAAGTGTATACTCTTGTCATTGAATTAACAGTCATGTATTGATGATGTCATGATATTGCATGCTTTTGTCATTGTTGTACCAAAGGTAGAGGCAGATAAGTGTTGTAAGTTAATTAATATAGTCATATATGATGATGTCATCATATTGCGTGCTCCTGTCATTGCACTGCCAAAGGTACAGACAGATAAGTGTTGTTAGGTAATTAAGAAAGTCATATATTGATGATGTCATCATATTGCGTGCTCCTGTCATTGCACTGCCAAAGGTACAGACAGATAAGTGTTGTTAGGTAATTAATGTAGTCGTATATTTCATGTATGTTTACTAACAATGGTTTATCATGCCAAATATCACATTTTTTGTCATGTTCTGAACAGAAATCTGTCTCCTAGTATTTCTATATGAACTCAGTGTATATCATTGAGAAATATGCAGGAATTTGTTAGGTCCCTGTCAGGTCTGAAATATTTACATTTTAACTTTTTGGGCAATGAGTAATTTATTATATAAGAAAATAACCACGTTTTACCAGTAAATTAAACCTGTTTTGTTGACCCTGATGAAGAAGAGGGGAATTGAGTAGAGTAATGGTGATTTACGTCCCAGTCAAGATTCTTTCACTTATATCTAGGTGGTCAGTTCAGGGATAATGGAAGAAATTAGAAATACCTGCAGAAAACCACGAAACAAATTTTATCATATTAGGATCTTGCCACAGTTTGATTCAAACCTATGAAGCACAGAAACTCTAAAAAAGACAGGCGGTCTGTATATAGAGTTGGTTGCTGTGGCAGTAATAAAAAGTTGTTGTTAAGGAAAATGTACTAGTTGTTCTCACGAAAGACTAAATGACCTTGTTACATCAGAGAACTAAAGAGAGACTTGACAAGTCATTTATTTAATGAAATACAACAAATTGTTGTTGAAGAAATGTACTTGCCAATAGTCAAAGTAACTGAGAACTCAAAACAGACTGATTTGTTAAGGTGTATAGTCCTTAGTCCTAGCCAAGTTGTTTCATCACCTCTGTTTTAAAATCAATAATCCATTATTACAAATACCTCAAAATCAAAAAGCTTTTGTCATCCATTCCTCAAAATCAATAATCAATCATCAACAATACTTCAAAATCAATAATCAATCATCAACAATACTTCAAAATCAATAAACCATTGTCATCAATACCTCAAAATTAATAAACCATTGTCATCAATACCTCAAAATTAATAATCCACCATCACCAATCCCTTAAAATTAATAAACCATTGTCATCAATACCTCAAAATCAATAAACTATTGCCATCAATACCTCAAAATCAATAAACCATTGGCATCAATACCTTAAAATCATTAATTTGTTATCAATACCTCTAAATCAATAATTAATCATTGCCAATTCCTCAAATCAATAACCCATCATCACCAATACCTTAAAATAAATTATCCATCATCATCAATACCTCAAAATCAATAATTCATCACCAATACCTTGAAATCAATAACCCATCATCACCAGTACCTCAAAACCAATTATCTGTCATCATCACCAATACCTCAAAATCAATAATTTATCATCATGTATATCTCAAAATCAGTAATCCATCATCACCAATACCTCAAAATCAGTAACCCATAATCACAATTACCTCAAAATCAGTAACCCATCATCACCAATAGCTCAAAATCAGTAACCCATCATCACCAATATCTCAAATCAATAATCTATCATCATCTATACCTCAAAATCAATAATCCATCATCACCAATACCTCAAAAACAATAATCCATCATCACTAAAAATCAAAATCAATAAACCATCATCACCAATGTCCAAAATAAATAAATCTATCATCACCAATACTTCAATCAAGAATCCATCATCACCAATACCTCAAAATCAATAATCCATCATGACCAATACCTTAAAATCCATAATCCATCTTTACCTCGAAATCAATAAGCCATCATCACCAAAAATCAAAATCAATGGTTTTAGGAGTAAACAAACTTTCCAATCACTCTTGCTAACATGGCATTTGTAATTATAACATGTATATAGACATGTTTGCCGATTCAAGGCTGAGAGTGCTACTTCTTTCTAGTACATATAGGTAATTTACATTACACTTTTAAAGTAACACTTGACATTTTTGGAGCCATTATGTATAGGTTTCAAAGAAATATTCTGATATTTTTGGATTCTTTATTAATTTTTAGCTCACCTGACCGAAGGTCATGTGAGCTTATGGCATAGCGCAGCGTGTGTATGTGCGTGTGTGCGTGTGTGCGTGTGTGCGTCGTTAACACCTATTTTCGACTTCTCCTCTGAAACTACCGGACAGTTTTTAATGAAACTTTGTCAGAAGTATATATGTGCAATTCAGATTTGTTCGTGGCGTTGCCATGGCTACCATAACTAGGTCAAGGTGACCTAGGGGTGCAAAAATCTTAAAAAATCTTCTTCTCCGAAAGTACTGATTGGAGAAAAAATCTGATGTGATATTTGACTTCTCTAGGGTCTTAAGCCTATAGTTTGTTCATTTTGTAAAATTCGGATAAAAAATAGGTTACGCGTTTTTGCGTCAAATTTTGAAAAAATCCTAAAATAGCTTCAAATTGTTATAACTTGACTATTTGACCAGATAATGACATGGGGTTTTCAGTTTTGACATCTTCTTGTTAGTATCTTCAAAATGAGGTCAAGGTCAATTGTGAAGGTCATGACCTAATTTTTTTTACCTCTGATTATAATTATTATCTCGAAAACTATAAACTTTTTGTATAGGCATGTATATTAGAATGTTGTAGGTATTGATACAACGATCATTTTGATGTATAGAAAAAGGTCATGGGTTCAAAGGTCAAGGTCACAGATGCGAAACAATACGGAAATGGTTAATTATCTCGAAAACTATAAACATTTTGTATAGGCATGTATATTAGAATGTTGTAGGTATTGATACAACGATCATTTTGATGTATAGAAAAAGGTCATGGGTTCAAAGGTCAAGGTCACAGATGTGAAACAATACCGAAATGGTTAATTATCTCGAAAACTATAAACTTTTTGTATAGGCATGTATAATAGAATGTTGTAGGTATTGATACAACGATCATTTTGATGTATAGAAAAAGGTCATGGGTTCCAAGGTCAAGGTCACAGATGCGAAACAATACCGAAATGGTTAATTATCTCGAAAACTATAAACTTTTTGTATAGGCATGTATATTAGAATGTTGTAGGTATTGATACAAAGATCATTTTGATGTATAGAAAAAGGTCATGGGTTCAAAGGTCAAGGTCACAGATGTGAAACAATACCGAAATGGTTAATTATCTCGAAAACTATAAACTTTTTGTATAGGCATGTATAATAGAATGTTGTAGGTATTGATACAACAATCATTTTGATGTATAGAAAAAGGTCATGGGTTCAAAGGTCAAGGTCACAGATGCGAAACAATACCGAAATGGTTAAATATCTCGAAAACTATAAACATTTTGTATAGGCATGTATATTAGAATGTTGTAGGTATTGATACAACGATCATTTTGATGTATAGAAAAAGGTCATGGGTTCAAAGGTCAAGGTCACAGATGTGAAACAATACTGAAATGGTTAATTATCTCGAAAACTATAAACTTTTTGTATAGGCATGTATATTAGAATGTTGTAGATATTGATACAACGATCATTTTGATGTATAGAAAAAGGTCATGGGTTCAAAGGTCAAGGTCACAGATGCGAAACAATACCGAAATGGTTAATTATCTCGAAAACTATAAACTTTTTGTATAGGCATGTATATTAGAATGTTGTAGGTATTGATACAACAATCATTTTGATGTATAGAAAAAGGTCATGGGTTCAAAGGTCAAGGTCACAGATGTGAAACAATACCGAAATGGTAATTATCTCGAAAACTATAAACTTTTTGTATAGGTATGTATATTAGAATGTTGTAGGTATCGATTCAATGATCATTTTGATGTATAGAAAAAGGTCATGGGTTCCAAGGTCAAGGTCACAGATGTGAAACAATACTGAAATGGTTAATTACCTTGAAAACTATTAACTTTTTGTATAGGCATGTATACTAGAATGTTGTAGGTATTGATACAACAGTTATCATGATGAAAAAAAAAGTCATTGGGGTTTAGTATTTATGTTTTCTTTAAATCTATCAGCTAGCCATTAGTTATCAGGTGAGCGTATCAGGCCCATGGGCCTCTTGTTTACATCCTGATAAATTTTCTGTGAATATTTGAATGGAATAATGGCATTCATTTCTCAATTACTTTACACCCAGTAAACCAGTTATGATAAGCAAGCTGCTAGAATTGTAGGACAGGCTGGAGACGGGTTAATACAAGTTAATTGTGATTTTAATGAGGACTTAATGGAAGAAAACATTCCAGTTGAGACTTCACAGTATTTCATTAAGATTTTACACTTCACATTTATTATTTTGAACTTTGTATTTATTTGTTTAATTTAGAAATATTCTTAGAAATATGTTGATTGACAAGAAGTGGTTAGGATAAGATTGGTTATACTTGATGTATTAGGTGGTAAACCCATCGTATATAACAGCTGTTCTCTCCAAGAATTAGTTTACAGTTTTCATTTACTTATTCCTAAATATTTGTATAAGCTCTCATTGCAAGTTTATTTAAGCCCTTATCTTATTAAGACTAAAGTTAAAAAATCAGTTAAATTACAGGTATAATATGAAATAGCACATTTATAACATAGATCACATGGATCTACTGTATAAAGGGTTTTTGATTACTTTTTTATTACAAAAGATTTACTAACACGTAATTTCATGAGGACTCTTTGGAGTGGACACCCGAAATGTGATACTCAGGCTGACCAATTCGACACATTTATCCGTTTTTTTGACGGATTTGTAACATAAAAACGGATAAACGGACGAATAAAATGAAAAGGTTAAATTAAACGGATGTTTCCCATTTTGAGAAGGTTTTTTTAATTAAAAGTACTAAAATTTCGGACTTCTTGTATGGAAATTGTATGAAAATCAAATACTTAATGATAAAAAAGCACCTAAATGGCAACCTTGTGTAGTAAAAATGTACCGATGCAGACAAATAAATAAATTTGATTGGTCAACCTGGATATTCGCGAATTCAAAGTAATCTACAGTACTTTATGTATATATCTAGTTATAGAAATAAAATTTTGTGGTAAATTTCAGAAATGCATGAAAAGAGCGTAAATTAGTGGCCCCACAAATACTGTGATTTTATAGTACATGCATTTATGAAAAACGTTTTCAATGAACCTAGTTTAAAGTCCGGGAAATTAAAGCTAAATATACAGTCTCTGCACTAGAGTTTTAAATGGATCTTTATTCCAAAGACGCTTACCGTAGCTAGTTTAAAAGTATCAAAGATGTAATTAAGAACTAACATTTTCTTTTTATGTACCATTTAACTGAAGTAGCCCCAGTTTCATAATCATTCTTTAACTAAGATTTCCCATCACTTAAATTTAGGAAAAAATTTTCGCAATCTATTTTGGCACTACAAATAATTTTTTTTGTCAAAAGTAAAATACAGATTTAAAAGCTCGAAGTGATTCTCAAAATTTCACCTTAAATCCCTTAATATCTTAAAAATTAACAAAATTATTAAGATTTTTTGTCAGATTTAAAATTTAAGTTAAGAAAAATCATGAGTAAGGAATAATTGTGAAACTTGGTCATGGTGAAAAATATCTTACTGGTATCTCAATCTGCTAGTTCATTAGGAGAAAAAAATCAATTTTGAATTCTGAGGAAGATTAACTACCTGCATGGTATTACCTATTTAAAATCAGGTCTTAAGTATATACACCCATAAATTAAGATTTGTTGACCAAGAATCTTGTTTAAATTGTATGTGATAATGAGGTAGTGTTGGTGTGTGAATTGTTTGTATTTACCCACAAAATTAGGTTGGCTATACCTCAGTCAATCCAAATCCTGCACAAAAACAAGACTGGCTATACCCAAGTCAAATAATCTGATTAAAATTTAGTTATATTATAATAATAATAATATTGGATGTTAATTTAAGATTGGTGTCCTCCATCAATAATATGAGTCTAGTATACCTGGAGCCTTAATTCACCCAACTTGTAATGAACGAAAAAAAAACTTATACTACAGAACTTTATAAATAATTAAGGTGTGAAGGGTTAAAATGTAGAGTTTTTTAATCAGGAAAAACCGCGAGCTATAAGTGATGGTAATATTATGTCCAATGACAGATATTGAGATAAATCTCTATATAATGATATACCTGTATGTAATTGATTACAGGTACAAGGAAACATGTTAACTGAGCCAACCAGATACAGGTGCTCATGGTTACCAAATGCAATCTTATTTTTTTCTGTTCTCAAGTCATCTATCTTTTTGCATTAGTTTGTATATTTTTTTCTTCTTATCAAAACTACAGTAAATTATTACAGGAGTGAAGTGTTCCTTTCAAATTTGCTAAGGTGTTTAAACTTCTTATCATAAACCAAAAGGCCTTAAAAAGCTTAGCATTAGTGCATAAAGGGCAATCCCTTATGCAGTGTTGATTGCCTTTAAACAAATATCAACTGTAAACAGTTATGAATCAAAAGTCCTGTTTGAGCTGATGTCCTGTGGTGTCCTTTTAGTGAATTTAGTCCTTCTTGTTAGCTCACCTGAGACAAAATGTTCAAGGTTGAACAATAACTGCATTGTGTCTGCTGTTTATAAATTTCACTACCAGAACAAGTGCATGTAAACCAATAACAATGAAATAATACATTGTTTCATGCTTCTGTGTTTACAAGTTGGTTGACCTTGACCTTCATTAAAGGTAAAAACGTAATAATATTTGCTTGATTTGAACACAGATCCACAAGCTACAATACCAGTTTATTAAGCTTTACCAAGTTTGTGAAATTTGTTTGCATTGAACATCATTTAGGTTCAGATACCCAAGTATAAGTAGTATATAGAGTACATTACTTTGATGCTGTGTGTTGGATTAAAAATATAACTTAATGTGGATTCTGTTTTTCAGGATAAAAGATGCACAGGATAAAGTAAGACAGTTACAAGAAAGAAAAGCAAATCCACCACAAAAGAGAGCCAGAAAACCAGGAGGTCTGGTAAGTGTAGACATATTGTTTGGCCAGTTTAACTAACAGGGTCTAGTCACTTGTTAACTTTTTACTTATTCCTCTCCATTGACATGACATTTAGTTTAGAAGTATGAAAGAATAAATGTTTTGCTAAGAAGACTGTGCCAAAGTTACTAAATCAATCGCTTGTGTTTACTATTGCAGTGTTTAATCTAGAAGGAACCCTTGTTGCCATTCGCCCCAAAAATAATTAATAATTTTGTTCCACTAAAATGCAGTCTTTGGGCTAACAGTGGCACATCTTTTTAGTCCGAGTTGAGATGTGACCATCTTGCTTAAAGCTAGGTCAAATTTATATATGGGTCATGCTGAGGTCAAATCTTCGAAATACATTGTTAACATGCCATTTTTGGATGGTTTTCATCAAATTAAGTCAAAATGATCTTGTTATCAGAAAATAGTTCAAGTTTGCATTTGGCTCATGTCGGGTCAAAGAGTAGGTCACTAGGTCAAATGATGTAAAAACTTGCTTAACCATCTTACCCACATTTTGCCCAAATCAAGCTAGATGCAAATTGTTTTCAGATGACTTTTCAGAACCTTCATAATCCTCTTGTTATAAATTTTTGATTTAATAACTTACCAAGGTTTTTTTTTTTTTACTTTACAGAAAGACAGATTGGCTAGCAAAGGGATGTTATAACAAAAAAATCATCTGACACCATTTGTTTGAAAAATGGACTTGAATATGCTTCCTAACCATGTGGTGACCTGACACTTTATAGTATTTGCTGATCTACGCATCTTTGTCACTATCTATAATTGTCTTATGCACTGGTTTCATCTGTGATGGATTTCATGATACATTGAAAAAGTGATCCCAAGTTTACTGCCAAAATATTTTAATGTGTTTGTTATTCATTTGGATTACAGTTTAATTTTGATGGACAACAATATTTTACCTCATGGGTTTGTGATTATTAAACTGAAGTCCGCAGCAAGCATTGGTGTGTTAACATATCCTCTATATATAGAATAATAAGCAGCGATAATTATCCATTGGGTTGAATTTTTAACTTTTTTTTTAATTTGTTGGCAGTATTGTATGGAACATGCTCCATATTTATGTGATTGCCAAGGTATGGATGTGTATGCAACTATATGTTTCATGCCTATGCATATTTAGAAATAAAAATAATTTCACATTTTAGCACAATACAAAACATTTATGCAGACAATTAATTTCATTGTCATCTAAACATTTAATTTCATTGTCATCTAAATGTTTAAATTCATTATCATCTAAATGTTTAAATTCATTATCATCTAAATGTTTAAGTCATTGTCATCTAAATGTTTTAACTTATTTATTAAATAATTTTATCAATCTCCAGAGTTGTGGCTCCTTGCCTCATTTCACCTCTGTCATTGGCTGAAAGGACAAATGTAGTTGATAAATGTCTTAAGATTTGACTTTTTACTGTAAAGACGGTGTTCAGAGAGTTTGCGATGTATTTTTTCTATATCATTTCACATTTTAAGAGGAATAGATCAAGTGATATGCTGGCCAAATCCATTGAATTTTCCTTTGAAATATAAGACTTTCATTCAGTTTAGGTGTTTTCATAAAAAGAAGAGAATGCAGACAAGGACAAAGAAATAGAATTCATGATATAATGAACGTTTTCTTCAAATATTACAATTAATGACATTTGATGAGGTAGACATGAGGATTTATCAACCTCAAACACATTGTATTTACCGAGGCCGAAGGCACATAACGTTGTGTGCGTTTTTGTGCGGTGGACATTGCTCATTGTTACGTCACATATTGTCGCGTGCGTTTTTGCATGGTGGACATTACCTATTGTTATGTCATATTAATGTCATGTGCGGTGAACATATCAATTTATTGGGCTTGCCAAATGCCTTCTAAGCCAATCAGAAAAGGGCAAAATCATTGGCCATATAATAAATTGTGATGAAGCATTTTGCTTTAAGTGAAATGCACAAAGCAAAAATAAAATTGTATTATTTTGTATGTAAGAGAAAATGAAAGATAATTCATCAGAACCTTATAATTTTTGCCATTGGTAGAGGTGATAATGTGAGAAATGAGATAGGCGAGCCACTGATGATTAGAGATTTTCATTTTATTAGCTTTCCTCATTTTCATATTAAAGTCATCATTTAGTGTTTTAATTTATTTATTTCATATTCATTCACATTTCATTTAATGCCATTAATATTGATTTTGTAGTGCCAAATTTAATTGTGTAGTGTGTGTCAAAATGTACTCTTATATAACTACAAAAGCCTGTCTAATGTTATGTAAAAAAAAACTAGTGCTAAATTTTAATCTTCTTGTATATTAGGTTTTGATGGAGATACAGGGTGAACCATATCACTAATAACAGATTCATAAAAAAAACCATTTACATTGCAAGCTCTTTGGTGAATTAAAATAAAATTACCGGTAGTGCTTTCATATCAAAGGGACGTACATCCATTTTAAGCAGGGGGAAATGTAGTTATGTAATTGAGCTTGATTTATGAATTGACATTTCCACATATTCTTTGATGTCTTGCCATATGTAAAATTTTTCATCAACAAGTCTTAGTCAGATAATTAGGATTCAATATTAAAACATCATATTAACCAATCTTCCTTCATTATTGAATGAAAAAATTAATAAACATTACCGTGCTGTCTGGAGAAACCCTTAATGAACTTTTATAAAGTTTTTATTGGGATTCAGGACTTGTTGAGTATTTTTCATTGATAAAGTAAATGGCTTGATAAATTTCAATGATATTGAAATGAAATGCGCAAAAGTACTTTGAAAAATCATTCTTATTTTTTACATACTGGTATTTTTGAAACAATTCCTATAGTTGTGTATTAAACACAAAATTGTAATTAAGTCTAAAAATAGTAAAAGAAAAACTAACCGTTTCAAAATGTTTTCATACAGAAATTTGCATTAGTTGAGTAGATAAGGTGTGTATTTGTTAACTGTGAATATACTGTTAACATGTTAATTTTAGCAGTGTATTCATTTTAGCATTTTTAGCAATAATTGTAACAGTGCCGTTGCCAAATTTTATATGATCATAGTGCACAAAGTCATCCATGAGATTTGTGCTAATTCAAGTCCATGTGAAATTACCCAAATTATAATTCCCGCTAAAATTTGTACACACTAAAACTAATACATTTACATCAATAGGTCTTTGAATTTTTATATCTATTGAGTGTTGTGTATCTGTTATGCAAGTATGATACATGGGTAAGAAAATAAATAGAAGTTTGATTATCGGTATATGAGAAATAAAATTCAATTGTTTCTCTAGAAAAATGCAAGTGATTACTAGCTGAGCAGTCATGAGGTCATGGTCAGTGACTATGTCCACATTGGTGCAAAAGTTTTTAATGTGGACAAAACTGCATTTTTTAGGTGACACTATCTCTTGTTGGTGATTCAAGTTAAAATGGTTTGATAATTTTGATTTAGTGAGTTCTGTAACTTTTATTACATTACTGTTTTTTGAGATATTTAAAAAATTTTAATTTATACATTTTCCACTTTTGTAGCAAACAAATTAATGTTAAAATAATATTGTTAAAATAACACCTTACACCGCCAACTGTATTTAGAGACAACTATGTCATTTTACCCGCCGACTGTGCATAGAGATGACATATGTTTTTGTCCTTTTGCTTACTGTATACAGAGACCACTTGTGTTTATGTGATGAAGGCCAGTTAAAAAACATGATATTTTACTTTGTTACTTACTAGTACTATTTACCTTGGTAATGCACCAGTACACCATTTCTATTTGGCAACCTTATTGGAAGTAGAGATGGAATATGTCATATTACATATTATAATTTTTTTTAATTTTCTGAATAAACATTGCAGTACTTGTAAGAAATGATTTTTGATTGATTATTGGTATACATGTTTTAGTACCAGGGTTGACTTTTGAATGATATTTAGTATATATGTTTTTGTACCAGGGTTGACTTGTGAATGATATTTAGTATATATGTTTTTGTACCAGGGTTGACTTTTGAATGGGTTTTGTACTTGTATATTATGTGTTTTTTTTGTACCAGGGTGAATCTTGACATGTATTGGATGCCTGTTTTTGTAAACCTCAATGTATGTAGTTATGTAATATCTAAGCTTTATAGCACTGTTATCATCACTGTATATCATGATAACTTGTTAGGATATATTTATTCTTCATTCATTGTTTTGCTTTTCAAATCTGTGATATTGTTACTGTTCTTTAATTGTTATTGTAGTTCTTGGATGTTAAAATCTTATCTCTTTATTATTATATGATAGCTGAAACATTCCACTACAGAGATATAACATTTTGACTTGTCCATACACTCTTTGAGTCCCCAGCAGACTCTGGTTTCTGAATTTTTGCCACTAAATTAATATCCAAATTTAACAATAATTAAAGCAAATTAATTTTTTTTCCTCATGCACTGTATCCTCTTTACAAAATATAAATTTGTTTTTGTTTTCCTCTTTACAAAATATAAATTTGTTTTTGTTTTTCCATTTTACCAGTAGGAGATTTAGTATTTTCCTGAGCAATGTTTGTTTCACATCTGAAACTCTGTTGTGATCCGGTCCCATACCCCAATGGTCTTATGAACAATGGGTAATATAGAGCATTATATCGTACAAGTATGAAAAAAACCCATTGTTATCCTGCAGTATTGCTATATTTCTTGATTGCATTCCACCAGACTATTTTAAGCTCTGACTCTCTATTTTTGGATGATTATATTTTTGTTATGATGGTTGTATCTTATAGTTTATGAATTCTATATGGTTATGTTGTTGCTTAGGAAAGATTAGAAATTTTTATTTTTAAATAAGATTAGAGTGATATAATATAAATTAATATCTTTATGATCATTATAATAATTGTGTCCATATTTGACACTCGTTTATACTCAACATCTGTTGATAAACCAGAGTCATATTTATACCCCCGTTTCGAAGAAACATCTACTTCCTGTTTACTGACTTAGTTTATTTTTTGACATGGCCAATGGTTGCAGTTTAAAATAGGGGTATACACTATATATTTACTTAATATCCTGTAGCTCATAGATTTTTCGTTAGAAATGAAATTTTCCCAATTTTACACTGGTCACACATTCATTGGAACACACAATTAGAAATGAACCTGTTCCTGCCTTATGTTCAGCTCTCGCATCAATTGGAACTCATTGGATATGAACTTTTCTCAGTCTTGTACGTATATACTGTTCTCACATAGATTAGAAGTTGCAATTTTGATGTCTTCATATCTTGCCATATCATTCAATTTGTATGTAATTTATTTCCCATGTTCTACATCTCATGGAGTATGTTTACTGTGATCTGCACAATTCTTTTATATTCATAATTAAAAGAATCTTACTGAATGAACCAGAAATCTTGATACTTTCACATATTTCTGTTGGACTTTACAAATGTAGCATAGTATTGTTACCTTGATCTAAACCAATCATGAACTCATCTAAAAATTGCCAAACATTCTGATGTAATGAACAAAAACCAATACATGTATTAGTATAAAAGATGTACCATATGCATTGTTTGTTTATCTGATTTGTACTTTACATTTATTTTCGTTGCATTTTACTGCCAGCTGTTCTTATTGGACTGAAGATGTCTCTTTATTAAGATCTGATATTTGTCATTGCCTGTGCAATTTAATGTTGTTTGCCATTCCATGTACTTTCTGCTGTTTGTTATTTTATGAACATTTTGGTGTTTGTCACTCCAAGAACAATCTGGTATTTGTTATTCCACCAACAATCTGGTGTCTCATTCCACAAGCAATTTGGTGTGTGTCATTCCACGAACAATCTGATGTTTGTCATTCCAAGAACAATCTTGTGTTTCATATTCCATGTTACATATTTTGCTTTTGCATTCCATGATCATGGTTGTGATTTAAATTATCGTAATCCCTTAATTTCTAATTTCTAACTTGAATATTAATTGAAGTACTGATGTCTTGCGAGTGTATGGCCCAGCCTATTTAACCTTCCAACAACCAAATAGTTAATATATTAAAAAAATTAATATTGAGTTGGCTAATAAAGATGCTTGTCTTTGGGCTAATTGAAAATTGAAACCTCTTAAAGGTAATCTTTTGATTTTTGAAACTAACATTTTATTTCTGTTTTGTTTTGCATAAGAAAGAGTCATTGTTAAGACGTTGCTTTCCTAAATGTTCCAATTGTCTCTTTGAATACAGTTTTTACGCTTGCAACAAATGATTGCCATTCAATATTTATCTATATAACCATTGAACTGTCAGTAAATGGTGTTTGTAGTGCTAAAACTCCCATTGCCATGCAAAGTAAACTGAACAATGCATGCTAACACAAGCACATTGTTTGTCATTCATAAATGTGACTAAGCCAGTGGATGTACCTTTGTGTATGAGTTGTCATAGTAACCATAAACAAGCACCTGTTCCCCATTAACTAGTACATGTCATGTTACATTGTTTTACATAGACAGCACCTAGCTAGTGTTGATACAAATTTATTTTGTCCTGTTTAGATTTAATCTGCATGTAGCACTTAGATAGAAATCAGAACTTGTCATACAGAGTCAGTACTAATACCCAGAAGACAAAATGTAACCAATCCTGTCATAATGGGAACTGGTACTACTAGTACTTGTAATATCAGAAAATTGTCATATACCACTGTACTGTATGTTTTTAAGGTTAATGATGGATTTTATATTGATTAAGGCTTTTTCTTGGAAAAACTTTTCAAATCCTTTCATAATGGGTACTACAATGAATTGTTATGTTTCAGAATATTGTTATACATTATACCACACTATATTTTCTTTTTTAAGGTTATTGTGATCAAGGCTTATTCTTAGATTTCAAACATTGTTTTACCACACAACATGTGTATAATAACAACTTTTTGTGAATTTTTTCCGATGATGTTACTTTATGGTTGTGCCAGCAAATTTTGAATAATTTAAGATTTTTCCGTGTTTGTTCCAACAGATTTTGAATAATTTTAAGATTTTTTCATGTTTGTTCCGACAGATTTTGAATAATTTTAAGATTTTTCCATGTTTGTTCCGACAGATTTTGAATAATTTTAAGATTTTTCCATGTTTGTTCCGACAGATTTTGAATAATTTTAAGATTTTTCCATGTTTGTCGCAACAAATTTTGAATAATTTTAAGATTTTTCCATGTTTGTCGCAACAAATTTTGAATAATTTAAGTATATTTGTTATTTCATATATCAACAGGAATTTTATAAGATTTTTTAAAAGCATTTTGAAAGCGAATTTATGGCATGTATGATGTTTCTGTTTATTTATACTTCCATTCCTCTTGCTACTGCTGGCAGTTTGTTTTATAAACATGCTTTTTATACTTGACCATTACTGACTGACCAGTGGTCACTATGGTAGACAGACATATTTGTATATATACATACTACTTATATATATATTTAATGGTTGTACTGCTTACTTTTGTAAGGCATTGGTCAATCATCACAAATAAAACAATGAAACTTAACAGCTAAATAGTTATGTTATCTTTGGAGGAGAAAACCCTATATGGTGTCAAGACATTAATCCTTTGAAAGAGAGCAGAGTGGCATAATGGAGTTTTACACCCCCTGTCAATATTCTTTCACTTATATTGAGTTGAGAGTTGAGTAATGGTGTTTAACTTCCTATTCAAGAATATTTCACTTATATTGAGATGTTGATAGCTATAGGTGAAAGTGCAGAAATTTTGTTTATTTTAAGTTCCCATCCAAAAGAACCATGACTTTCATTTCGTAGTGCCGAGTGCTTTGTGAAAGAACAGTCACTACCCACTTTCAAGTCTTGGGTCAGACCTGGCCAGGGTTGGAACCCACAACCTCCCACTTACGGAACAAGCACCCTAGCAACTGAGCTACCACAGTGGTTCACTTATATTGAAGCTGTCAGTTCAGGGATGGAGGAAACCGAGTACCCAGAGAAAACCAGCGACATACATCAAGTGAACTGACAAACTCTCACACTAGGATCTCTCCTGGGTGGGATTTGAACCTAGGCAGTGAGGCAATGTGATCCATAAGCAAACACATTGGACCACTCTATACAGAGGCCCCTGGTATCTTTAGGAGAGGAAACCACAAAGTCTCAAGATATTATATCTTTGGATGAAAAGTGGAATTTTATGCCCCAGTCAAATTTTTTCACCTTGATCGGGGTGGTCAGTTCTGAGACTGTGGAGGAAATTGGAGTAGCCAAAGAACCACTGACTTTTTGCAAGTGAACTGATAAACTTTCTCATTATAGAATATGCTCAAATGATGTGTTTGGAGGCACTGTGATCCTAAGCCAGAGGTTTAGAAAACTTCATCACCAAGTACCAAACTTGAGGAAGAAATGAAAATAAAGACAGAAAGTTCAAAACCATTTGTCCATTTGTTTGATGTAGGTTTGGCTGCTTGGCATCAATGCTTCTCATTAGACAGTCAAACCAATGAATATAGAACAATTGGGGATACAATTCTACTGGCCTTTATAAGCAGGTGACCCTTATATAGAGGTGGTTTCTAAGGCAGGTTGGACTGTACTTGCTTAAGGACCGATTCCTTACCCATCGGTAAACGTTGTTACAATTTGCATGTGAGGGTGGTTGCAAAGTATTGCTTTAATCCTATGACAACGTAAAACAGAAAACGCTTAAATGTACTTTTATACAATTTAATAAAACAGTTACAATGAAATCTTATTGTTTATGTTTTGCACAAAATGACCAATTAGCTAATCACCCACATATTAAGGTGCGTGTAGGGGGTGTTCTAGCGTCACAGTAACTAATATCTGGGTTACGTCAGAACTTTCCTTTTCTTACTAATCACGTTCAGTCAAATTAGACTTTAGGAGTGTTATAGAAACAATACGATACGTGAGGGTTAATAAGTAATTAGTATATCTGTTCTACCTCAGTCACGTCTGTCTGGAGGAGGGATAATACTCACCACTAATGAGGTAGAGAGAGAGATAATAAACAGGAACCATTACAGAGGAATACCGACATTGTATTGTAACGCTTCATAGAAATATCAAAATAATTGGACATCTCTCTTAGATCATCTTAGATCATCTAAAATGAATGGATACAGTCAGGGTTTGACTTTCTCGATATTGTTTTATTGCGCCGACATTTCACTTACCGAACACATCAATATACTGATGTCCATACACGGTCGCATTCTAATTAGTTACCAGGAAGTGAACCTCGTATTCTACATTAAGCATGGTCACTCCCCTTCTGTTGAAAATGTTGTACGGAACCATAAGCCACTGTTTCAATAGCCAATACACCACTGTGGCAATTATTGTTAGAACGAATACGATACAGAACTACTGTAGCGATTGTTGTAAAAAGCCAATGGGCAGTGTGGCAGTAACTGTTGTCGTGAGAGCCAATACGCCGATGTTGAAATTGTTGTAAGAGCCAATACGCTGCTGTGACAATGGTTGTAAGAACCAATACGCTGCTTTGACAATTGTTGCAAGAGCCAATACGCTGCTTTTACAATGGTTGCAAGAGCCAATACGCTTCTGTGGCAATTGTTGTGAGAGCCAAGCTTAATACGCTACTGTCACAATGTAGTAAGAGCAAATTCGTTACCATGGGAATAGTTGCAAGTGCCAATACGCTGCTTTGGCAGTTGATGTAAGCCAGTGCGCTAATGTGGCAAGTGGTGTAAGCCAACATGGTTAGTGTTGTAAGCCAATACGCTTCTGTTACAATAAGCCAATACGCTTAGTAACTGTGGCAATACACTACTGTGAAAAGTGATGTGCGAGCTAGTAGTTAGGTTACTGTGGAGGTTTCTGTAAGAACCAACGTGCTACTGTGCTCATTGTATTAAGAGCCAATGCGTAATTGTTATAAATGTGTCTTGACCTAAAGGTATTATTTTCGCGTAATCTCGTCGCGAATTTATGGTATTCATCTATTGTATCTAATATAGATTCAGAATACATGGTTTACTCATAAGTAACGAGATATTGCATAGTTATACATCGATTTTATAACTCGTCAACGTTTGTATGCCTAAATCCAAAATTGTTATTTTGACGTTCAGATGATATGATCAAGTACATGGTGATTAGATAAGTAACGATATATATACTACTAAAATCTATATACATCCAACAAACAATAAACAACTTGTATATATAAAAGTGTGGCGGCCAGTCGGTCGTCGGGGCGGTCGACTCACTCCGTTTTAGATCATCTGGCCAGTTATTGTTTAGATGTTCTGTAGTCTGGTGCCAGTCAGACAATTACAGTCTACCTATATCTTCAGTACGGACCTGTCGAAAGTTTAACACTAATCCAGCAACTTAGTACCCAATCGGCAGCTCATCTCAGCCACTTGTTAGCTATATCTTTACTGCCTTTCGGACAGCGGCTGCTATCTATTTTTTGACCACCGTCCATACCTTGGCCACTTGGCAACCGAGCTTCGACTCCTTTTCGTTGGCTCGGTGTTAAACTTTGGACAGGCCTGTACTTTTTCTGTGTATTGTAAAGCATTTCTACTATACATAAACTGAAGGAGATCAATGGAGGATTTTATGTTATTGAGATATAAAATCAGTACTTTTATCAGTGAAGACTTGATATCGTCTCTATATGTTATGAAAGTCTAACTATTTCTACATTATATTATACTTGATGATAGATTTCACGAGTTATAACAATTGTTTATTTTATACATAAACACTTGTCAGACGCAGAAAAAAGAGGATATTTCTTAGTTTGATTGCTCCGATACTATAGATTTACGAATAGTAACTGACAACAACGTAATTTGATGGCGTTTCGAAAACCAGTCCATGTTCAAAACACCCACCCTAAAGTAACGACTTAAAAGATAAAAACTCGAACTTCCACCAGAGAAGTGAGGCCGGATGCTCCGAAAGAGTGAGCACCTCCTGTTTAGTAAGCTTCACCCATCACGTGTGTTATCAAAATTGACAATGGAAATATGAAAACATTTTAAGAAATAAATCCTATAAGAAGATGGAATTGATAATACTTTCAGTCTCATCTAAAATATGTGCCCGGATAAAAAAAAACGTCCACTGCACTTTGGTGAACAAATATTACCGCATGTTACGTCAAAAGGTACGTGACGTATTTTTTACGCGATTTCAAATCACATTGATTGTTCTTTCCCCCGGAAATCACAAAGTTATAGCTTGACGAGACTTTCAAATCCTATTGCCAAGTGCATGTTTTCAGCTTAATTCTATTTTCATTTCAAAGAAGTTGTAACATATGGTTGTAAAAAAGTGTTTGAAAATAAGAGAAACCGCAACTTTGGTACATTTATGAATTCAAAACCACAAATGTGTTAAACACTTAATTCATAAGAGCATTCATACTGGGCTACTTTGTAAAAGTTTGGCTTTAATCACTATCTCCAGTGTGGCTTTATATAAAACCAGACAGGGATTCTTATTCAATGCTTTAATCTTTTGATTTACGAGTTTCTCTATTTATGAATGAATTAAAAAAAAAAAAAAAAAAAAAAAAGCCAACCTATTATTTCATGTAAATCGCACAGAAAAATCAAGATTACACACATTTGATCTATGGTGTTCTGAAACTCAAATCAAAGTTAATAGCCCTAAGACGTTTGATAATGTTTAATTTCGGAGATTAAGTGTAATTCGATAGCTTTATATCTAGTCATATCGATTTCTTCTTACATATACCGCTTTTAAACTTCACCAAAGTCAGTAGTCCTAATGTCGCAGGTTTGGAACTAAAATTCTAGTCCTTTGACAGGGATATAAGTCTTATTATGGGGGTCTGGGAGGCACACTGGTCTTTTTATTTTTAATTCTATTTTTATCAAATTTCAAAGTTTTACTTATTTTAACTTGGTAGCAAAGATAAAAAAAAGTATGAATGGTTTTTGGGTCTTATTACAACGGTGTCTTCTTTATCCAAACGCGTACTAAACAAATTAAGATCCAAATCTTACTTGTAGTAATATAAACTAACATTCATTGATAAAAGTTGCACATTGGATTTTATAATTGATATATTATACAGAAATCGTGGGGATACATAAAATAGTTAAAGCAGTTACAACAATCACTTCTGGATATAAAGACCAACGGTCATTAACGACGTGTGTAATACAGTAAAACCTGCTATATCAACCACTTCTATATAAAAACCACCAATGTTTTAATTTACCTTTGTTACATATTTCAACCAAAAAGAACCTCTCTATAAAGACCACGTATCTATAAGGTCCCTAATTGTTTTTTTCTTAGTGGTCTTTATGTACTGTTTTTTTAAATCTATATTTAAATTCATAAATCACTCACAGCCTTCACCGTCTAAAGCGTAAAGCAGTATTGATTCCAGTTTTCAAACATCGGTCTATTGGTCACTGAAGATATATTTTTTCTTATCTTGAATTTCACTTTTAAAAAGTACATTTTATGTAGAACGGTTTTAAACAGGCGAAGATTTTTTCCCCCGAAATTTATGCCAAGGCGTGTAAATAACTTAAGTAGGATGGTTGGCGCCTCCCAATAGCACTATAATCACAACACTGGGGTCACTGGGGTGAATGCTCAAGTACGCGTTCAAAGTCGGGAATTTTATAACAAGTTAATGAAAATATAACAATTGAACCGATCATCGCGCATTATTCATTTTGTCATGCAACGGTTTGGCATTCATATTGACTATTCACGTCATTTCTAAATTGTTACATAACCACAACACTTGAGTGAATGCTCCAGTGCCCGTTCAAAGTCGGGAATTTTATAATAAGTCTGTCTTTTCTTGTTTGGTTATGTTATTATTTACTTGCATTGTTTCGTGTTCTAAGTTGTGTTGCCAAATACATGTTTCAAACCTTCCTTTTTTCTATTGTCTATCCTAAAGTCGTTTTTACACGTCAACATATATGTTTTTAACAAGCCCGTGTGCCTGAAAGCTAGTGCACAATAGAATAATGTTCAGTATACTAGGCAGAGCTTGTATAAAGTGGAACCACTTGACAATATTGGTCAGTTTGGAGAAATTGGAACTAGCACAAGTTGACCAAACACCAGAATTCATCAATCGAAATGTGGATTGGGACATGAACTTAAATAAGACATATATAAAAAATTCAACGGTAATATTAATGGTTCAAATTTTGACATTTTCCGTTACCGTTATGCAACACGAGGGAAAGGTAATGATATAAATGCGTTTTTATTATCTGGGCAATGATAAACACAGTATCACGGCACACTTAGGGAGTTTCATATCATACCAATTTAGAATTATTTCCGGCATCTGGTTGTTCCATAATCGTACTTTATGAAATAAGTAAAGTAAAACGTAACGGTTTTAATAGAAAATATTGATAAAGAATACCAACAAGTCATTACCTTTATCCCCCGTGATTATCTAATACACGTAGTTTCTATCATGTCACGGGGGTTTTCCACTCTTATCTTTGCACTTTTTATACTTCTCCGGTAGAGTAATAAAACAGTTAGTTACAGTTCTATGGTGACCCATTCATAACAACGCCATGTGTTTGGTAGACGAAAAATGCCAAAACGAAAATACACGTACATTCTAAACGCGCAAAACACTATGTTCGAAAAACTGACAAAATTACCAATCCAAATACGAATAACGGCACGCGAAAATAAATGCTAAACTGGCATTGACGTAAAGCGATATTTCTGTTTTTTTTTCGTGTTTGAAATATTATCTTGTCATGCGAAAAAGACGAAATGGCACCGACCAGCCAGCATAGCTGAAACCAGGTTTATTTAAATAGAATAAATTTATTATTAAGAAATCTCGTTAATCATTTCTTTAAAACGTGAGTTTATAAATAATGACATTGTTAAACATGAAACTGCAGCTTTTAGAGGTAGACCCTATTATTACCAGGAGACAGATAACGGATCTTTACATAGCGAGAACTTCCTGTATGTATGTAGTGCCATAGTACAGACACTGGTTCCGAATTGCCGACTCAGCAGCAATGTTTTCGATAATGTCTTTTGAACTTTATAGAAAAACTGGAAATGTTTATTGTTTTGAAATGTTAGATGAACCAGAACCACAATTCAAAACTTATAATCGGTTTAGTTGTTTAGTTTCGAGATGTCCATTTACTAGGTCACTATATCTTTTATGTGAACGTAATGCACGATTTCGTGGTGACCATTTTTGATTCAGTCCAAGCTCTTTGATTTAGAGATAAGCAAAAACCGTAAGCGAAGCCTACCATCCGGCCCCACTTTCCTAGTGAAAATTCACTTTTTTAACTGAATTTGCCACATTCAAAATTTTTACTTTCGTTTTGGGTTTGTTTTTGAACATTGATTGGTACGTTTGTTTTTTATCTTGAAGCTTCTCAACATCTCCATTTAATTAGATAGGTCAAGTTAGCTGCTCGTAACTGGCTACTAGTAGCTGGCTACTTGTAGAATAAAAGTTAGTTACTAGTAGCCAGCTATTGTCAAGTTTCGGCATAGGACCACACACACTATTATGCATCAGGAATAAATTTAGGAAACAAAACAAATTAAGTGCAAGAAGCATTTATTTCTGTTTCAAATATTTCCTATTCAACTTAAAACAATATAAAACAACCACGCAGATAGACAAATCAATGTTTCTTTAACTTTCGAACTTATAGCCGATTTTTGGCGTCAGTACAAGAAGGTACGTTTCTTACAACATGAGAAAACCAACATGACATGGCGGGGCGACGTTAGTACTTCCAGAGAGGGCGTGATAATAGAAGTAATATTTAAGAGAGGTCTACATTTACACTTATTGTATATTTATACAATGGTTAACTGAAGATGTTAATTAGATTCACAATCACGGAAGTTAATTATCAGAACTCGGTGTTATTTACATAAATGTATCTATTAACGAGTCAAGATTCGTTAGGATTTATTTTCATAAGGGTCAAAGACAAATATTTGTCTAATATTAAGCCTGTCTGTAAACGCCGACCCCCAGTTGTAAATAATGTCCAGTCTACGGACTCTCTGACTACGTGGAGCCTGCAATCGCTGATATCAGAAAAACAAGCAACTCGTAATGATAATTGTACACAAAAATCTTATTTACCTCAGGAAATTAACACATGACCGCTATTATATGCAAATTAAAGGTCATAAAGATGAATTAAACTTGTGTCATGGTATTTTGTGGGAATACAATACAGACCTGTCGAAAGTTTAACACCGAGAAAACGAAAAGGAGTCGAAGCTCGCTGTCTGACTGACCGAGATACGGATAGCAAGTGACCGAAAAACAACCGAGACTTAGATAGCAGCTGACAAGATTTAGCCAACGACGGCCCGAAATAGTCTGTCGATTTGGCACTTATTCCTTAGCTTAGTACTAAACTTTGGACAAGACTGTACTGCATTACCTGAAGTTTGGCGTCGTAGCCATTTGTGTGTCAGGTTGTATAGGTAGACTTAATAACGATTTAACCATAATTAGTACTTATGTTTACAAGTTATCTGATAGTAAGAATATTTATATATATAACATAAGTAAGATAAAGTCAATGTACTGTCGCCGTCATTAAATGTCTACCCTCCACATAGAAATCTCACTGATATTTACACGTGAGAACGAAGTATGAGAAACTTGTATGTGAAATTGAATTGAATAGAGTGGGGTAATATGGTTTTACAGTCAAAATTTTTTTACTCATGACGAGGGGGTAATTTCTTAGATGGTGGAAACTGGAGTTCCCGGATTTACAACCAGCTGTAAATCCTTTATCTTACTATTACCTAGTTTGCTCGGTGCCATGCCATTGATACCCATTCACTCTCACTCTTCATACCAGTGGTAAATAAGCATCGTATAAATCGATGTGATGTAATTTTCATTCATGGAGGCAATCTCAACAGCAATATCAATGAACCTTTTTACATCAATTAACCTTTTTTTTTTTACAAATAAATAGTAAAATGTAGGTCTCTTCTAAGGAAAAAGCTCGAATGTTTATTGCAATGATTTTGATTTAAGGCCGGAGTTTACATGCGGCAAATGCATCTTGCGTACATACTTCCGTATTTGAACTCTACTGGACCCGTCTATTATTCGACGATACACTATCGATAGATTTTGAGCAATTTTTTTAGAAAAAAAGTAATCTTGTTTTCAGAGATATATAATACACCATTTTACATAATCCTGTGTATTGCAAAACGTTTTTTATGAAACAAAATCCCTATAACAGCACGTCATTAATGTAGCAAGTATCTGCCTTAATTAAGCCGGGTGAGTCCACTCTGTGTTTCGATTGGGTCTTGATCTACTGATTTTTAAAGCTTTGTTTTGCTTTGAACCACACCACTGGATACCATTTTGACACCATTGTACCTGTTCCCTGTCCAAAATAAGATGTCTAACCTGACTTGTCAGTTCCAAAGTTTTTACTTTGTTTCTGGATTGTGATTCGGACATGGATAAGTATGTTTGTTTTTTGATTATAACTATAACCATACCACCAGACAGTATTTGCAATTAAATACAGTGCCTGTCCAAAGCCAAAAGTTTTATAAACAGTGGTATGATGACGGATTGGTCTTTTCTTTTTGTACCTCCAAGTGTTTTTCATAACTTGTATCGTTTTCTGTTTCTGACTGCATTGGCTGTGTCATACCATTTTTAATTGTATTGAATGAAAAAATTTAAAAAATGGTATATGACAACTGATGCCAAGTACATGTTTTTCAGTTACGTGTTTCTTTTTTATTTTGTATTCCCTTTTTATGTACCTGTTCCTGTCAATAGTCGATATACATGATATTCAGCAATTTTCATAACGGTTTATCATTATCACAGTGTGGAAACTTCCACCGGATATCAATTCCCTGGTGGAAGTTCACATGTTTAACCTGACTTGTCAGTTTCAAAGTTTTTACTTTGTTTCTGGGTTGTGATTCGGACATGGATTAGTATGTTTGTTTTTGATTACCCTTTCAATAGCCCGTACATAATGGAACTCAATACTCCGTACCTTCGCATTATAAACAACACCAATACGCAGTACACCAACGATATTTTCATACGCTTTAAATCACTCAGCAACAGATGACCTTTGATTTACTTTCTAGTAAACTTTATAATCACGGTGTGGAAACGTCCACCGGATGTCGCTGAGCAACGAAGCGAGAAAGAAGAGAAACGTATTTGGATTAAAGTGAGTAAATGCCAATTTTCCTTGGACCAGCTTATTAAGCTGTCTTATTGTTGAATAGATTCTAGTGTGAGAAAGTTTATCAGTTAACTTCCCGACGGTCAGTGGATTTCTCTGGGTACTATGAATTCATTTACCTTAACTGAACACCTACATATTGGCGCAACACCCTTACTCCAATCCACTAGCTAAACAAGTATGGTGTTAATACGGTATTTGCATTTTGCATAAAATAATTAATTCAAATATCAGCAAATGACAACCTAAGTTTTTCCTAAAAAAACTCACAACTAATGACATAAACATAATTTTTTTCTTTATTTTGAAAAGTTTGCCATTTTAACATAACAAATTTGTTTGTTTTTACATACATATACATACATACATTAATGATATTTTGGTATTTACAATGATCCACATCTACTCCTCTCTGTCAGTTCGCCATGTACAGTACAGACCTGTCAAAAGTTCAACACTGCGCTAAAGATGAGTCTAAACTCGGCTACTGACTGGTGGAGGTATGGATTTCTAATAACCGAAAAGCTACTGAAAGATATATAACAACTGCAGAAAGGCTGCCGAAATATGGGTAACAAGGGGCCAAAGATGAGATGCCGATTAATCAGTTAGCTTAGTGTTAAACTTTGGACAGGCCTGTACCGTACTCATTCATATCTTATATTACAGTATGTACTTAGTGTGCGTGTAAACTAGTATCTATCTGATTTAGTAAGATCAACATTAGACATAACATATAAAAAACAAACATAATCGTTACAGCATCAACAACTTAAATATCACCAGTGACCTTAAAAATATGTGGGCTGAATGAAATCCGGTACACCTAAATATCACCAGTTGCCTTAAAAATATGTGGGCTGAAATCCGGTATACCAAGAACCTAAACATCACCAGTGACCTTAAAAATATGTGGGCTGAAATCCAGTACACCAAGAACCTAAATATCACCACTGACCTTAAAAATATGTGGGTTGAAATCCGGTACACCAAGAACCTAAATATCACCAGTGACCTTAAAATATTTAGACGGTCTTATACATATAGCGGTACATCAAGATTCTAAATATCACTAGTGACCTTAAAAATATCTAGAGTCTCTTATAATGGACTTCGCAGCATCAAGAACCTAAATAGCACTAGTGACCTTAAAAATAATGTAGACTCTCTCCTTAATGAAATTCAAAGATTTTTGGAACCATTAGGTAAACATCTATGTTTTATTAACCTTGATGAAATAGGTTTATTTATGAAAGATTGTTTTTTCCGATTACGAGCAAAAACCAAAAGTAATGTGAAATTTAGTACTATGAGATTATATTTAGGTTGTTAAGTTTTTTTTAATAAGCGGACGTACCCAATAAACCAAAACAAATTCTAAAAATGGGAAATGTGAGCAAGGTAGCTTACTCCTTAAATAACAAAAAATAAAAAGAACTCGTATTAATGTAGGAAATTTTGACTGTGATTCCGTTGCATTAAGAATCGAAAGGCATAACGTTGACACACGTTATAAAACAATTGCTATTATTCGTTCAGTCAAACATTTGGTTTTATAAAGGGGTTTGACGTTAAAGTAAAGAAGAATTATAAAGGACTTTTTAGGACTTCAAAATAGTGTGGCAATTATAAGCGAGGTACCAAGGTTTTCGAGGGACATTAAAACGTTCTGCTATATATACAATGGAATATGCAGTTAAGAACTGCACAGAGAAATAGTCATTATGGCTTAATTGCAAGTAATAAGAACTAGCTGTATAAGGACACGACCCGCATCCAGACGAACCAGTAGTAGTTGTTTTTTTTGGGTTTTTTTTTTAAATAAAGAGTCAAAATTTTGAAATATCAATAACATCTCTACTTTATGTTATTTGAAAAGAATACTTTAAAATCAAGAAACAACTTAAAATGTTTGTAATATTTAGCAATAATACATGTAGCTTATCGGTTTTAACGGCATCTTAGATACGATAGAGCACTGCCATATCTACAAGGGCTCCTCAACAGAAACGGTTCAACGCTTTGAAGATATTGATAGAAACCCACGTCGTCGTCATATCAATAATTAAGTTTTATATAGAATTCAAATGTAATGGTTATATCTTACTTTTTATCCAGACACAACTGCTACACAACAGACTGTTAGATGACCTTATAGTTGAATTACTGTCTGAGAGAAAAAATCCGACAAAATTTTATGTACCATTGCTCAAGGCATTCTAAGAAACAAGGCTCGGTGGTAACTCGTGTGATCAATAAAGGTTATACTTGAAGCATTTGATATGATTAGGCTTTAAATGGAATTCCTTGACATTAGAATTGAGTTTTATTGTTTTACGCCCCAGTCAAGACCCTGCCCTTGATATCGAGGTCGTCAGTAGTTCTGGACGGTGGAGGAAACAGGAGTGCCTGTCAAAAAACCACAGACTTCCAGCAAGCTAAATGACAAACTTTCTGATACGATGATCTGCTCGAATGGGATTTGAATCCAGGAGGTATTATTCAGATCAGTCTGTCTTCAGCTGGTGGCTGCTAGCATTATAATAGCTTTAGAGAAGGATTGTGACGGAGCATGACACAATTGTGTTGCAAAGGGTTCGGGAACATTTTACAGCCAAAATCTGACTAAAAAGCAATAAGCAAGAAAAACAAAGAGGATATATTGTGAACGGACAGATATTGACAACATTTTTCTTTAAACCTGATTGAGCTATGTAAAACAACTGTCAAAGGTTTGATGTTAACAATACGCCGTAAAGACGTTAACAAAAAATAAACAACGACATACATATATCAGATTATATACTTAATAAATTAAAAGCAACAAGTTTCTAAACATATGATAAACATTTACCCATTAGCCGTAGACGAATTCTTACGTTTACAGCTGAATGCAAGACATTTTTTACAGTACAGACCTGTCAAAAGTTTAACACTGAGCTTACCAATTAGTGCCAAATTAACAGCTCATCTCGGGTCAACTCGTTAATCAATATCTCGACAGGTTTTCGGCAGCTGTTATCTACCTTTCGACAGTTTATCTGCCACTAGCTAACCCTATCATATCTCGACCACTTGGCAGCTGAACTTTGACCCCTTTTCGCCAGTTAGCTCAGTGTTAAACTTTGGACAGGTCTGTACTGTATATCACACTGACTATTCTTCTTACGTATATTATACATTAGTTATATGCCATACAAATTGTTCCCAAATTTCTGAGACGTAATAATTCTCCAACTCGTGTATATGTTTATCTAATTGAAGTAATAACTCTATTCGGCTCCAGTCTTATGTTCAAAATGTTTTGCTGGCGACAAAGAATGAGAGTAATTTTATCTGTTACTTAGGTAGGGTATTTTTTCTTAACCCTATCAACATTTTTATGTCTATTTTTGTATAACTTTTATCATACAAATGTACTTATTATTTAGAACTATGAAACTGATAAATTTGTGCAAAGAAACATTTAGCAATGAAAAGCCAAAAAATTGGCAATATTAAGAGACAATCCTTAAAAACGGAAAGTCAAAATTAACAATAAATGACATATTTTGTCATAAAACAAGTCGTAAATAAATTACAAAAATCATTAACATCAACAAGATAGCGAGGAGATTCTCCGAGTTTTTGGGGGTAACCTAACTCTACTTTAGATACTTATCTGTATATGCAGTTTACACGCTTTGTTCGTTTTTTATAGATTCAAATAACAAGAAATATGATTATATTTTTATCGCGTCACTTTAACATATAAATAAAATTAGATGTCTATATTACATATAAGGAATTCTAAAGATCAGAAGTTTGTAACTTGAGGTCATATCAGTGTATTAATTACGTGACATACTTAAACTTAATATGTAGTACAGACCTGTCCAAAGTTTAACACTCAACTAACATACGAGAGCCAAAAACTCGGCTGTCGAGATGTTGATAGCTTGTGGCCGAAAAGCACCGAGAGTTAGACAGCAACTACCGAAAAGTTCATACGATATAGTTTTCACAACGATAAATATTGATTGACCACCACCATTTGTTAAGTCAAAGTTCGACATTTTAAAACGTTTTTTGCGAAATCAAGGGCTTTTACAGTAAAATTGAGAAGAAATGGATTTTTGGACTGCAAAAAATTGTTGCGATAAGTGAGGTGACAAAGTTATCGAGTGACATTATAAAGAGGTTTTACTGTGGACTGAGATGATCTGTCAATTTGGCACTCAATCCCTCGGCCCAGTGTTAAACTTTGGACTGTTCTGTACTGTAGAGTACCCCCTAGTCTCATCCAGTGCAGCTATATAAAAGATGAAGGAAAAATTGATCAGATTAGATATATATAGTGTTTATATGATGGGCGAACAAGAACGCACGGAATTTCAGTTTCGCTATTTATATGGGTTTTTAATTTTGTACTCTAAAGTATTTTTTCCTTGTCGACAAATCTAGCTATCAAATATGTTATCTTGAACTGAACTTAAATTGGGTAATACTACAACATAGAAAAAAATAGTCAAAAAGACTTTAAAATTTAAATTCATTTCATAAAAATTGACTGACTAATTTCTGTGACTGGCTAATTAGTACTAATTTCATTAATTTTCTATTTTAACAATGTTTTAATGAAGATTAACATATTGAGATGAACAGATTAGTTTAAAATGTATCAATGGTACATATTGCAGGTTCCCTGCTGCTAAGTTGCTCTTTGGAAGTGTTATCATTTAAAACGGTAACCAGTCTATTGAACATAAAACAGATTTTACACACCGTCTAGATAAAGGTATCTTACTGACGTGAATGGTGGTACATACTGTTTATATTTTGACATCGGAGAGATTGATTAGTAAAATACGTCAAAACAGGAGCCAAATTTAACGCTAAATTTGTCCAACTCAGGTACTTGAGAAAGTCGTCTGCCGCCGAAACCAGCAGGTAATCCAAGTCATCACTACAATCCTTTGTAGGGTTAAACTGACCTATTCTCTGTTAATAAACCACTTGTTAGAAATCCTGTTGATTTTGTAAACATCGTCAGATCATCGGCTGCTCACTCTATAACAACATAGAACATTTATTAGAATGTCTGCGAGATCAGCGTTACTCGTTTTTTCCGAATCGTCTGCTAACTTCTAACACAAAAGTCTAACAAACCATTGACATATTAATCAAATTCGACATGAAAACTCGCCCGTTTGGCCCTCTGACAAAAGAAATTCGGGCGGTTATCGCCTTTTTGTCGACACAGCAGCAGATGTTTTTATCAATATCATAAACATTATCTTTTCCATATAACTTTCACCACAATTTCATAAAAGTTGATGAGTGAAAATATGAACTTATACCAATTGATAAAAACCATTTATATTGTTTGACTAGAATCTGTAAACCAAATATCTTCGATCCTTTCACTGTGCGTGTTTTTAACCATATAACATTGCATTAAACAATCCACTAAGAAATATCCACTTTTTGAGCCATACATCGACATTTCTTTATCATAAGAACACGTTTTCGTTTTAACCGGAAAGGTCCTTTCCCGGGACAAAGTAACGTCACGTGAATGTTTGAGTATTTCCTGGGTTTACAGAATCCACACGACAAAAATGCCGCTTCTTTGATGTCTCTCTTGTCAGATTTTGGAATATAGAACGAATTACATTGTCCATAACAGAACCTATTCATGATAGTTCTACTAATACATCCGGGTTCTCGCACCACTTGTTTGAACACTTGCGTTTTACACCATTCTTTTTTCAAATAACTTTTCTTTGTCACTACAAAAGCTTTCCTGCTTCCTCTGATGGGAGGAGAATGTCGCATTTCTTTTAAAACTGGAGAAGGGACTTTATTATCACTGTCTGATTTCAGTTGTTCAAAACTGATTAAGTGTCGTCCCTTATTCCGATGTCGTTTTCGATGCGGCATACTTTTTGCATCCACACTCGACATCGACATCCACATAACCACTAGAATTAAAGCGGCACATATACCGTTCTTCATACTGAAATTAAGACGGTATAAAATTTATATAAATGTTTTAAAATACATCTGAAAAAAATATCACACGAAATTGAAAAATGAAAACAAAAATATGAAAATTTAAAGGTTTTAAGTGCAGAATTTAAAAATTTATTTAAAAAAATGAAAACGGAAAATTTTTAAAATTATATCTGTAATTTGAATAAATATCAAATTTTAATGTAAAGGTATCATTATTTAAAAAATAAATTAAATTTACATACAACAGCTGTACGTATAAGCCGTGTAACAGGTCGGAATTGGTACTGAAAAAATCAAATTCTAAATATTTTTTCACCTGTAGAATTCTACATTTCATTACTGAAAAAATCAGCCAAAAATTGTGAAAAACAAGTCTTTTATATCAAATATAAATGTACAAGTGTTTGTTTTTTACTAAGTTATTCCGTAAAACATTTAAAGCGTGTTATTATTTTACATGTGTTAGATATAAAAGTGTATACCTCTATCAAACACGTGGAAGTTACGTTTGATAACATATCTTACTTTCGCTCCTGTTATTTAGAAAATTAAATAACTCGAAAAAAATGTAATAAATAAATTTAGATTTCCTTTCTAAAAATAATTTGTTTTTAAAATCAAAATTAAAAAAAAAATTATAAATAAAAGAAAAAAGAAATTTGAGTAAAAGTTAAAATTAAAACCCACTCACCTGAGAAAATTCATAGTTGTAGTTTACGTTTTTCATCCATGATTAAAAACAAGAAAATTAAAAACTGTAACTTATGAATGAATAAAAATACTCTTAACTGAACTTAGTCAGAAAAATCGTGTATATAAGCTATATATGTTATTGTCTTCAAGTTTACAATAATTCTGAGAGCGAGGGGTAATGCATAGTCAAATAATAGTATATGATCATTTTTGACCGAGCACTTTGGCGCCAAATGTAGAATTACAATTCGGAAGACCACGGTGTCGACTGGCGTTTGGCCAAAACACGGCAATGGGTGCAATGAAGTTTATTATTATACGGAACTCATATTGATAGTCAATAAAATGAATTTTATAGCTTTGAAAGGTTAGATTTTATTTCAAAAAATACTTCTAGACATGTTTATTAAACACCATGTTTGAAATAATTTTGACACCATGTATTAAAATACTTACATATATAATCAACGTGAATCTCTATAGAAGAGTTATATTTATGTATATAGTTGGCGGCGGATTTCTCAAATCTATACTTACTGTGATAAAAGTTTAAATTTCTGGCTAATAACCGGAGATTTAGAAAACGAGAATCATTGTTTTATTGCTATTATACAATATATGATAGACATTTAGGATGGACTTAATAAGACACACGAGTACAGTACAGACCTATCGAAAATTTAACATTTAGCTAACGAATTGATAGCGAATTGACAGCTCATATCTCGACCCCTCGTTACTTATACCCCGACAGCTTTTCCACATCTACCTTAGATATCTGTTGGGAGCTAGCTATCTATATCTCGGCCACTCGATAGCCGAGCTTCGAGCTCGGTGTTAAACTTTCGACAGGTCCGTGTTGTATATATACATGTCTGACCGGCGACCGGGATGTATAAAAGTTAACTAGCAGTGGAGACACTGATGCCCCCTTTAGAACACCTGTTGAAAACTCTCGTGTTTAATAGAAATACGCCTGTCGCCAGTCCCCCTTCTCATTACTGTCAAACAGTGTCATTGGATTACTTATCCCCTCTCTCGCACACCTAGTATCTATGTTAGACAGACGGTGGGCTTTGAGATAATAAACAATACAGGTGTCTCAGGATATTATTGTGTTTTCTTTAAGCGGAAGAAAATTAAGTTTTCAGAAAGTCAATTTGTGGTCGTGTAATGATTAAAAGCCGTGTTAACTTGATAATTTACAAATTAGGCTATTGTAAATAAAGTGTAAAGTGATTTTAAATGTAGTTTTTCAATTCTCCCACGCAGACAGGTGTGATACGGAAATGTTGATAACAACAACACATGAACACACCCCGGCCTGTATAATATGTTAAAAGGGAGACTAACTGACTGACTCTCTTGGCTCAACGTTCTATCAAGATCGCCGGCTTTAAGTATAATTAAATATTTATACTAACCACTTATTATTGGAATTTTTCGAATTGATCTTATGCAATTTAAAAGAGTTCAATAATCAAATGTACTAATTCTCTGAAGTATCATTGAGTTCAAATGCGTTGCATCATCAAGTTGAGCTTGCTAATGAAAACATGTCTATAAAGGCCACCCAAGGTAAAAGTGGTCCTTATGGACAAAGTGGTCTTCATATACAGGTTCAAATAAAATGAATAAAGAACAATTGGGATACAATATTCTACTGGCCTTTATAAGCAGGTGGCCCTTTTATAGAGGTGGCCTTAAAGGCAGGTTAGACTGTATGTACCCAGTCACGGTTTAGTGATGGCGGACGGAAATCCAGAGTTACCATTGAAAACCACCGAACTTCGGTATACAAACTGACAAACTTAAGACATGTTCCTACGGTTCTTCACATCATTCGACTACTAAGGATACGCTTTGAAGTTAGTTAGTAATGGCGTTTAACGTCCCAGTTAAGACTATTTCACTTATATCAAGACGTCGCAAGTTATAGGCGAATGTGAAGAAATTTTGCCTGCGTGTTGCGCCGATGGCATTAATCGTGCCACGCCTACCACGACACGGGACCTCGATTTCGTCTACTTTCCCATCCGAAAGAACCGTGACTTTCATGCTTGGCGAAAGAACAGTCACTACCCACTTTCAAGTTTTGGGACAGACCCGGTCGGGGGCTACGCATGGAAAGGTGCCTGCTAGTGAACATGGAACTCAAAGAAAAATTGTATAGCCATACCCAATTGATACAGACATAATGTGTTTATTATTGCAATATTATAGATCAGGTTCTCAAAAGGTGTCAAGATTAATCTTCGGGTTTATGCAGACATTCTTGCGTCCGATTCCAATATAATCTTGATAATCTTTATAAAACATATAACAACCAAGACCACATCATCATGGGGCAACAAAATAATAAAGAGAAACAAAACAAAACAACAGAAATCACTGATCTTCAAACTTCACAGTTAGGGGTCGGACATAATGGGGTAAAGTTATATCCAGTAGTGTATTTCCGGCTAATATTCTGTAGACTCCAATTATTCCAAATGACTGTCCTTCCAGTACATGTTTAAAACAGAAAAATGCAGTGTAACAACTTCTTATGAAACCCAACATCTAATGAAGTCCGGACTTTAGGCGTTGACAATTTCGACACCTAATGACATCCGGACTTTAGGCGTTGACAATTTCGACGCCTAATGAAATCCGGACTTTAGGCGTTTACAATTCGACGCCTAATGAAGTCTAGATTGAGGGTCCGTACAAGAACTCTTTTTTTTGGTATAACAAAATAAAAATATTCTCAAAAATGAACGACTGCATTTGACTTCTCGTCTGGAGCCCCAATCTTTAGACTTCAATAGGCGTCGAAATTGTCAACGCCTAATGAAGTTCAGACTTTGGGTTTTATTAAGAGTTGCTACGGAGCAGTAAGCATAGTTTATAGTCGACAAAAATGTTTTTGGAAATGGTAAATGTAACTAACCACAGAAAACAACAAACGGACCTGTACTATTCATTGCTAGCATGTACATTGCAGGTACAAAACACAATAACGCATCACTGTATGTATAATTCTACAACATACAAGAATCAAAGGAGTCAACAAGAATCCGAAGCATTGGAGATCTGACGTAGTAACATTCATTTACTCTGACGTTCAAAATCAACCAGGCAATGTTGTGTTAACATGGAACAGGTTAAGAAGTAAAGATGGAATGCAAACCATCCAGTTGTGTGCAGAGTCCCGATACCCCAATCTGACATACATAATGGTTTAATCATGGCTATTAAAATACACAAACAAAAGTACACATACGTTTAACATTGACGTATTCACACAGTATCCACCCAGGCATATATAGCATACCACGATATTACTGCAAAATGAATGGTAAAATCAAATAGTTGTTTCTTTTATTCACAAAAAGATATTTTTTCCAACTATCATCTGCTTTGCATCATTATACATTTGTGGTTTTATACACAATAAAAGTTGTCAGTTTCCGAAAACTTAATTTTTGTTTGCCCTTTTATTAAATTTATACAAAATGCACATATTTACATACTAGTATTTCCTTTTTTAATTCTTTTCCGTTAATGCCAGCCTACAAAGCTTTTATAAAATCACATTGTAAAATTAATGAAAATAAAAAGGCATTATGTAAGAAAAGCTCATTTAGATGAAAAATGGTATACTGTTGATGTAAGTGCTTGATCCAGAACTCCCATTACTAGTTTGTTAATCAGATATGTAGACTATTGTCTGCAACAATCCTTGGTATGCTATAAGGTCAATTTTCTTATGTGTTTAATTACACTGGTGTATAGTTCCATATTCGGATAACTCGAGCTTTTAAGCACAATTTGCTCATCATACCAATAGTTGACATACAATGTGTGTTTTCAAACAATGTTTGTTCAAAGCAGTTCTTGGTAAGATGCATGTCAATTTCAAAAATTCAGATTGTTTGCTTACACCAAATACTGGCATACTATTGGTTAATCTTAGACAGCATTCGCTCACACTAAATGCTGACATGCTATTAGTTATTTTATTAAATAATTGCTTACGAAAATCTCTTGCATGCTATTAAACAATTTCAGACAATATTTGATTTCTAGCATGCTATTGATCACTAAACTATTTTGGCAATGTTTGCTTACAGCAATTGCTGGAATGCCATCGGTCAGTTTTTAGACAGTGTTTGCTTACATTGATCATTTGCAAGTAATTGGTTACTCTAGGCAATGGTTGCTTACATCAAATGTTGACATGCTTTTGGTAAATATTCAGACTTCGTTAGCTTACAACAATTGCTGGTATGCTATTGGCCAATTTTAGACAATGTTTGCTCACACCAATTGCTGGTGATGCTATTGATCACTTTTAGCCAACGTTTGTTCAAACCAACTACTGACATGCTATCGGCTAATATTTAGACAATATATTTGCTCGAACAATTTGCTGGAAGGTAATTTGTTAATTTTAGACGAAGTTTGCTCACCCCAATTGTTGTTATGCTATTGGTCAGTTTTGTGATGTTTGCTAACACTGTTTTGCTATACAACATATGTCCATTTTCAGACAATGTTTTTGAGTGTAACAACTAGAAAAAAAATTCACCAGTCATGTAATATAATGGGGGTTCTCCAGCTACCACGTGATACCCTATAAATATTTTTGTATTAATATGGAATCGCATTAGCTGACGGTTCCCGTAAAACAACGTTATTTCTAGAGTTTGCAATGTAAACGTTTTCAAATACATTCCAACCACTGTGGTAGCTCAGTTGGTAGAGTGCTCGCTCCGTAAGTGGGAGGTCGTGGATTCGAACCCCGACCGTCTCTGACCCAAGACTTGAAAGTGGGTAGTGACTGTTCTTTCGCCAAGCACTCAGCATTACGAAATGAAAGTCATGGTTCTTTCGGATGGGACCTTAAAATAAACGAGGTCCCGTGTCACGGTGGGCTTGGCACGCTAAAGAACCCTGCTGTATAATGCCTTCAGCGCAACGCACAGGCAAAACTTCTGCACCTTCGTCTATAGCTGGCGACGTCTCGATATAAGTGAAATATTCTTGACTGGGACGTTAAACACCATTACTCACTCACGTTTCCCATAAAACAACGTTATTTCTGGAGTTTGCAATGTAAACGTTTTCAAATACGTTTTGAAACAAAAGCGTAAAGCAATATTTAGCATGCTATAGTACGGACTACCATTTAAATATCATGAAAATTGCGATAAAATTTTCAAACTTTTATACTGATAACATTAAAGCTTTTTATCCCGACGATAATCTGCCGTATATGAACGATTTACATGAACTTGTACTACCTAGGGATTTTCAACTTTTATGTGTTGACAATGAGATGCGGCCGAGTATTAATCATTTTGGCGTCAGGTACAGATGGTAATCAGCGGTTTGAATCAGGAGTAATGTCACCTTATATCCACATAAACACTCATTTATTGTTGAATATTTAAATTACTTATGTGAACTTCGTCTTAGTCGTACATAGTAATTTGTTTTATCTATTAAGATTTAAATTTTAATTTTCACTTTATGTGATTAATTTCCATAAAAGTGCAAATTTTAAATTTGAGTTTTGTTCGGGCATGGTAACATACTAGTGTAAGCTTTGGTAGATTGAGACAGGTGTCTGCGTTAATGAACTCCGAGGCAAGTCGAACACTCTATTCATAAGTGCAGTCGTGTATACAGAGTCGAACTAATACAAAATGTATTAATTTTTAGAAGTAGGGTATTTATAAGGGTTTTAGCTATTGAGAAGCAAGAACTATGGTGCCACGGTAGCAAAAGACAGAATTTCAATTAACGATCTTTTTGAAAGAGTTTTATAACGATCTAATTTCGTGCGTTCTACAAAACTGATTCACAGTCAAGCTTCGGTCTATTAGTCTGATGGATAGAGTCGAGTTAGCTTCTTCGTAAAACGTGTTATTAAGAATTAAACATAATGAGGTATTGGATGTGGAGTTGAGTGTAATTTCATACGCCCCACTCAATATTTTTTCAACGTAGTAGTATCGAGGCAGACAGTTCTGGTATGGTTGAGGAAACCGGAGTCTAAACTTCTGATTTAGTAATCGAAAGTCTGAAAGAGTAAGGCTGATCGATGAACTTCACTAACAGTAGATTCTGGTAAAAAAAGTAAACGTGTTTTACAACTAAATTGAAAGGTCGTGAAAAAAGTATATTATTTAAAAGCATCTCCGGTTTTATTGGAAATGCTAATCTAGTCGGTATGAAATCTTCAATGGGGACCTAAGTGTATTTCACACAGCATATAGAGCAAATAATTGAAGCACAAGTATGCTAAATGGTTAAACTAATATGGACGTCTTCTCTTTAACGTAAAGGTTATGTATTTATCTTGTGTTGTAAGTTATATCAAATCAGTCATTCTTCAATAATCGAGACCTCGGTCGCTAAGAGTAAAAAGGGCCAGGCCCAAGTTTCACAATCATTCCTTGGCTAAGATTTTCCTTAACTTAAATCTGACAAAATTTCAAATCTTTATAATTTTGTTGATTTTTAAGATATCCAGGAATTTAAGATGTCATTTTAAAGATCACTTCTAGATTTAAACATTTGCGATTAGTTTTGACAAAATATTTAACAGTTGTTCCAAAAATAGATAACCAAATTTTGCTAAATTTAAGTTAAGGAAAATCTTAGCAAAGGAATGATTGTGAAACCGGGGGCAGCTGACTTATTACAGTGACTCTCACTGCCTAGGTTTGAATCCCACTGGACCAGATCCTAGTGTGAGAGAGAGTTAGTTTACTTGACGAATGTCAGTGTTTTCTCTTGATACTCCAGGGTTCGTACGGACATTTGGACTCAAAATTTAAGGACTTTTTAGGGTCGTATTAGCAAATTTAAGGCCTAACAGAAGGACAATTTTAGCAAAAATATTGATGTAACAGCAATTAAATAATAAACAATTGCTTACGTGTCCATAGTAATGAAGTGGAGGTTGAAGTTTGGCGTTTGGTTGGGCTAGGTACCTTTAAATTGCCCCTTTCAACGTAACTTATTTATTATCTTTTTATCTATATCAGTCTATTTGCAACCACTTAATATCAAAGCACAGACACCCAACTGGCCAAATTCAAGGGCTTTTTAGGGCCTTCAGGATAAATTCAAGGGCTTTTTAGGGTCAGACTTGTTTTTAGAGTCTTTTTAGGGCAAACCTAAACATTTAAGGACTTTTCCAGGCCTGTACGAACCCTGTACTCCGGTTTCCTCCACCATCACACAAAATTGTCCGCCTCGATATAAGTGGAAGAATTTTGACTGGGACATAACTCTCATTCAGAAAAAATGCGAACTATCGTGACCTTAATGAAAGGTTAAACAGGTCTCCTATATATTCAAACATTGGGAGTCGCCGAAACATACAAATACTGACAGTTATGATTTCGTAAAGAATTTGTGAAATCTGTTGTAAATATGAACATGGCATTTGTTGAAGCAAACTAACGGATGAAATTATTGGAACTGACGTACAAAGTCACAAAATGTCAATGATAAAAGAAAGCACCGATATGATAAATAAATACACTTATTTACTGAAATGTTAAGTAAAGATGATACAGAAAAAAATATAGATAATTGTGAGAATTATGATTTTTGTTGTTTTGCGCAATAAAATGATGATAAAATCACACAAAGGTTGTTAGTAAGGACATTTAGCTTTGAATACCCATCATTATATTTAAAAATAATTAAACAGCCCTGTGATAATTGACTGAAAAAACGTCAGACGTATCGTGTTCATTAAAAGTACATAGTATAACCCTGTCGAAAGTCTAACGAAATCGGTGCGAAATCGGCAGCTCACCTCGGCCCCTCGTTAGCTATATCGCGATAACGTTTCGACCGCTGCTATATATCTCGCTGTAGCTTTTTTGGTCACATATCTCGGTCACTAAGCAGCCGATCTTCGACTCCTTTTCGTTAGCTCTGTGTTGAACTTTCGACAGGTCTGTACTGTATTTTGATGTAGTTTAAGAATATACTTAGTAAATATAAATAACAACAAACTTGTGACACAATTAAATATTTAAGGTAAACAACATTGACCTGTCTGTTTGACCTTTCATTAGGAATATTCATATAGAAGGGTCGATACAATACATGGGTAGTGTTAAGATTCGCATATACACAGTGTCCATGATAAGTGCTCACGTCATAAAGACGAAGTTTACGCGCGTGATCCCTATTCTTAAATCAATTCGTTCATAATGAATATTTAAATCAAAGGTCAAGCGGACAGGTCAATGTTGTTTTTCTATACATTACTTTATAGTACATATAACTTCTTATTTTGTTTTCTATCGTATTTCATTTCTTTTTTAACAGTAGTGCACGATTGAAATACAAAACTACCGCATCACATATATTTATTAAAGTACACATTTTGGAGACGGCAAATTGTTTAAGTTACAAGACTGCTAAAGGGAATGAATTTTACTTTTTTCGCAGAGTTATACATTCAAAATTGAGGAAAGAATTGTGCAAATAAAAATAACCTGCACTTGGAAACAGCTTATACATATATGCAACCAAGAACACGGGTCCCACATCCACAACAGCCCACATTTTTACAATGTGGTCCACAAATATATGAATCTGACTTGTTTGCTTGTTGGCTTTGCGGAGTTATACATTCAAAATTTAAGAAAGAATTATGCAAATGAAAATAACATGCACTTAGCAACAGCCTATACAACCAATAATACGGGTCCCAACATTCCACATCTTCACCACATGGTCCACAAATACATGTATACATACAGTTAAAAATTAAAAAAAACTCAAAAATGGTATAAGATAAATATATCATATTGTACCAAATAATGAACCAACGACCATGCACCACATTTATATTTTTTGTCTTAGTTTTACATAAGGTATTCATATTTTACCCCCCCCCCCCCCCACACACACACCTGCGAACGAAGTTTAGGGGTATATACGCAAAACCACACATATGTGGTTTTCTGACATAGCTGATCGCACTCGTTTATTGTGCGGACGCAATCATTACACTTGTGCGCTCTATGTGTGGTTTTGTATTTATCACATACCCTACCAAACTAACTGAAAAGCTTTCTTTGTTTTAATCTGTCAATGATCGGTTTCTTATTATAATCAATGAATTACGTCATATTACTGGTGTCGGAAAAGGGAATTCCCCTAAAAGTAGTTTCGGCTACTATGGTGATACGGAATATTGTATTGCACATGTGCGATACGGACCTTTGTATCACATGGCAAGAAAATGTAATGTATTGCTATAGTAAGATTCAATGGGTATGTGATAAAAAGGAATCCCTGTCTGTCTGGTTGTCCGTCCCAATATCGTACCCGCTCCATATCTTCCATGTCTATGGATGGATTTTGATCAAACTTGGCACAATGTAAACCAACGTGAGACGATGTGTCGCATACCAAATTTATGTGCAATAAGTCAAATGTCAAGGTCAGGAGGTAAATGTTGAGGGCGGGGGTATTTGGCTCTCAAGAGACAGTTCTAATTATTTTTTTACAGAAAGGTATAATAGTTTAATAAATAACATAAATTAAGAAGCTAGTTAAGGATAAATCCTAAGTTAAACGTTTGAATATACTTTTTTAAACTGAGACGTACACAACTGAGACATACGTGTACTAAACGGATTCTTCAGAGCAAATCTCTATATCCGGTTTATCGTTATGTCTTAGAAAAGTCATCAATGAAGCAATCATCAAAAAATTGTCATGAGTAAAAACCAATTACTTTCCTAATAGTAAAATTGACTAATTTTTTCATTAAATCTACTCGATGTTTGAAATTTTACATTTTAACAGTAACGAACATCGAGTAATTTTGGAGGACAAGGGTCACATTATATTTTTTTTTCTTTGGAAATTTCTGAATTAAATTTTTTAAAAAATATGACAAATATTTCATTCATTTCAAAACACCAAACAACATTATAATGTGAAAGAAGAATTATAATTAAAAATCATTTAATAAATATGAAAGAAATAAGTCTAAGATCAGACATCTTGTCACGGTTTATCATTAGTTCAAACGTTATCATAGACAGCGAAAAAAAAGCTGAAAATCCATTTTATTTTTCTATATTAAAACTAAAACCAAAAGACCTATCAGTGTGAATAATTGTTAATATATATTGAAAAGTCAATGAGCTGGGAAGAGCCACTGATTTGAAATCTATTACAAAGAGTATAAAAAACAGCCAAAATCTAATAAAAACGCAGGAATGCGGAAATCAGCAGTGAGTACAAAGTGATGTGTTATCCGATGTAGTCTATTACTATTATGCACATCATTAGTTTGGAGGGAGTCTCTTACCCTAACGTACAGACATTAAGATAAACCTGATCACCTATAAAACGACAGGTCTTCCTGATTAAAAAAAAATAACCGATATTAATAGACATAGTGTCTTATAACGAGATATTGAAACGTTTTATGAATTACTTGGATTTGAAACTCCATCTTTCTTTACAAACCATATATCGTACTGATGAACAAAATCAATCGTTATGAAATAAATACTTCATGAGGTGATGGTTCCACTAATAAATAAATAAGTAGTTTATTTAAGTGTCACATGTAAATAATTTTAATCAATGTCTTTAACAACCATTTTGTAACATTTTATGTCGGAATAAGTGAAATACAAAAACTCTATATATACAATTTGCCAAACTTAGGGTAATTGCAATGCAACCAAGAGTGGTTTACACCAATATGGCTTATTGCAAGACTGGAGTGTGGCAGCAACAGATTTAAGATTATAGCAGCTGAACTCGTCTTTCTTTAGTTGGCTTTGCTAGATACATGTACGCGAAAAACAATGGAATAATATTTTTTTACGTCCTAGTTCTACGATGGTGTAAAAAAGAGAAGAACACGGAGCAAACCTCTGGTCTTCGGCAAGCAAATTAACAAATCTGATTTGGGATTTAAACTTAAGCCGAAATGTGATGGGGTCCGTGCGCCAGCGCTATAGATCATAAGGGCCCCATTTCCAAAAAGAATTGGACAACAAACTCTTGGAACGTTTATTTTACAATTCCCTGTTGGTATCTGTAAATCAAAGTCGTAAACTCTAGTCAGATTTGAGGATCATTATGTACTTACGCCCGCACATCCTTCCTACAAAATACAACTGTGACAAGATGCACATTTACCTGAATGAAGACATTTCCTTTTCCTGGTTTGTTTAAGCATTGGTTCGTCCTACATGTAATTTTCGGCTTTTGACGTAGCCGTTATTTAATTTGCATATATCCATCTACATCTATTACGTATTGTTTGTGATTTATTCAAGTATAATTTTAAATTAATATTACTCATTCAAATTTTAACGTAAATCATTTGGATTTTTTAGTCGTGGTATACCTCCGGCTCTGTGGCGAGACTGTAACATCCTGGGGACTCTAGAAGCAGTCTTACATTGTAAATCAAAATAAGACTTATTAACCAGGGGTATTTATAATCCTTTATAACAAAATCTTGATTCCCTTTGACAACAAGAGCACCGCTTAGCGAAGCAAGATACGCCCTAGTCCGACTAATCGGCCCCTCTAAGTCCCCATTTTAATGTTTTACTTGTTGGGACCACAACCCCCCCCCCCCCCCAAAGTAAAAAATTAAAATGGGGGTTAAGTGGGCTGATTAGTCGGACTAGATATGCCGGTTTATATTTTTGCCAAGAAATCAAAACACATGATTATAATTCCAAAGGGATACAACTCTAGAAAAGGGCATTTTTTTTAAAAAGTACCTTGACAGACAAAAATTGGTAAAACATAATATGATGTTGTACATATGATGCCTGGAGAAAAATATTAAGAACCAATTTGGTTCTTATAATGAATTTTGACTTATTATCAGTGTAATAAAAGAGAAATAACTCTCACCAAAAAACATTTTTTTTACTGGCAGGCAAGATAAAATTTTTTAATCTTTGCCATTTTCTCCTCTACTGTCTATTATAAAGTCAAATAACAAGTTGTCACAAACTAACTTATTGTGCTATTAGCTTAAACATAGACGAAATCACAGCTTAATTGGTGAATCATAATTTTGTTGATCTGGGTGTCTTCACTACAGTAGGGCATTATTTTCTCCACAGTATGAAGTCATATGATTATTTCTTATGATGGATATCATAGGGCAAATCAATGAGAGACATTCTACCTGTGCCATCACTTTGCACATGAAACTTATTAAGATATAGAGGATCTTGCATGAGTGTTTATGTAATATTGAATTTATTAAACGAGTTGAATAATTTTTTATGCAACGAGCCTTGGCGAGTTGCATAAAACATTATTCAACGAGTTTAATAAATTCAATATTGCATAAACACGAATGCAAGATTCTATTTATTATATAATCCCATAAAAAACTGGTTTTTCGTAGATTTAAAACTTGTCTTCTCATTATAAGAAAACAGCTGATTAAACGAAACACAACAAGTTCATGTAACTGTGTACATGCGCCAAAAGTAATCCTGCTGAAATATTAAAGTAAACAATAGTCTGTCCGCATGATACAAAAACAAAACAAACATTTTAAATTTAAATACAATGTATTTTCTTTTTAGAAGAAAAGTTCAAAAGTATCAGCTTAAATTGGAATCAACAAACAGTGTCAAATGAAACAAACAACTGTGAACTAGTAGGTCAATTGTGTGACGTCACTCTGGAATGACTTTTATGCTTTTATGACGTCACACTCATTCAATACGATTTTTATTGTATGACCGTATTACATGGATTATTGAGTAGATTATATAATAAAGAAATATCCACTATGGGTCTCCAACCTAGGCTTTCTTCATCTTTTGGGACTAGACAAGGGCTGGGTAACTCAAAGGTATCCTAGCAGTTGTGAACAATTATCTTATATAGCAGTCAAACCTCATAGTGGTCACTTCTATTTAGTGACCTTATTGAGGTCCTCCCGGTGTATTTTCCTATGTTCTGAACCTCTATTATCTCCTTTAACCACTGCGGTAGATCAGTTGGTAGAGTGCTTGCTCCGTAAGTGGGAGGTTGTGGGTTTGAACCCCGGCCGGGTCTGACCCAAGACTTAAAAGTGGGTAGTGACTGTTCTTTCGCCAAGCACTCTGCATTACGAAATGAAAGTCATGGTTCTTTCGAATGGGAACTTAAAATAAACAAGGTCCTGTGTCTTGGTAGGCTTGGCACGCTAAAGAACACTGCTGTATAATGCCATCAGCTCAACGCACAGGCAAAATTTCTGCACATTCGCCTATAGGTGGCAACATCTCGATATAAGTGAAATATTCTTGACTGGGACGTTAAACACCATTACTCACTCTATTATCGCCTTTATATTGCATGTACATAGGTACCTTTGAGTTATATTGCACTGGTTCTATAAAATGAAAATATACTAGGATAGGAGAGGAGTGAAGTGCAGAAATAAAAGAAAGGAGATTAAAATGGCTAGGCCATGTCTTCAGGATGGAGCAACAACGACACCCGAAGGTTGCCTTAAGATGGACTCCGCCTGGCAAGAGAAGACCTGGCAGGCCTAAAACAACATGGAGAAGGACGGTGGCGGCAGAACTACAGGATGGTGGTATGACATGGGGAGAAGCACAGAAACTGGCCAAAGACAGACCCAAATGGAGGCAGAAAGTTGCAGCCTTATATCTCATCGGAGACGAAGAGGATTAAGTAAGTAAGTAATACCCAAGTCAAGATTCTTTCCATTATATTGAGGTGGTCATTTCATGGGTAGTGGATGAAACCAGAGTGCCAAGAGAAATCCACAACCTTTAGAAGGCAAGCTAATAAACTTTGGAATCAAACTTAGGTGTTGAGAGGTGCTGTGATCCATATTTATTTAGCCACCAAGGCTCCATACTTGGAGCGGCATTCAGTCAATTCTTTAAATGAATTTAATAGTGGAAAAAACAAATGTAGAGAAAACAAACTCGTTTATTCAACAATTTTAACATGCTCGTAACATCAACACAATTTCAACATGCTCGTAACATCAACACAATTTCAACATGCTCGTAACATCAACACAATTTCAATATCACATCAAAACAGTTTCAACATAACATCAATGGCTACAGTACAATTTCAACAGCTTCAATATCTTAAAACAATTAATATATTTTAACATAATCTAGTAATACATGTAATACCCCAGTAAATAAAAACACAATGAATAACAAATTAAAATTGAAAAAGGGAACCATTTCAAAGGTGTCCCCATACTAGTAAATCTCAAAACCATGTTCATGATCAAAATATGAATAACAAATTGCACATTTACAGTGCCCAACAATTGTTCCTGTGAAGTTTCATAAAGATCGTTTACATAGTTAAAAGTACTTTACGAAAAAAGTGGGGGACCTAACAATTACAATGTGCAAATTCATATTCTTCTGGGTTTGTGAGAACTGGGAATCCATATTTTATTTTGTTAATGGCCCTGTTGTACAATATAACTGATAAATCTGCCGACTTTGAGACAGTCCAAGGCTCCTGAAAAAGAAAGAAAGTAAAGGTTTTATAATACCTAACCACATACACCGAGATTTTAATTTATAACATTAACAGATAAGGGGAGACAATTCAGTGGTAAAAATAGCTTTAAACAATTATGTACACAAATATTAGTAGGAATCAATGTACATATAGAGTAATACTGTAAACTGAAATTTTAGCTGTTTTGGCAGTCAGATCTTTCCGCTAAAATAAAACTGCTCTAAAATTGCCTATGAGGGACTCACTCCCAGTACAAACAAATAGTTTGTGCACTAAAATAAAGATAGGCCAATCACTTGTATTGAGAAAAATCGCTAAAATATGTGTGCTTATATAAAGCGATTTACAGTACCAGTACGTCATAATGTCCCTAATATCTTTGTCACCATGATAATTGTTGTAATATTTTATTATTTTTAAGTACCAAGTCTATTTCTTTCGGGGTGATATAAGGACGTCTATACTGAGTACAGACAAGCTAGAATTCTTACCTCATAGATTTACCACATTTAATATTGTTTATCATAACTTCTTTTTCTTTTTCATTACAACAATTTTCATAAGCCTGGAACAAACTAAAAATATAAACCAATATTTAAATATAAGCATGGATGAAAATACTATTTTTAGTTCTACATTAAAAAAACTAGTGACTTAGGATTAACTAGTGATGACAAAATATGTATCAATTTTTCTATATATTTTTTACTTTTCCAAAACGATTGTTTAATATAATTATTTTGGTTTTTTTTTTAAACGGAAAAAAGAAAACTTGTCTCCTCTCTTCTCTAAATAATGAGATGCAGTACAGTCAAACCTGTCTATAAATTCCACTGAAAGAAACCAGTAAAGGTGGCCTTTATATACAGGTTCAAATAATATGGATAAAGAACAATTGGGATACCATTCTACTGGCATTTATAAGCAGGTTACCCTTATATAGAGGTGGCCTTTAAGGCAGGTTGGACTGTATTTGAAATTATGACAAAAGTAAAAGTGCTAAAATAAGATACATTTTAAAAACAAACATACTACAGTAAGTTGCTTAGGTCCTTCAGCTGTATTTCTTTATGTACTGGAAATCTTGCTAACTTACCATCTTGGATGTTTCCCCCTAAAACCTCATAGAAATCCATACTGTTTAGATGAATTGTTTACCGTACCCCAGTTTAGCATAAAACTCATTCCTTAGTTAAGATTTTCTAGAACTTAAATATGGCAATTTCTGAAATCTGAATAATTTTGTCAGTTAACAAAATATTCATAAACTTAAGGTGTCATTTTGATGTTCAGGTTCAGCTTATGGAATGTGTTTTAATTTCTTGAATTTTAATTCTTTTTATTAGTTGTAACTTAAAAGATTGCCAAAATTTACTTAAAATTAAGTTAGGGAAAATCTGAATTAAGGAAAGAGTGTGAAACTGGAGTCAGAAATAAAATAAAATGCTTTTTGTTGACCGAAATCCCAAGTTGAGAGGGGATGGGGTGTATAATGACCCACTTACTGTGTTATTGTAGGATAAACTTGTGTGATGGCTTTAGCTTTTTCGGCAGACATTCCATGTATTTGTATCAACTGTTTACCAAAAGTCTCCTGTACAGTCAATGCCTACAAAATATAATCAACAAAATCAACATTCTGTCAGAAGATGAGTGTAGCTCATTTAAAAGAATAGTATATCATGGTAGAGCAGTCTTTTGGGAGACAAAGTTTTGTTTCATATTTTTTTTTCTTTTTCTAAATTGATATACATGTACAGTATTACTTTAAAAGTCTATCTAAATGTGCAAATTATTCTACCTCATCACTACATGTATATTAAAATTTGTAACTCTTACAAGTTCTTATGGTCAAAACTGCTGCATAGGAAGAGTGATGGTATTTGACATCACAGTTAAATCTTCTACTTGTATTAAGGCAGTCACCTTTTGGATGATGGAGAAAAATGAAGCGCTTGGAGAAAACCACCAACCTTCCACAAGTAAACGAACAACTATTAACACTTGAATAAGCAGAAGTGTGGTTCAAACCTAAGTGATTGGGGGCCCTGTGATCCATAAGTACCGGTATATGTTTTAGACCACTGGCTAGCTGAGGCCTTTACTGCATAGGTATTTTGTATTTATTATGTATGCAAAAGCACAGTGAACAAGCTATACGGTAACTAATATTTGATGCCATTTCGAAAGTGTCCCCCCAACAAATCCCAACTGGGAAATCCCCACCCATGTGCACACTGGTAATCAAAATATGAATAGCCAATGGCATCTTAAGATTGTTCCTGTAAAGTTTTATAAAGATCTGCTAAATAGTTTTTGATGAAATTGGTGGGGAAAATGTTGGTGGAAGAAATGGAGTACCAATAAACACTATATCCCCTATTTCCATTGCAGACAAAATTACCAGAACAAGTTTTAGACTGGTATAGCTGGGCTTATATCAGAATATATATATATTAAAAAAAAGGTTAAGTTATAATCAGAACACTTGTGATTAAGTTACTTGAGGGTTTGCAAGCTTTCTGTTGAGTTTTTTTTTTTTGTGATTGTATGTTGCTCAGTCTGTTTTAATTGCTTCTAATTGTAAGTGTCCTTTGTAGCGGCCACAAGCCTACTCTTTTTCAAATCTACAGAGGTGTCTTTAGTGTGCAACGAGACAAGGGACCTCGGTTTTAAGTCTCATTCAAAAGACTACAAAGTAAAGATCCTTTTACAGCCCTAGTATGGTAGGAGATGTAAATCATCCTGAGTAAGTTTTGAACCCATAACCCTCAACTTCAAAAGCCAGTGACAGTACCACTCAGCCATGTTTGCCCTCGACATCCAGTCATTTATCTGTAAATTTAGCATGTGTAATTGTAATAATCTTAATTTTGCATGTTTGTACCAACCTTAGATTTTACCGATCCTTGATTGAATTCTGGAAATGTCATCAATCTCTGTTCTCCATCATTGATATCAAAGCATCCAAATTCTTGTAAATCATCACGTTTTGATGCATATAAAGTTTTTGTCTGTCAAATATAATATAAATTATAAAATCTTTGAGTGTGATTTTATTTAGTTTGTACAAATCCATATCAAAAGAGTTCAGGCATTTTAGAGTGGATTTAATGGTAGACTCATGAATAAATTAAAATACCAGTAGCCCAACAAGATCACATCTGAGCATAAAGCACTCTATTACTGACCAAACTACTCAAATTTAAACTTGATCTGTACTTTATCTATACATCAGCATTCCAAGCCTGATGAAGATAAAAAAAAAAGTTACTGTTTGGAAACCCCAAGTATAAGCTGAGTTGAGTTGAGTTGAGTTATGGTGTTAAACGTCCCAGTCAAGAATATTTCACATATATTGAGAAATTGTCAGCTATAGGCCAAGGTCCATGTGTGTTGAGCTGATGGCATTATATAGCAGGATTCTTTATTATGCCTTACCTATAGTGACACAGGACCTCATTTATTTTAAGTTCCCATCCTAAATAACCCTGACTTTCATTTCATAAGACAGAGTGCTTGACAAAAGAACAGTCACTACCCACTTTTAAATCTTGGGTCAGACCCAATTGGGAACCCCAAGTATGATCAATGGATAGAGAGATGTATGGATTAACAAGTGGCAAACATGAAAACACAATAACACTGGTATGTTTGCAATAATCACTCACTGTGCATAAAAACTATCTTGAACATGGAATATTGTAAATTACGTTTTAATGAAGAATTTCTTGAAAACGTTAACAGTGCATATTTATTCATTATTCAGAGACCTAACTAAAAAGTATATTTTTGTCAACATTGCATGTTTAAGTTAACGTCTGTATATAGAAAAAATCACATTTGTGACAGAAAATTACATATTCCAGCTAACCATTTGGGCCCCAAATTACAAATGAATGTTGGGTAAAAATTTACCTTACACCTGCGTGATTGAATCAAGAAAATTCACACCTGGACAACCTACATATATCCAAAATATAATGAGGCACCCAATGGGAGTATTTATACTTAACTATTTTGATATTTTTGAAAACAATGGCAAAATTCATGGTATGTACACACTGACATAGACTGGTTTAAAACAAAACATATTTTTCCAACTTAGGTCTCCCTTTTCTGTGCTGAAATATAATTAAAATTTTAACAAAAAATTAGAATTTAAAAATTAATCGCAATATATGCATGTTCAAAATAGCCTTTATGGACAGTAATTGGTAGAAATTACTTGAAATAACAACAGCCTTCATATCTAGTCCATCAAAATAATTTTTAACCAAAAACTTTAAGAATGGATGCTAATGTTGCACTAAGCTATTAGTGTCTTTATATGAAACATCTTAAATAGTGAAAAGGAAACATCAAACTGCACTGGCGACTTGCCCTTGATACAGCCATCGGCTTTTTGAATACTTGTAACTTGTAACTTACCCTAAAGAAACTTTGTAAGTATCTTGTCATAACGGTCAAATAAGCTACTGTCTCCTTGGAATCTTTAGTTCTTTTAACCTCAAATCCATCAATTACCTAAAACATAATTTGATTGACATAATTTAAACTACATGTACAAGTATCTACAACAATTAAACCTACTTAAATACAATGCAAAAAAATGTGAGTGGAGTGGGGCAATGGAGTTTTATTCCACAGTCAAGGTTCTTTCACTGATATGGGTTCAGGGATGGTGGGAAAAACTGGAGTGAGTGCCAGGTGAAAACCATCAACCTTCTAGCAGGTGCACTGACAAACTTCCTCTCGATGATATCTGTCCTAAGTGGGATTTGAGCCTAGGTGATGAGAGGCACTGATCGGTTTACATGCTTTGAGACTACTCTGCCAACAAGATCCGTGCCACAAATCAGGCAACTCAACAAAATAATGAAATCAAAACCATTTCATATAAATTTAAATACAGTAAAACCTGGATTTACCTTCACTATTTGCTCAGTCATTTTATGTTGCAAAATTTAGGAAGACATAAAGAACACATATAAGAAAAAGATTTTATCGCTTAAAAAATGTGGCAAAGTTATAGAGGGGCATAAAAATAGGATTTTAGTGTAAATTTTCAAGAGAGTTTTACGGTAATGATGTTGGACCCTAACAATTAAAATCATCTTGTATAGTAAAAGTATTTAATTACAATTTACACTGTACCTTTAAGTTTGTAATTGTTTGTCGTACTCTATCTTCTGGCATACTGAAGTGCTGCATAGAACCATAATCTTCTATCAGAAATATCGGACGTCGTAAACCACAATGTTTTAGTCTAAACTGTTATGAAAATTTGTATCTTATATCAATTTAAAAACATTCTAAGAAACAGTAGATAACAAGAGTAGCAAAAAAAACAGTCCAACCTGCCTTAAAGGCCACCTCTATATAAGGACCACTTGCTTATAAAGGCCAGTAGAATTATATCTTATTGTTCTTTATTCATATAATTACTTGAACCTGCATATAAAGGCCACCAGCCCATAAAGGCAACTTTTACTGGTTTCCTTGGGTGGCCTTTATAGACAGGTTTGACTGTAATTTGAACCAATTGCCTACAAAGGGGAGAAAATAGTTGTATGCATTATCTCAAAATGCCTATGAAAATATATGAAATGAACACAGGTTAGACTTCAGACCTTAGAGAATTCAAATATCATATCAGATTTGGCTTCCAATCATTCAGTAGGAGATTTTTCAAGTTTTGTATTAATGAAAGGGAATACTGTTTAAGAAAATTGTTGTACACGTTAAAAATTTGATCTGGTGAAGCGGTATATTTCATGTCAATAGAAACCTATTCTAGTTCAGTCTCTAGTGGTTAGAATACACATGCCCCCAGATTCAGAGACATGCCAAAATGTAACAAAACATAATTGTTTTAAGTTAATAAATAATGGAAAAAATCAGAGTTAAAAATTCTAATAAACACTTTTGATGACAAATTGTCATATTAATCACATTAGCTTTAACATCCAATTTTGACACTCGTGCATGGTTAAGACTCCAAATAAGAATGTAATACTGAATCCATCAAAGCACTTCAACGCTGATAGGCAGTGACTTTATGAAAGGTTTGTGAATTACATATTATACCAGTTTTAATTTTACAGCATTAGACGTTCGTTTCAGAATACAGTTCCTCATCAGTAGTGCTTGGACCAAAATTTTGAAACAAAAACTTTTTTCCAAAATGTTGAAAAAAAACCAAAAGTACCAAAATATATTTTACCAAATTTAGCTAAAGAAATACTTTGCATAAGCACCATTTTTCTTTTTTTTTTGTACAGGTGAAGTAAAAATCATAATAAATTGTTTACTAACTTTTTGGTCTGGAAGTCTGCCATCAGTACAGCTATGCACTAAATCATCCATTCTCTTTCTTTCTATAATATAATCCAGGACTAACTCTCTAGACTGAGGCTTTACAAGCTGACCTACAACATATCAATAAAGCCCTCAAATACAATATCAAACTATATTTGATTTTATGAATAGTACATTATACTGCAAGTACCAGTATAAGCATATTATGTCATTGTGGGTGAAATATTCATTAAAAGATGATTATGGCTGATTTGATGTCCATTTGAACTATCTTCAATTGTGATAATTTCTGGCGATTTTTCTTCATCTCCTGAACAAACTTATACAAGTCTTTTAGATGAGACTAAAAATTAGGCCACCTGTAGCTCCTACAGCAGATGTTTTCTATTATGAGAAACAGGAGTATAGTCATGAAGTTTTATGCCCCTTTCAAGATAATGGGGTACTCGGAGAAAACTACCAACCTTTGGCAAACAAACCCAGGGCTTCGATTATTCACTCGTCCACTCGTCCTGATGAGTGAAATGTGTTCTGGGACGAGTGATGTTTTAATTGCACTCGTCACGGTGCCGAGTTTAATTTATCAGACAATTTAGTGTAGGTCGGGTAAATTGTGTATAAGGAGCCTCCAGCAGGGTTCACGCTGCCGTTCGTTTTTTCACAAAATGAGAAAAATAAATAAATTTGGCCATAAAAGCTAAACAACGGCGAAAGTGATGGCGAAAAAAATGTTTACATTTACAGGTTCACTGCGCATCACGGACATGAGTAGAGAGTCATTAAGGCAACTGGTTTCCGTCTCCGCCTTTGTGTATATCAAACGATCAATCTAGTGAGTTCCGAATGAGTGTTTATTTGGGTCATCGAAGCCATGCTCATGATGTTGAATTAACAAAAGTCCACGTGTGAAGGTGTTAATTGCAGGTGTATTAATCCTTTAACGAGATTAATAAACGTTGTCAGTGAGTGTTAACCAAGCCACGACCCGCTTGTGTAATATCCCAAGCGCATTTACGGATAAACACAGGTAATTTAGAATGATTAATTATTGGCGATAGATCTTTGGACGCGTAAAAACAGATGAGCACTTTTCGATAATACGACGCTTGTGCCTCATCTTCGATCAACTGATCGATAGACATAAATGGACATGCGAAGTCAAAGAAATCAGATTATTGGCAATATCGCCATTGTGCCATTATGGTAAAACGTAAACCAACCGACGACTTGGAGAATTTGGCTAAAGCTCCAAAGTTGCCATCGAATAAAAGAAATCAAACAAGAAAACTGTTGTTGTTTTTCATGTCATCAGACATGCATTGTATTGTAAAATCCAACCAATGTTCCGAGTGTTTATATATTTGTCAGTCGTCTGTAAAAGTACAGTATGTCAAAGATATCACAATATTATCTTTTACACTTGTGGTGACTGTGCCAAGTTAAATTTCCAAGTGCCGAGTGGTTTTCTTATTCAACTAGGCACTGTGCCAAGTGGAGTTAAAAATTCTATCTAAGGCCTGAAACCTACAATCTTCTTGTATCTGCTCAGAATTGAATTCCAACCTAGGTGGTCAGAGATGCTGTGATCCGTAAGTGCATGCTTTACACCACTTAGCCACCGAGGCTCCCAGCAGAATACCTGATTAAATGATTATGTTTACCTTGTACAGCTGGAGTTTTCTCCTGAGCCACCCACAATACATGATCAAGTGATTAGGTATACCTTGTACAGCTGGAGTTTTCTCCTGAGCCACACACAATACATGATCAAGTGATTAGGTATACCTTGTACAGCTGGAGTTTTCTCCTGAGCCACCCACAATACATGATCAAGTGATTAGGTATACCTTGTACAGCTGGAGTTTTCTCCTGAGCCACACACAATACATGATCAAGTGATTAGGTATACCTTGTACAGCTGGAGTTTTCTCCTGAGCCACCCACAATACATGATCAAGTGATTAGGTATACCTTGTACAGCTGGAGTTTTCTCCTGAGCCACCCACAATATGTCACCAACTTGTAGCTTTCTCGATAAAATGATAAGTTTACCTTGTACAGCTGGAGTTTTCTCCTGAGCCACCCACAATACATGATCAAGTGATTAGGTATACCTTGTACAGCTGGAGTTTTCTCCTGAGCCACCCACAATATGTCACCAACTTGTAGCTTTCTCGATAAAATGATTAGGTATACCTTGTACAGCTGGAGTTTTCTCCTGAGCCACCCACAATATGTCACCAACTTGTAGCTTTCTCAGGTCGCAGTTAACACCATTCTTCATCAAGTCAGGTAAAAGATTCTTACTCCCTCCCTTCCTGTTTAAATAGATGAAAGTATTTGCCAAAAAATGAGTGAATACCAGCAAATTAAGCTACATAGTCCTAAATCAAACACAACAAATACAGTTTAGGTAATTACGTACATAAACAAACTGCTGTTATATCTATAAGACCAAAAGAACCTTTAACATATCTCAGAAAACCAAGAGACATACCCCCTCTCTCTCTTTCTTAGGTAGTGCTGTAATTTACAGCTATAACCTTTTGGTAGAATGGGGTTAACCAATGTACCATCCGATACCCAATAACATTTGTGCGGAACTTTTATTTATTAGATATGGAAAGTAAAAGATGAAGATTTTTTATCCCAGGAATTTGCGAAATTTCTGAAATGTTCTACACAAATGATGAAGGATATTGAATATTTTGACCCTGGCGAATCCCATTATAGGTGTGAAAATTAAACAAACTTACGAAGCGCCATAAAACTCCTGATTATCAATACATAACACAATTTCAAACATTCCAGGTGAAAGGATAAAATCTGGATCTGGTAAACTCTTTGTGGAAGAGGAAGTTGAACTGATACTTTGAATGGAATTCTGGGAATCTTGAGAATCTGACATTGATGATATAAAGTTCTGTGGTGGTGGTTCGGGTAAACTATCTATCAAGGGAAGTAACTGAGGTCCTGAATTAGCAGCGGTCAGTTTATTTCCTGGTTTAGCTGTCGTTTTTCAAGGGTTTACTCTTGTTTTCTGTGTTTCTGCTTGCTTGTGATTCTTAATTTGAAAAAAGTAAAAAAAAATCCATATGGCTCTGATTAGATAAAAATGACATTTTTACAACCCTTAAAAAACATGATTAATTCATCACTTGTTACTTTTACAATAATCAACTAACAAGAGACCCATGGGCCTGATACGCTCACCTGATAACTAATAGCTAGCCGATAGATTTCAAGAAAACATAAATACTGAAACCCAATGACTTTTTTCTTTACATCATAATGACCGTTGTTTCAATACCTACAACATTCTAAAATATATGCCTATACAAAAAGTTAATAGTTTTCAAGATAATTATCCATTTCTGTATTGTTTCGCATCTGTGACCTTGACCTTTGAACCCATGACCTTTTTCTATACATCAAAATGATCGTTGTATTGATACCTACAACATTCTAATATACATGCCTATACAAAAGTTTATAGTTTTCGAGATAATCAAACATTTCGGTATTGTTTTGCATCTGTGACCTTGACCTTTGAACCAATGACCTTTTTCTATACATCAAAATGATCGTTGTATTGATACCTACAACATTCTAATATACATGCCTATACAAAAAGTTTATAGTTTAGAGATAATTAAACATTTCAGTATTGTTTCGCATCTGTGACCTTGACCTTTGAACCTATAACCATTTTCTATACATCAAAATGATTGTTGTATCAATACCTACAACATTCTAACATACATGCCTATACAAAAAATTTATAGTTTTAGAGATAATTAAACATTTTGGTATTGTTTCGCATCTGTGACCTTGACCTTTGAACCCATGACCTTTTTCTATATATCAAAATGATCACTGTACCAATACCTACAACATTCTAATATACATGCCTATACAAAATGTTTATAGTTTTCGAGATAATTAACCATTTTGGTATTGTTTCACATCTGTGACCTTGACCTTTGAACCCATGACCTTTTTCTATACATCAAAATGATCGTTGTATCAATACCTACAACATTCTAATATATATATGCCTATACAAAAAGTTTATAGTTTTTAAGATAATTAAACATTTGGTATTGTTTCGCATCTGTGACCTTGACCTTTGAACCTATAACCTTTTTCTATACATCAAAATGATTGTTGTATCGATACCTACAACATTCTAATATACATGCCTATACAAAATGTTTATAGTTTTCGAGATAATTAACCATTTTGGTATTGTTTCACATCTGTGACATTGACCTTTGAACCCATGACCTTTTTCTATACATCAAAATGATCGTTGTATCAATACCTACAACATTCTAATATATATATGCCTATACAAAAAGTTTATAGTTTTTAAGATAATTAAACATTTGGTATTGTTTCGCATCTGTGACCTTAACCTTTGAACCTATAACCTTTTTCTATACATCAAAATGATTGTTGTATCGATACCTACAACATTCTAATATACATGCCTATACAAAATGTTTATAGTTTTCGAGATAATTAACCATTTTGGTATTGTTTCACATCTGTGACATTGACCTTTGAACCCATGACCTTTTTCTATACATCAAAATGATCGTTGTATCAATACCTACAACATTCTAATATATATATGCCTATACAAAAAGTTTATAGTTTTTAAGATAATTAAACATTTGGTATTGTTTCGCATCTGTGACCTTGACCTTTGAACCTATAACCTTTTTCTATACATCAAAATGATTGTTGTATCGATACCTACAACATTCTAATATACATGCCTATACAAAACGTTTATAGTTTTCGAGATAATTAACCATTTTGGTATTGTTTCACATCTGTGACCTTGACCTTTGAACCCATGACCTTTTTCTATACATCAAAATGATCGTTGTATTAATACTTACAACATTCTAATATACATGCCTGTACAAAAAGTTTATAGTTTTTAAGATAATTAACCATATCGGTATTGTTTTGCATCTGTGACATTGACCTTTAAACCCATGACCTTTTTCTATACATCAAAATGATCGTTGTATCAATACCTACAACATTCTAATATATATGCCTATACAAAACGTTTATAGTTTTGGAGATAATTAACCATTTTGGTATTGTTTCACATCTGTGATTTTGACCTTTGAACTCATGACCTTTTTCTATACATCAAAATGATTGTTGCATCAATACCTACAACATTCTAATATACATGCCTATACAAAAAGTTTATGGTTTTCCAAATAATAATTATAATCAGAGGTAAAAAAAATTAGGTCATGACCTTCACAATTGACCTTGGCCTTATTTTGAAGATACTAACAAGAACATGTCAAAACTGAAAACCCCATGCCATTTTCTGGTCAAATAGTCAAGTTATAACAATTTGAAGCTATTTTACGATTTTTTCAAAATTAAAGGCAAAAACACGTAACCCATTTTTTGTCTGAATTTCACAAAATGAACAAACTATAGGCTTAAGACCCTAGAGAAGCCAAATATCACATCAGATTTTTTCTCCAATCAATACTTTCGGAGAAGATTTTTTAAGATTTTTGCACCCCTAGGTCACCTTGACCTAGTTATTGTAGCCATGGCAACGCCACGAACAAATCTAAATTGCACCGGCCCATATATACTTCTCACCAAGTTTCATTGAAATCTGTCATGTAGTTTCAGAGGAATGTCGAAAATAGGTGTTAACGACGCACACACGCACGCACATACACACGCTGCGCTATGCCATAAGCTCACATGACCGAAAGGTCAGGTGAGCTAAAAATGAGGAAGCTAGTCTTGTATATATTCATTGTTCTTTACCATGTTACCTGCAAACAAAATGAATTTCTTCAACTGATTCAATGATCTTTTATAATTGGAACAGAAAAACTGGGATCAATTTCTTTAGAAAAAAAATTCTGGTGGTCTATTTTGACCAAATCTGTTACCTTTTGCTAAACCAGTTACATTAGACATGGCTGCAGTTGGCATGGCAGCGTTTAGTGAGGGTAAATCTGGTTCCTCATTTCTTACAGCTAATTCTGGTGCATCATCATTATGTATGTATGCATACACTTCATCTCCAAGTGGTCTGAAATTATACAAGACATGTATAATAAGTTTTATAGAGGATTTTGCCATAGAAAACACAGAGTATGTATTACAAAGCATACTAACACATATAGTCCAGCATTCATTTTAGAAAGGGCCCAACAATTTTGGCATGTCAAGACAGTTTTGTACAATATAATTTCAGGGCATACACTGTCAGTTGCAAATGTTGCAATTTGCGACACTTTTTATAAAATGCAACAACAAGAGGCCCATGGGCCTGATACGCTCACCTGATAACTAATGGCTAGCTGATAGATTTAAAGAAAACATAAATACTAAACCCCAATGACTTTTTTTTTACATCATGATAACCATTGTATCAATACCTACAACATTCTAATATACATGCCTATACAAAAAGTTAATAGTTTTCAAGATGATTAACCATTTCAGTATTGTTTCACAAATGTGACCTTGACCTTTGAACCCATGACCTTTTTCTATACATCAAAATGATCGTTGTATCGATACCTACAACATTCTAATATACATGCCTTTACAAAAAGTTAATAGTTTTCTAGATAATAAAACATTTCGGTATTGTTTCGCATATGTGACCTTGACCTTTAAACCAATAACCTTTTTCTATACATCAAAATGATTGTTGTATCAAAACCTACAACATTCTAGTATACATGCCTATACAAAAACTTTATAGTTTTCAAGATAATTAACCATTTCAGTATTGTTTTCCATCTGTGACCTTGACCTTTGAACCCATGACCTTTACCTATACATAAAAATGATCGTAGTATCAATACCTACAACATTCTAATATACACGCCTATACAAAAAGTTTATAGTTTTCGAGATAATTAACCATTTCTGTATTGTTTCACATCTGTGACCTTGACCTTTGAACCCATGACCTTTTTCTATACATCAAAATGATCGTTGTATCGATACCTACAACATTCTAATATACATGCCTATACAAAAAGTTAATAGTTTTCAAGATGATTAACCATTTCAGTATTGTTTCACAAATGTGACCTTGACCTTTGAACCCATGACCTTTTTCTATACATAAAAAATGATCGTTGTATCGATACCTACAACATTCTAATATACATGCCTATACAAAAAGTTAATAGTTTTCGAGATAATAAAACATTTCGGTATTGTTTCGCATATATGACCTTGACCTTTAAACCAATAACCTTTTTCTATATATGAAATTGATTGTTGTATCAATACCTACAACATTCTAATATACATGCATATACAAAAACTTTATAGTTTTCAAGATAATTAACTATTTCAGTATTGTTTCGCATCTGTGACCTTGACCTTTGAACCCATGCCCTTTATCTATACATCAAAATGACCGCTGTATCAATACCTACAACATTTATATATACATGCATATACAAAAACTTTATAGTTTTCAAGATAATGAACTATTTCAGTATTGTTTCGCATCTGTGACCTTGACCTTTGAACCCATGACCTTTATCTATATATCAAAATGATCGTTGTATCGATACCTACAACATTCTAATATACATGCCTATACAAAAAGTTTATAGTTTTCGAGATAATTAACCATTTCGGTATTGTTTTGCATCTGTGACCTTGACCTTTGAACCCATGACCTTTTTCTATACATCAAAATGATCGTTGTATCAATACCTACAGCATTCTAATATACATGACTATACAAAAGGTTTATAGTTTTCGAGATAATTAACCATTTCGGTATTGTTTTGCATCTGTGACCTTGACCTTTGAATCCATGACCTTTATCTTTACATCAAAATGATCGTTGTATCGATACCTACAACATTCTAATATACATGCCTATACAAAAAGTTTATAGATTTCGAGATAATTACCCATTTTGGTATTGTTTTGCATCTGTGACCTTGACCTTTGAACCCATGACCTTTATCTATACATCAAAATGATCGTTGTATCGATACCTACAACATTCTAATATACATGCCTATACAAAAAGTTTATAGTTTTAGAGATAATTAACCATTTCGGTATTGTTTTGCATCTGTGACCTTGACCTTTGAACCCATGACCTTTTTCTATACATCAAAATGATCGTTGTATCAATACCTACAACATTCTAATATACAAGCCTATACAAAAAGTTTATAGTTTTCGAGATAATTAACCATTTCTGTATTGTTTCACATCTGTGACCTTGACCTTTGAACCCATGACCTTTTTCTATACATCAAAATGATCGTTGTATCAATACCTACAACATTCTAATATAAATGCCTATACAAAAGGTTTATAGTTTTCGAGATAATTAACCATTTCGGTATTGTTTTGCATCTGTGACCTTGACCTTTGAACCCATGACCTTTATCTATACATCAAAATGATCGTTGTATCGATACCTACAACATTCTAATATAAATGCCTATACAAAAGGTTTATAGTTTTCGAGATAATTAACCATTTCGGTATTGTTTTGCATCTGTGACCTTGACCTTTGAACCCATGACCTTTATCTATACATCAAAATGATCGTTGTATCGATACCTACAACATTCTAATATACATGCCTATACAAAAGGTTTATAGTTTTCAAGATAATTAACCATTTCGGTATTGTTTTGCATCTGTGACCTTGACCTTTGAACCCATGACCTTTTTCTATACATCAAAATGATCGTTGTATCAATACCTACAACTTTCTAATATACATGCCTATACAAAAAGTTTATAGTTTTCGAGATAATAATTATAATCAGAGGTAAACAAAATTAGGTCACGACCTTCACAATTGACCTTGACCTCATTTTAAAGATACTAACAAGAAGATGTCAAAACTGAAAACCCCATGTCATTATCTGGTCAAATAGTCAAGTTATAACAATTAGAAGCTATTTTACGATTTTTTCAAAATTAAACGCAAAAACGCGTAACCTATTTTTTATCCGAATTTCACAAAATGAACAAACTATAGGCTTAAGACCCTAGAGAAGCCAAATATCACATCAGATTTTTTCTGCAATCAGTACTTTCGGAGAAGAAGATTTTTTAAGATTTTTGCACCCCTAGGTCACCTTGACCTAGTTATGGTAGCCATAGCAACGCCACGAACAAATCTGAATTGCACCGGCCCATATATACTTCTGACAAAGTTTCATTAAAAACTGTCCAGTAGTTTCAGAGGAGAAGTCGAAAATAGGTGTTAACGACGCACACACGCACGCACACACGCACGCACATACACACGCTGCGCTATGCCATAAGCTCACATGACCTTCGGTCAGGTGAGCTAAAAATGCATCTTTAAATAGAAAAAAATTACCTAGAAGATTTAAAACTTTCTACTCTTGTTTACAATTTGTGACAATTTTTTTTTAGCCAGTGTGAGCCTTGAAGTTCATCTGTGTAGACAGTTTGCTTGTGTGTTCCAATATATGTGACACAACTCTAGTCCTAACTGTTGTAATCAGAATATTTTAAGGGGTCAAATTTGAAAAATTCCTCAGGGGAAACTACCTTTATTTGGTAGTTGGTAATTTGAAGCGAATGGAATCACTGGTATACCAAGATATATTTGCTATTTATTACCCACAAAAATTAACATCATATCCTTGAAAGTGCTCTTGATTTCTAACAACACCAAGGTTTTTTCAGCAAACAGTATTCATGCTTGGAACTGAATGAATATTTTATTATAATGAATATAAATTACCTGCTTGTGTCAAGTCTGTACTGTTTTGCTGAAGCCAATAACTTCTGATAATTACACTTAACCAAGAAACCAATCCCCATATCATCTAAATAAAAACAGAAACATCAAATTTTAAACAAAAGCAGAAAATGCAATGGATCAATGAAACCAATCCCCATATCATCTAAATAAAAACACAGAAACATAAAATTTAACAAAAGCAGAAAATGCAATGGATCGATGAAACCAATCCCCATATCATCCAGTTAAAAACACAGAAACATAAAATTTAACAAAAGCAGAATATGTAATGGATCGATGAACAATGCATTATATTCATTAAAATGCAAGATGGGGGCCTAAGAGACCTACAGGTCTAAATAAAGTTTGTGTTTACAGATGGATCACAATGCCTCTAGCCACCTTGGTTTGAATCACATTTGGAACAGATCTTTATGTAAGAAAGTTTGTTAGTTCGCTTGCCAATTAAAGTTCAGTGGTTTTGTACAGGTGATCTGGTTTCATCCGCTATCCCAGAACCGATTGCTTCCATATCAGTGAAAAACTAGAAGTGTCTCTTCGGAGCCAAATACCCCCACCCCCAACATTAAATGTTTTCCCGCGACCTTTACCATTCTTATATGGCCTTGGTTGAAGAGCATGACACATCTTTGAACCTGGAAGATTTTTCATTTGAAATTTATTGACAGTTGTCCAAAGCAGCTATGAGATATCGCCCACACATGATTTTACACAGACAGACGGACAGACAGACAGATATGATTGTTTTCTAGTCAAAATAGTTTGCAGAGGGTATTATAATCTTCACTGGGGCAAAAACTCCATTACTACTCTCCATTTTACTCATGCATGATGCCAACAGGTATGAATGAACTCACCATCGATTAGAACAGCTGCTTTATCTTTGTATCTGACCTCACTGCCATCATCACTAACATAACTAAACTCTAAGTTACTGAAACAAAAGAAAGTCATCAGTTAAAAGTACAAGTCTGCCCTGAGCCTATAGTCTCATCGAGTTAACCAGCGTGAATGCTATATTTAACTAAATGGGAAGTGATTGAATAATTTATATCATATATCCCATGCAATAGCGAAACAGTTTAGTACATGTATAACTAACTGTTGTGTATTTTGTTGACATTACATGCATGGCATGATGAATTTATTATTTGAATCTAAATTGGAGCATATGGAATTAAGCTACATTGTCTTAATCATTACCTTGTGACTGGATCAGTTACTCTCCTTGGTATATGAGGTAGTGGAGGAACTCTGTCACCTGGTGCTGCAACACGGTTATTACATGTCTGACTGGTGTTTGATGGGTGATCTTGTACATGCTCTAACTTATGAGCAAGTTCACATCCTGCATCTGTCAAACAGTATCTACAAGTATAAAGTAACAGTACTAGTATAAAGATAGAATTACAAAGTTGTAGTGTGTTTATCAACTTTAAATACAGAACAAATTTCTACTCAGATAAAAAATATAAAACTAAACAATTATATAAATATCTGCCGATTCCAAATTTTCTTATTCTAGTTCATCTTCATTTACCGTATGTGTTTTACTTAAGGTCTTTTATAATTTAAACTGACCCTTAAAATAGAATTGTCAGAAAAAGACATACCCTTCTGTGACCTTGATTCAAAGTCATGACACACCGTTGGACCACAAAGATCATTTGTGTGAAGTTTCATGAAATTTCTCTGAAGCAGCAATGAGTTTCTGCCCACACACTAACTTTGACAGGCAGTCAGACAGATACTCTGATTCCTAGATATCTGCTCAAACTTAGTTTGGCAGAGGGGTTACCAGCTACATAATGGAACAAGACATCATCAGTATGTGACCTCAGTTTGCTATTTAGGATATATTTACAGCTGAATTTCATAACCAACTTACTTAGCTGGACTACTCTCCTTGAGAACCAATCCTTTCTTAATGAGTGTACCCATAGATGACCATGCTGTATATCTGCAACCTGGGTCTGGCTAAAAGTAATAAAAAAAGGGGTGAAATTTTTTAAAAATATTTTAATGTATGTTGTTTAATGTTTAATTGAAATGAATAAAGGGAAATAAGACATATAATTCAAACCTATATATGATTTATCATTAAAATAAATACTAGTATAATGTATTTCTTGCAGCATGGACAGAAAAATCTCTACATTTTGGAGGAGGAGCAACATTTCAAGTTACTTTTATTTTTGCCTCATTGGATGACAATCGGTGTAAATTCAGGTGAATGACTTCAAATTGTGAAAGTTTTTTAATGTGTTGTAACTCTTGCAATTTATTTGAAAATAGAACAACACAAAAATTCCCAAATTGGCAGTAGTTCAGTTCGGACACTCAACTGTATAAAATGTCAAATTTGATACATGCTACTACATACAATAGAAAATGATTTGTCAGCAAGTGGCTGGGCTACTCGAAATAATTCTGCCTTTGTCATGAATCCTCTGCTATCAGGTGACTGAAAATATAAAGATAGATGTATACTGTATTAAAACTGAAACAGACTATCATAGTAAAGACTCAATGTATGCTATACATTATTATACAATCATTGACTTTTGATGAGGTAAACTTAACGATTTATCAACCTCAAACACTCAAACATTTACTAATGCCGTAGGCCTTGGTGAATATTATGTTTTTGAGGTTGTTAAATTCTTATGTCTACCAAATCGAAAGTCAATAATTGTTTTATTATATGACCAATGATTTTTTTACCATATTATTATGGTTTATAGTACAAAACCTAAAAAGTGTCCTTTTCTTTTTTCAATGTTACATCACATAATGTCGAGTGCGTTTTTGCGCAGTGAACAATACCCATTGTTACGTCACATAACGTTGTGTGCGTTTTAGCGCGGTGAACATTGCCCATTGTTACGTCATAAAAACGTTGTGTGCGTTATTGCGCGGCGAATATAACGATTTATTAGGCTCACCAAACGCCTTCTCAACCAATCAGAAATAGGCAAATTCATTGGCTAAATAATAATAGAATATGTACATGTACTGATAAATTGCAATATTTAGTCTAAAGTATTTCATCACAATACATGTACAGTAAAACATGTTTATAACGAATCACTCGGGACTCTATTTTTATCTTCATTATAAAGCCATTTCGTTATATTGTTATATATAGACTTATATAGAGGAGCGACCGGGCCCAATATTTGACTTCGTACTACCCATGTATGCGTTGTAAGCTTGTTCATTATATTTCTGTTTGACTGTACATCTCAACATACAGATTTTTAACTAACTGTCCAACCCAGTGTTAACCTCTGACATTAATGGGCGAGAAAAAGTGTCACAAAACATCCAAGATGTACAAGTTCTCAATCTGGTGTTACACTGCTGTCAATTTTTTTTTTTTGAGATTACATTATGTTGTCTAAGTGATTAAGGTGTTAACCTACATATACAAAAACCAAAGGTGTCAATGCCCTACATGGTCAACCTCTGGCATTAACAGATGGAAACGGTCTTTGCTAGTTGATTTAATGTTGGTATCCAAATATGACCAAAGTAGTTTGCAATGTTTACTGTAAACCAACTTTTATTCACGGATACTAACTTTTGCGATTCTCTTACCAAAACCATTTCGCCACTATCAACGTTCGCGATATGGTCTTTAGCTGAATATTTGGTATAAATAAAACCATTTTCATAAACATATTCGTGACCATTAACTTTCGCGATTATTTTGTTCTCGCGAAACACGCAAAAGTTAATCGCACGCGAATGAAAGTTGGTTTACAGTATCTCTGACAATATGGGTCAATATTTTAGCAGCCTCACCTCTCAAAAGTAGAAAATATCTTTTGCACAGCTTGAACTTGTGCTTTGTTCAAATGTTTTGATGATCAAATTGTCATTCAGATTGCATATACATTGTATTAAAGTTTTGAAACTAATCAGTTTATAACAGTAGTCTTCAATAAGTACTTTAATATTGTTTGTTTCCATTCCTGGTAACCATAATTCACTATTGGTTACTAAAAAAAAAAAAAACACTTTAAAAGACAACTTTTTTTTTTTTTTTTTACAAAATTTGGAAATGTGACAATAATTCCACAATTGCTGAAACCTAGATCGTTACATTTTTTTCAGAAATTTAAGAGCAGGCCTGCTTTGAGCATTTACACTAAAATAAGCATGCAACTTCTTAGTCTTCTCAAAACAGAGAAGTCTGAATACTTATAGGAATCCTAGATAATGTACCTGCATATTTTTGTATAATGCCAAGAGAATTGCATATGGACCAGATCTATATGCTGGAATGTATTCTCCACTCTTCCTGCCCGATCTCTGACGTTTCTACAATAAAGTAAAATATTTACAAATTAGTTTAGAATTCAATTTCAAAGCTTTCATTTCAATGTATTCAATGACTAGCATCCCCAAAAGTAAGTTTATGTAAAAACATGTTTTTATACAACACCTAATTGTACAATAGACAAAATTCACTCTTTATTTAGCTAAGAGTGGAGTAGAGCTGAGTGGAGTAATAGTCTTTTGCACCCAAGTCAAGAGTACTTCACCTATATCGAGATGCTCAGTTCTGAACTACTGAAGGAATTAAGAGAAAAATGCTGTTTTTGGCAAGTGAACCCGACAAACCTTCTCAAAATAAGATCTGCTATAGAGTGGGATTTGAACCTGTGATCTGTAAGCTGATGTTTTGCACCATTTGGCCACCAAGGCCCATTATTAAGTTGAGAAAATATTTAAAAAACCGAATGAAACACTACATAATCAATGAAAAAAGTATTCTATCTGCTTTCAATTTTGCACCATAAAAAATATTCATGAATTTTTGCACCAAGCATATACATGTATGGATTTTCATTATTAAATACTTTTCCTTAACAAAATGGCATTATTCAAAAGAAATTGCAGAGAAACATATTCAATAACTTGAAAAAAACAATAGATTAATAAATACATAATAGAATACTGGTACATATATCAATGAAAAAAAAGCATTATTATACCCTGGGTGGAGAATTAGGTTGATCATCGCCCTCATCATCATTGTCAGAGTCAGATATCAAGTGACAAGTACGCTGATTATCAGGTGCTGATATATCAGTATTTGTCTTTGTCTTTGGTTTAGAAGTTTTCTTCAGTATAGGTAATGCATTCTGTCCTTCTCCATTAGAGTCTGATTCTGACATTGTATGACAAGTGCGTTGTTGACCTGTGGTAGATACTGGTGGTTTTGATTTAGTTTTGCTGGTTTTCTTCACTGGTGGTATGTCATCATCAGTGTCTAACTGTGATGTCAGTGCATCTTCACCTATAAATAAAACATCACATGCAGAGGAAAATAAGTTCCAGTTTACTTAGCTTATTCTGTTTATTAGTAATTAACCTCAAACAGTAAGTGTGTTTGAATCATGGGCAGGTCTGACCAAGACTTGAACATAGGTAGTGACTGTTCATTGTTCTTTCACCAAGCACTCAGAATTTAGAAATGTGTCTCACTGTCCTTCGGAAGAGACCTTAAAAACCCCATGTGTGGCAGGTGTGGCATGTAAAAGAATCCTACCTGCACATTGTATTGAGCGCACTGCAAAGGTAAAAATTTCTGCCGCTTCACACATATAGCTGATAATGTCCAGATATAAATGAAATATTCTTGACTGAAATGTAAAACTCCATTTAAACAATCAATATATTTACATACCATTAATAGAGATGTATTCGTTCAATTTGTCATCCAACATCTTGCAGATTTTGTCACCTGGAAATAGATTCAGTAGAAAAATAGTAAATTTCATCAAGTTTGATATATACATGTATAAACAAACCTTGACAGTGAATGATTGATAATTATAAAACAGCAACTATGATTTCAAAGCAGTATCCTACGTTTCCATTCCTGGTAGCCAAAATCTTCACCCCAAACTCTGAATTCAAACCATATAATTTTGATTTTCTGAAAACTGGGATGTCACCTTTGCAGTCATACAGAATCTGGGCTGCTAAAGAAGCTGGGTGACAAATTTCAAACTTGTTTAGCCACATAAATCAAAACCAATTCAGTTTTTTTTCCCCATGTTTGCCGGCACACATATTTCTACACAGATCATACATAATCATTAACAAAAAGCTTACCAAAATTTTCCAATATTTTACAATCTTTCCCTGTCTTCAGTAACAATGGAAATTTCTGTAGTGATTTCAATGCCTGTTATAACAAAAAGATGTATAAATATCCAGTATGATTTCCAAATTATTCATGGGAAAAAACAAATTAGTGAATTATCAGTTATAAAATATTGTTTCAGTGTATGCACTGTTCATTCTTAATCTAGAAGGAGTTCTTGAATCATTGGCCCCAAATAATGATTTTGAGACACAAAAAAACCCCAAAACCCCTGTTAATTCAAGACCTGGGCTAGGATGACCACCACACATTGCTTTACTGAAGAAAAATCTGAAAACATTCTCTATGTTCATAATCCTTCATTGCATAAGTATGTACAGTAAAACCTCGATTCATCGCCACCAATTGTTCAGTCAAATTTTGGCGTTATAAAGGGGTTTGGCAATAAATCGAGGGAGGCCCATAAAGAAATACATAAAGAAAATGAATTTTGGGACTTCAAAATAGTGTGGCGATAAGCGAGGTGGCAAAGTTATCGAGGGGCATTATAATGAGGTTTTACTGTATTATAACTAGTGATGTACTGCACATGTAAGCAAAATAATTTTGGTTGGGACATAAAATCCCATTCATTTAATCATCGATTCATGGTAAAATATTAAAAGTTTCTCCTAAAATGTTTTTACGAACCTTTCCATAAACATACTGTGTTTTTATGTTCTTGGCCATGGCGTCCTCTTTCCATTCAGTCAACCATTGTGCAAACAAGGGATTGGGACATCTTGTAACTTTCTTCTTCCTCTTTCCATACAAAGGATGTGAATTCATCACTGGTATTTTTCTGAAATGAAAAAAGACCAATACTCTATTGACCACTATGGTAGCTCAGTTGCATAGTGCTTGCTTCATATGTGGGATGTCATGGGTTCAAACCCTAGATAGTGACTGTTCTTTCGCTAAGCAGTCCGCATTTAGAAATAAAAGTAACAGGGTACTTCAGAAAAGACCTTAAAAACTGATGACCTGTCACATTACAAGACCCTCCCTGTACATTGTCCTGAGCACGCTGCAAAGGAAAAAATTTCTGCCACTTCACCTATAGCTAGTGATCTTAATATAAGTGAAATATTCTTGAATGGGGTGTAAAACCCCATTTTATCAATCAGTAGACAGTAGTAACATCTCTTCACCTGTACATAGTACATACAATACCATGTAGCTACTGGTATATCGCTGCACATACAGCATAGCTGCCTGAAAAATGTTTAATGCTGGGATGCAACCTTTGAAAAAATAATCAAGTCCTTTTTTTCAATTATCTGATTAGAGTGGAGAAATGGAGTTTTATGGCCCTTCATAATTTTTTTTACACTTATATCAAGATAATCTGTTCGAAGATTAGGTGAGAAACTGGAATGCCGAAAAACCTAGCCCTTCTGCAGGGCTCTCACTGGGTCATTTTTTGGTGCCGATAATACTTATGGCATAATAATAATGACAGATTTTATATATTATTATCAGAAAAGAATACTTAAAAGGTATGTATCATGAAAATATTACAAACCTTGTTTGAATTTAAGTTATAACTCCCGAACTGCTTAGGGGCACTGTAAGAGGACACTCAAGGATACCCGTTACCTGTCTTTAGAAACCAATAATTCTGCCCAATAAATTTCACAATTCAAAATCTTATGTTTTTTTTTTTTTACAATTGCATCAACAGTTTGTAATTTCTGCTTAAAACGGTAATTTTGGAGTTTTCTGTTGCTTTTCTTGTTCACAATTGAAGCCAATGTGATGGTTATTTTCACAATATTGCAAGGGCCCCAGCACAGGGGCCAGTTTCAAAATAAAATTTAAAAATACCCATAAGTATATACCTGTGGGCGAAGCTAGTCATTTTGTACGATAACCATGTCCTACCGTACCATACATATATATATAAGATATAATGAACTTATTTGTTGATCATCAAAAAAAGGACTCTTTATTAAAGAGAAAACATATTTTAAAAGTATTACTTATTTAATATTAATTAGTGCTGATATGAGGAACAGGAAGGCATTGGTAAGATACTCCACAAATCATTTTGAAATTTTCATGATTCAGATCTAATCAGTGCCTGTAGATCTCAGCAAAGTTTTTAAACGTAGATTACCAAAGTCTAAGTGTTTTTTATTTGACGGTGTTCATTTTAATGAGGTTAGCAATAAAGAACTTTACTATTAAATGTAAGAAGTACATTGAGAGAGACAATAAAGAGTGGGATTCACTATAATATGGAATTTATGGTACGAATTGGTAACATTTCACTACAGTACAAAATGGTAGCTTTTCAATATGGTAAAAAATGGTTCGAGTGTATGGTACGTAATGGGCTATTCCATTTAATAAGTGCGCCCCCCTAAGGAAGGCATCATGTAGGGGGAGGGGGTAAATAATTCTTATGGAGGGGGGGTTGAAATGTCTATGTAGGGGGGTGTTTAGAAATTCAAAGCATGTGGTGGACAGACGTGTACTATGCAGAGGGGTAAGGAAGGCACCGATTATGGAGGGGGGGTTGAAATGGGGAAAATTTCTATGTAGGGGGGTATAAATTCTCCAAAACTTTATGTAGGGGGGTATGGATGACAGATGTGTACTATGCGAAGGGGTAAGGAAGGCACTGATTATGGAGGGGGGTGGAAATGGGAAAAATTTCCATGTAGGGGGGTATAAATTCTCCAAAACTTTATGTAGGGGGGTATGGATGACGGATCTGTACTATGCGGAGGGGTAAGGAAGGCACCAGTTATGGAGGGGGGTTGAAATGGGGAAAATTTCTATGTAGGGGGGGTATAAATTCTCCAAAACTTTATGTAGGGGGGGTATGGATGACGGATCTGTACTATGCGGAGGGGTAAGGAAGGCACCAGTTATGGAGGGGGGGTTGAAATGGGGAAAATTTCTATGTAGGGGGGTATAAATTCTCCAAAACTTTATGTAGGGGGGGTATGGATGACAGATGTGTACTATGCGAAGGGGTAAGGAAGGCACCGATTATGGAGGGGGGTGGAAATGGGAAAAATTTCCATGTAGGGGGGTATAAATTCTCCAAAACTTTATGTAGGGGGGGTATGGATGACAGATGTGTACTATGCGAAGGGGTAAGGAAGGCACCGATTATGGAGGGGGGTGGAAATGGGAAAAATTTCCATGTAGGGGGGTATAAATTCTCCAAAACTTTATGTAGGGGGGTATGGATGACGGATCTGTACTATGCGGAGGGGTAAGGAAGGCACCAGTTATGGAGGGGGGTTGAAATGGGGAAAATTTCTATGTAGGGGGGGGTATAAATTCTCCAAAACTTTATGTAGGGGGGGTATGGATGACGGATCTGTACTATGCGGAGGGGTAAGGAAGGCACCAGTTATGGAGGGGGGGTTGAAATGGGGAAAATTTCTATGTAGGGGGGTATAAATTCTCCAAAACTTTATGTAGGGGGGGTATGGATGACAGATGTGTACTATGCGAAGGGATAAGGAAGGCACCTGTTATGGAGGGGGGTGGAAATGGGAAAAATTTCCATGTAGGGGGGGGGGTATAAATTCTCCAAAACCTTATGTAGGGGGGAGGGGTATGGATGACAGATGGGTACGGTGTGTAGAGGTAAGGAAGGTACCTGTTATGGAGAGGGGGTTGAAATGGGGAAAAATTCTATGTAGGGGGTATAAATTCTCAAAAACTTTATGTAGGGGGGGGGGGTTTATGGATGACAGATGGGTACGATGTGTAGAGGTAAGGAAGGTACCTGTTATGGAGTTATGGAGGGGGGTTGAAATGGGAAAAATTTTTATGTAGGGGGTACAAATTCTCAAAAACTTCATGGGGGTGGTATAGAGGACAGATGAGTACCGTGCCGAGGGGCAAGGAAGGTACCTGTTATGGAGGGGGCAGGTTGAAATCTGAAAAAATTCTATGTAGGGGGTAAAAATCTGAAAAATTTCATGTGAGTATGGAGGGCAGACAGTTACTTTGCCCATTGGTAATTAAGTCACATATTATGGAGGGGGGAGGGGTGGTGCTGTGTGGGTATAAATTCTCCAAAACTTTATGTATGTGTGTGTGTGGGGGGGGGGGGGGGGTATGGATGACAAAGGGGTACTATGCAGAGGGGTAAGGAAGGTACCTGTTATGGAGGGGGTTTAAATGGGGAATATTTTTATGTAGGGGGGTAAAATATGTAAGTATGGAGGACAGACAGGTACTTTGCCGATTGGTAACTAAGTTGAAACGAGGAAAATATCTATGTAGGGGATAGAAATTCTGAAAAAAATAAATGTAGGGGGGATGAAGGACAGACGGATACTCTGTGGAGGTGCATTTCACTCAGTTTGAGTATCTTTTTAGCGTCGTATACAAGCTTAAGGAGAGATAATTAAGAATTTGTGAATTGGATTTTAAATAAATAATAAATCACAAATTATGAATGGTCAAATTAAACAAATAGATGATCTTAAAAGGCACTTACCATTGTAAAGGATTGTGTATAATTTATTGGAATTTCTTCAACAAAATGACAAACACTTGAATTTTCAATAGAAAAATTACAATTTGTAAATGTTAAAATTTGAAAAATATATAAAAAAAATTAATATATTATCGTGGACTATTTCATTACCTGCAAGCACCTTTGAAATTCATATTTTAATATGATTGCAAAGATTTGTATTAATTTCTTAATCAAAGTAATACAAATATTCACCGACCACTTTTTATATTTCCCCCCTTCTGTCATGTGAGCTTATGGCATAGCGCATTGTGTGTGTGTGTGTGTGTATGTGTGTTTGTGTGTGTGTGCACATTGTTTACACCTATTTTCGACTTCTCCTCAGAAACTACCAGAAAGATTTCAATGAAACTTGGTCAGAAGTATATATGGACCAGTGCAATTCAGATTTGTATGTGGGGTTGCCATGGCTACCATAAATAGGTCAAGGTTTCTCCGAAACCTACTACAGGAGAAAAAATATGTTAACTTGTGATATTTGGCCCTATTAGGATCTTAAATCAATTGTTTGTTAATTTTGTGAAATTCAGACAAAAAATAGTTTACAGGATTTTTATGTTTCTTTAAAAATCTTCAAACTTGACTATTTAATCAGATGATGACATGGGGTTTTCAGTCCTTCAAAATGGGGTCAAGGTCAATGACCTAATGTTTTATCTTTCTGATTTTAATTATTATCTGGAAAACTATAAATTTTTGTATAGGCATTTATACTAGAAGATTGTTTGTATTGATGTAATGATCAATTTGATATATAGAATAAGGTCATGGGTTAAAAGGTCAAGGTCACAGGGGGAACTTGAAAACTATTAACTTTTTGTATGGGCATGTATATTAGAATGTTGCAGGTATTGTTACAACATTCATTTTGATGTATACCGGTACTATGCATGGCCGTTTACTATACTATAGTAAAAAGCCATGGGTTCAAAGGTCACAGATGCATAATACCGAAATTGTAAATTACCTCTTAATTAACAATTGAACTGTTTAGAAATGCGGTTCATAGTCGATATGAACGCAATTGATATGCAAGCAAACTGAATAACGCGCGTTAGCGCGTTATGATTAGTTTGCCTTGCATATCAATTGCGTTCATATCGACTATGAACCGCATTTCTAAACAGTTCAATTGTTATATTTACGTTTAAAACTATTTTCTTTTCTTTTTCTTGGTTCAAAATCATTTTAGAAAATTTTAATTCCGCGCTTTGTCAATAACGATTTTCGATTAACGGAACAGCTGATGGAACAGCAGATCGTGACAGATTGTTGTGAATGGAATTCCCGTGACGTCACCAAGGTAGATCTTGCAGTTCATAGCCGATATGAACGCAATTGCTCTGAAACCTTGAGTAGAAGACAGAAAACAGACAAAATGTAAATATAACTATATAAATAAAACTTTTTGTATAGTCATGTACATTAGAATTTTGTTGATATTGACACGAAGATCATTTTGATATATAGATGAAAGTAATGGGTTCAAAGCTGGTCAAGGTCACCCTGTAGTCTCACTTAGCATACATTTGGAATTTCAAGGTAAAAAGGTAGGATTTTTATGTATGCTAAGTGAGACTGGAACATGGTTGTGGACCATGGAGAGAACAATAGAAATTAATTACAGGTAAACTAAAGTCTGTTTCAAAATAAAATGACATTATTGCAAATCAAAAAAGAACCATACAACCAATTTAACAAGAATTAAATGTGTTCAATTCTATTTTAATCTGAATACTGAAAACTGTTAAAGATGTTAGCCAATATCTTTCTAAAAATTTTATAATAATGATATAATCAAAATTATTTTTTAACATTCACATTTTCAAATTGTCAAAAAAGACAGAATTTTCACTATAATTAGCAGGTTATTAATTAAAATGACCTAAATTCATTTACCAATAAATAAGACTTCAGTCATGTATACTTTATCTACCTTTTTCAATTCGCTCTTCAGAGGTCAAAGGTCAAAGGGGAAAAACCCGGGTAAAACGAAACAGGAAATAGCGGTGTCGAATGTAAACACAACTGTCATCTTTAGACAGTCTAAATTTTCGATTTTATTAATTTTTTAATTTTTTTGCGCATATATTTATTTTTGCTACATATCTTACAATGGATCCTGGTGATCAAACTATAACTTTCAATGAATTTTGACGTGGAAAGTGGAATCGTTAAGATTTTTTCTAACCGAAAGGGGTCTAACCAAAGACGGCACTAAACAAGAACTGGCTGCACTCTGCTTTGCCGCTCATTCCATGAATATGCCAGTGGTACCTTCCTTCAGTCAGATTCTGGAGCAGAATAAACACGATTACAATAACTTGCTTAACGTTGATGGTGTTATTATCCTGATCCACGTAGCATATTTGACAATTGGCTTGATGAAAAAATAGGTGTGAGACGTTGGCCTCCAATTTATTTGTCGGACATTATCAATTACATGATGATAAATACAGATTCCCAGGGAAATATACAATCAAGGTTAAATGATTATAAAATAGGAAAAGCCTATGAGTATTATAGAGCTGGATATTTAGGACAAGTATACTATCATGATGTTCAAGGAAGAGCTGATTTGTGCATTTTAAAGTCTACATGCATTCCATCCCTGAAAGTGAAGGAAGACCCCCATCAAGTATGGGTAGTTTGCAACAAAGAGGGAGTTATAAAGTCAGCATATTGCACTTGTACAGCAGGGTAAGTTCAGATTTATTCTATAACTATTGACTAAAACATTAGCACTAGGCCAAATATATAATAATAATATAAACATGACTGTAGTTACTATATGTCAATATCATTGGAATTTTAAAAGATAATTTCAATATATATTACTCAAACTTTAGTCAGTATATTTATGAAAACAATTGTTATTTAGCTCTGATTACAGTGATTACAGTTTTTCACCATCAATATAATGGAATTTGTTTTTTTTTTTTGTTTTTTTTGCTTTTGTTAAAATTTGAATGTATACATTACTAACATTAACCCAATTACCAACTCTACTAGTATGGATTGGCTAATTCAAAATAATATTTGACGGTGAAAAACTGTTACAAGTACAATATGATGACTTTATAGCTCCTTCTTTGTAGCAAACTATATAAATTCTTGCTTTGTAGATTGGGTAGTACCTGTAACCACATAGCTGGTCTCTTATTCAGAGTCGAAGCAGCAAATAAATTGGGACAGACTGCATGTACATCTGTATCATGTGAATGGAATACACCATCAGCCCCAATGAATACAATTGTAGATGCCTGTCCAGAAAGACTAGTTGATGTTAATGTAAAGAAATCAAGACATGGAAAACTTGGTAAATTGATCTGCATAATTTTATTGAATACATGCATTAATTAGAACTAAAATACTCATAATAAATGCCTGTAAGACATTTTTGTACAAATCGAAATAGATTTAACTATCCTTTAATATGTTTATATTAATTTGTACAAATAATGCATAATATGTGGTAAAATGTTCTAAGAGTTACTGAATTCATGATCATTCAACAAAAAATATTAAGGCAACAATTACCAATGACTACCGGTAAATACACACACATATATACTGGAGGTTTAATATCAAATTATTAAACAAGTTTAATTATTTTCATGTGCCATGAGCCTTGGCAATCTTTCTTGTAACTTGTAAGATTCTTTTCTATCACATAAGTGATAAGTGATAAAATATGCAAAAATGAAAGAAAACAATGTTTTCTTACCTTATAAGATAGTGTGTTTTCAGGTTAAAAATCAAGATTTACATGGGAAAAGTGTGACATAACAATCAACACTGAGTGATGTGACATAAAGGAATTAGAGTGATGTCACAATGCCAATATTACACTGCTGGGTGTTTAATATCGAAAATATGTGATGGCTTTATTACATGTACATCAAATGTATAAAATTAAACTCTTATCAATAGTTCATTTAATTAAATTTCTTGTAAAGAATTGCCTTCTTGCACATATACAAATACACATATTACAACATGGAAAACATGTACCGGTACATATATTTCAAGCAGAAACTACATGGACAACTTAAGTTATATAAATTTTTCATCTTGAATTGTTATTTGATGACGGATTTTTAGAGTAGCAATATTTGTTAAATTTTTTGTTAAAGACTCATATTTTGCTTTTAACAGCTAAAAGACCTCTGGTGAACCAGTCGAAGAATACCTATCAGCCATGTGAAGATATTGACAAGTCAGAAATGTTGAAAGAATTGGCTTCTGCATTAAAAGATGATCTTCCCAATGCTTGTTTGTTTAAAGGTATGATAAATTAGTGATGATCAATGTTGAGGTGAATACCTAGCTAACTAGGTGATTCTGACTATCAAAACTAAAAGTTTAAAGACTTGATAGCTGAAGTTTCAAACTTTTGACTGGCACTTACTTTTCAAACACATTCTTGACATTTACTTACAGATCGCAATATCTCTCACAGTCTCACTAAGCACAGTTCTTAGTGAAAAAATGTTTGTCAGTTCTCTTGCCAATGTTTGGTGGATTTCATTTGGTACTCTGGTTTTCCCCAGAACTAAATGCCTTAATATTAATATAATGAAATACTCTATTCAAACACTAACAAGTGAAATAATGCATTCAAGCATTACTAACCAAAAACATTTAAGGAAATATTTTTTTTTAGACATTTGGAGTTTTAAAGAAATCTATATAAAGCCTAATTTAACAATACACAAATATGTTAGGTTGATAACTCCTGCCTGAGAATAGTGATTTAGCTCATCAGATGCTATGATTGTTTTAAAATCTAAATCACTCCACAAAAGTAAATGGACTGAAATTTAAGGTTGAATTAAAAATCTACCTTAACAAGTTATGTATTTTCCTAATAAATTCATTAGCCATTACCTCTCAACATTCAAGAATGTTAAACAATTTATAAAATTCAGGAACAAAACTATACTCATTAATGATCATATTCACATTATGATAATTAACAAGAAGTAACCAATGAAGTTAACTAGTAAGTAATCAGTACAAGTTATGTACATACTTATATTGTGTGTGTATATATTATTATATATATATATATACCCAAAACATTCATTGTTTTAAAGATTTGTAAGATGGTATTAGGTTGATTTTATTTCTGTTTATCTAATTTTCAGTAATACTATTACATGTATTCATGAAGACCAGTAGTGTGTAGTTATATTTTTGAAATTGCCCTAAACTTTTTTGTCGAGTAGACTAAATTTTCAGTTGTATATAGATCATGGATATTAAGTGACCTAAAATTCTGTAAACACTCTTAGGTAAATGTTTCTACTTTTACCATTTAGGTATTGAATGTGATAAAGAAAGTGAAATTCCAGAATTAAAGAGTTTTACAGAGCCCAAGAATCTTGATGTACAGAGGTACACTATGGCCAGTATTACCAATGGCACTGAAAATGTTGAGGACTTGTTGCAGAAGATGCCAGTTTACACAAAACAAGAAGTTGATCATATTTCAGCTGTAACTGTGGGTCAGTGGACAAATCAACTTTGGCATGACATGAGGAAGGACAGGATTACATCATCAAAATTTCATGCAATTGTAACAAAAGTTAATACATTACTTACTAAAGAAAACACTAACTGTGAGTACTTAGTAAGTAATGTATTCGGGTATTGTACTCCTAATCCTAATATAAGAGCAATAAAGCATGGGAGGGAAACCGAGCCAGAGGCAAAGGAAATATATAAAAGAGTAATCAAGTCATCTGGACATACTGCCATTCAAGTGGAAGAGTGTGGCTTGTTTATTCATGCAAGTTTCCCTTATCTTGGTAGTAGTCCAGACTTGCTTGTCTCATGTGAATGTTGTGGTCAGGGTGTAGTTGAGATCAAGTGTCCACTTATTGACAGATGTCAAACATGTACAGATTTCTGTAGTTGTAAATTACCAGCCTTTTTACAAAGAGACAACGGTAATATATCATTAAAACGCAATCATGCATACTATGCACAGATACAGGGGCAGCTGGCACTTTCCAACGGCATTATTGTGATTTTTTTGTTTATACATGTAATGGTTACTTCATACAAAGACTAAATTTTGACAGTTCATATTTTTCAAAAATATTGAAAAATTTAATATACTTTTTTGAACACATAATTGCTCCTGAGATTATATAGAACTTTAAAGAATAACCAGGTCTGTAATTTGCAGGCTGAATCTGAAACACAGACTGTAAATATCAAATTACAAACAACTTATTTTTGCCCTATGTGTCATAATGTTGTTAAAGAAGTCGAAAATGTAAAAATGTTTAGTGACCAGAGTTTAAGTTGTGATGTTTGTAACTTCTGGTTCCATTTTAAATGTGTCAAAATGAATAAGAGCAAAGTTGTCAAGATTGTTAATTGGACATGTCCACAATGCACACAGAAAACAAATTGAATTGTTTAAATTCCATTAACTTAGCAATTTTGAAAAATCTATCTGTGGTATTGCCAATGTAAATAGTACTGTACAAGGGCATTGTTTATAGCTCTTTTGGTTAGCAATGGTAATTTTTTAAGTTTTCATATATAAATGGTTGTATATTGAGAAGGTATACAGAGGTGTGTTCCAAGGTTCAGATCTAAATAAGGTAGAAGTACTCCCCTGAATCTACTTAAGCAATTTAGTTTGAACTAGTTTAGACAGAAAATCAACTATTTGTATCTTGGAATTGGAGGGTACATGTTACAAATAGCACATATAGTTTGGATCATGTCATCCAAGAGAGGCAGCAAAGAGTAAGTGGAACTTCAAACTTTAATGAGCGGAAGCTTTTAATGCGTTTAATAGCCTGCTCAACATGTATCCTTCGATTGGCAATTTGTTTTGTCAATCTAACATCTGAAGATGACATTTGAGCGGCACCTCTACGACCAGGTGGTATCAACAGTTCAGCTCCCTTAAGGGCCAAATCTTCTCTGATTAAAAATCCCTTATCAGCCATTATGGTGTCATACATTTGTACCATATCCATGAAGCCACAATTCTTGGTAATGAACTTGTCGCTATGTCTACCACCATAGCAGTCCGATACAAAATTGATTAAACCAGATGGGTTTATACTTAATAAAATTTGGCTGTGTGGTGGGACTTGTAATCACTCCAAGTTTTGTAAGCCAAATTTGGATTATTGGGAGTTTCTAAAAATACCTCTGTACAATCATAATGTGTCTTACATTACTATATTTATGATTTTTAAAGGATGGGGGCAAGTTGGACTTGACAACTTCCTTAGGGGGATTGAAAACCATAGCTCCTAGTTTTAGCCAATAATTTTACCCAAGTTGTGAAAATAGAGGAAGCATGAGCAGTTAGATATACCAAAACGGTCAGACAAATCCTCCAGTGTTAACCTAATCTTAACTTCATAAGAGTCAAAATAATTCATCTTTCTGGTTAAACACCTTTCTCTTGTGTGATGACTTTTTTCTTGGTCTTCAGTGGGTTGCATGTTTTTTTAGGACCTTTCCAATAATTAATAGTTTTTACTTTCTTTGTTATTATTTTGAATGTTTTGTTGAAGGAATTTATTGTTTGGATTCCTGTGTAGTACTTGCACTTTTTGTCATCCTTCACCTGTGCTAACTACAAATTCTTTTTTATTTTTAATTTCATATTTCTTTTTATAAAAATCAACCTGCTCTGTCAAATCTTTAATTTTATTTTGTAATCTTTTTATTTCATTTGATTTATTGACACATGGTTCACATTTTGGAATACATGTATAATCAGATCTCTTTTTTACATGATAGTTATCAACATGATCAGACTGCTCACATATATTTTCTTTATTTACATTTGAGTTATATGATTGCAGTGAAGTGCTCTCTCAAATTTGTTTTCTTTCTGGGTATTTGGTCTGATCTGTCACGTGGAGCTGGTCTTGCTGGTTTGACTTCTACAAAAGGCAAATACCCTAGCTCCAAAGTGGGAAAGGGATGCATTTACTGGGCTCCCATCCACAAAGTGTTTTGAACAAATTCTGGATTCTGTTGTTGGAATCCAGTTAGCTGTCCTTCCTTCCTATTCACAAGACTTATCCATTTTAACCGACCCTGTGGATTCTTTCGTTCAGTTGGGAAAGGGAAAAGCTTAAATGGAGGAGGGCAGACACATGACGCTTGGCCCAAATTGCATTTGTGTTTTTCACATATGTTCTTGCTCCATTGTTCGAGTGTGTACCAACTGTTAGTACAGGAAAGTAACTGAACAACTTCTTCGTGATAGTTTTTTAGACATCCAACACAAAAAAAACTGGTAACAATCACATAAACAATGAATGAAATTAACTGTATATTAAATCAACTTATTCATAACCGATTAACTGAATATCTGGAAAATGAATTATAGACAGATTCTTAAAATGTCTAATTTGTAATGAATAATGATTCGGTATTACTTTGTTTATTTGTAAAGTATTTGTGTCTGTTGCTTGTACATAATTTGAATCGATGCATTACACTGTAAGAATGCCAGTCAAACAACACACCATTTAATTTATAAAATAAATTCAACAAAAATTATCACCATAATAAATCAAACATAGGAGCATATATCTATATACACCATCCTCTTGAAGAAAGTTATCAGATATGTACTTTATTAGGAAGGTTCTTAAGTGTAAATGAAAAAAAATAATGTCCTCAAGTCAACAAAAGTTCATTTAGAAGTTACTAGTATCAAAGTTTTTATTATAATTGCACAAAATGCAGCTAATATTTCAACAATGACGACTTAAATCCAGAGGTTTTTTTCCCTATCAGTTTTTAAAATGGTATGCAGATAAGATACGCATAGTGTATATTGATGTACACTCCTGTGTTTGAAATTTCAAAAATATAAGAAATATTCGTGAAAGCAACATTAAGCATAACAAATAGTGTTGTATTTAGCAGGTCTTATCTCATCCTACTGATTTATTCAACTCCCGATTTTTGGACAGACACCAGATGAACTGGTGTCAAGTGGTGTGGTTTTATGTACTTGTGTAGGGCCCTAACAATCCCAATTACTGTACTTTTAATAAGGATACAAAGAATCTTTCACTGTGTTTGTTGAAAATCCATAATATAGTTTAAGTATCCTACTATATGTAATTTTGTTTACTTATATTTAGAGATGTCATTCTTGCTGTTGGCATATGCAATATTTCTAAAGGGCCTTTATCAGACTGATGGTTTCATTCTCAATTGGGGTTTTATTATAATTATTTGTATTCTCATTATTTTCTTAATAAATTTCTTAATTTGTGTCGCTAGCAAAACAGAAGGTGCTTACTGTTCCTTAGAACCTGGTCTCGCCTCCATTAACTTGGGGTGTTTTTGTGCGTTTTTGATAATGCGTCCGTTATTTTTCAGTTCTTGTTGATCAATGGATAGGTACTTTTGTGTTTGTTTAAGTAAGATCAGTTGCACATTATATGCAGTATCCCTATTTGTACAAGTTTCTACTCCCAGGCCCTGGTTTTACAATCATTCCTTAGCTAAGATTTTCTTGCAAAATTTCAGATCTTTATAATTATGTTAATTTTCAAGATATTGAGAAATTTAAGGTGTCATTTTTTAAGATCACTTCTAATCTAGATTAAACATTTGTATTTAATTTTGACAAAAATATTCAATAGTAGTTCCAAAAAGAGATTACATAAATTTGCTAATATAAGTTATGGAACATCTGAGCTAAGGAAATGATTGTGAAACTGGGGCCTGGTGCTACTTGCAAAGTAAATTATCAGTAGAGGTCCATTGTTCTTGTTTGAAAGTAGTAAGTATAAGTTAACAGTAAATTATGTATCTTGTTATTGTTTATTAGATCTATGTGAAAAATACAATAATAAATATTTCAGTGATTTGATTTACATTAGATTTTTTGTTGTTATTTATTGAAATTAATCAGACAATATTTTATTCTATTTCCAGTCGAAAAAGACTTGAAATTTATGGCCATAGACATTATCACAATATCCAAGTCCCCGTGTACACAGTTCATATCACTCAAGGCTTCGGTCATTTTATCCAATATAGAAAAAAGAATTAAATAATACGCTGGGAACGAATGATATGTGTTCTTGGTATTGATGAGTCATTTGGCTCAATTTCAAAATGTAAATTTCGCGGTATCATCATTAACATGGCTGACATGCATGGACTTCCAGAACGATTTTCAGTACAAAAAGTCTGTATGAAATATTTTAACAAGTGCCTGATGAAAAAAGACATGCATCTATAAATTCTGAAGAGCCGTGTGCGTTTCCACGGTGTTGTATTTCTTTAAAATTGCTACTAACTTGAATGGTACCAATCACCTGCTAATATGACAAGTCGTGATTTTTTTCTTTGACGTTAGCGACTTTTCCCCTTTGCCCTTTGACCTTACCGATTTGTCGCTTACAACAACGAAGTGTGAAGTCGTATAATTTTTACATCGGCGATCTTTAAATGTAACTGTTGTTTCTTGTCCCCCCCCCCCTTTACATCAATTGAAAATTACGGCCGAGTTGAGCATCATAATCGGGATTTCAGTTTAAAATTTATCCGGGACAATCGGGGATATTGTGTGAAAATTCAGGACAGAATTTTTTTTATTATGGTACGAAATGGACATGGTACAAAATGATATTTGATATGGTACGAAATGGATGATACGAATTCGTCATGGTACGAAAATTATGACTGTAATTGTCTGTGGGCACCAGGCCCATAATTTCTCAAAAGGATGAGGTAAAGCCCTGTTCTGACCAAGGACCATGAACAGCTGATGAAATAATTTCTGACTCCGATTACGATGAGGGAAGATCAGCAACTCCCACACCTCATTTGTATTTTCCCTAAATAATTCAAGCAATCCAGGCACCTGTATCTTTAAATCAATTTGAAATAAATATATGTATGAAGAAGTAAAATAATTAATCTAAGCACAAGAGTTTGTGTTTACCACTCTGCCTATCTTCAAATATGGCGCCAAAACGAAGTTACAAATTGCTAACCTATCATTGGTTAAAATATCATTTGTGTTAAAATACTTTACTATTCTTTTTAACCAAATCTATTTTCTAAAATATAAATTGACTTTTGTTTTATTATATACTTCGTATACTGAGTTTACAAGAGATTTAGGATCACCGCAAAATGAAAATATTCAGCCCGAAACCTATGTACACTTCCGGTTTAGAAAAATGTTTACATCGACAACGAGCTGTTGAACATTTTGAGTCAAATCCATCTTTCCATTTGGTATTTTAGAGATGGCTACAGTTACAACACCAGACGAGGCACCAGAAGAAATTGTCAGGTATTCTTTGAATGTCTAAAAAAGTAGAATATATGTTTAGAGAATGAATTTTAGATTAAAATTTGTAGCATCATGATCATCACTTTCCCCTTGCACTTTCCTCATGGCCATATTATCTGTATTCTGTGATCACACTAGAATGTTGTGCAAGGAGTTAAACATTTCTTCATTAAGGTCAAAGAAACAATGTGTTTTCGGTAAAGGGCCTTGAAAAATTAAGAGAAGAAGGTAGACATTTTTTTATTTTCTTTTACATTGATTATATGAGGCAAGTTGAGTAATGGTGTTTAACGTCCCAGTCAAGAATATTTCACTTATATCGAGATGTCGCCAGCATTAGGCGAAAATGCAGAAATTTTACCAGTACGTTGCGCTGATGGCTTTAAACCGCAGAGTTCTTTAGCATGCCAATCTTACTGTGACATGGAACCTCGTTTATTTTAAGTTCCCATCCGAAAGAACCGTGACTTTCATTTCATAATGCAGAGTGTTTAGTGAAAGAACAGTCACTACCAACTTTCAAGTCTTGGGTCAGACCGGGCCAAGATTCGAACCCACAACCTCCCACTTACAGAGTGAACACTATACCAACTTTAACAGTCAGTGCTTGTCAAAATATGGACACAAAAACTTTAGGGTAGGCATGAAAATTTAGTGTCATTTAGGGACACACATTTTTTTGGCCTAAGCAAAGTTTGAGTAAATGCAAACAAATAAATTGAAACTGAGTTTGTGTAATATTGTATTATCTTTCAGTGGTGGCAATGACAAATGGTTGGATGCCTACCACGATCCTGTGGCATCTCTGTATACCATGACACAATGTATAGCTTTATCAGACATACAAGCAGATGGCGACTGGAAACTGGTTATTGCTGATCTTGGTACAGGATCTTATAATATGAAGTTAAAGGTTTACAAAGGTAATCACAACTGTAAAAAAGGAATACTGTAAATATATATAAAATAAGTTTTATGTTGTATATAATTTTACTGGTTGCATTTTTGAATACATGTAGTTTATTTTATTTGGCATCTAGAGTTCTAGAAAAGAAAGATGTACCTATAAAACCTATTTTAGGCTATTTATAGAAGAATTCACATAAATCATGAAAGAAGGGCACAGTGACCTATTTTCTGTTTTTCACATTAATCTTTCCAAAAGTGTAATTAAATACCAAATTTTAATCATGTATGTTAAATAATGTTTGAAAAGTAGGAAATGACTGAATTAGATGTAAATATGAAGTGTTATAAAATTATCTTTATTTAAACCCAGCTACAAGATATTGCTTATTTTTAAATCACCAGTAACAAGATCTTTATTAAATCAATGAAAATCAAGGTCAACCAATCTCGTAATGTCATTTTGAAATGTGTACAAGTATAAGTGCTTTTTTTATCCATAAAAAGACAAGACTTGCTCTCCACTGTGTGATCTTGTTTTATTGATTATCACTGATTATTTTATCATTTTCATTATAGGAACCAATTTAATGAGTGAGAACACTATTATAGACTTACCTACTGGTGTTGTTACTTTTTATATGGACATCCATGAACCTCGGACACCAGGTATGAATACATAAAATGCCATTATCATGGATTTAGATGAAATTTGGTACCAATAATCTGTTGTCTGTGTAGATAATCAAGACGTGTTCATTTTCGTTATCTTGAAGGTGGGTGGGTGGGTGTAAATTGCTTAATTGAATATGTAGTTAAATACCCGGGGGAACTAATTCTGAATGGACATACCGGTAAGCTGGTTACGACACTTTAATCATACCAAGCAAATGCTTTCACCTATGAGTTAATCCGATTAGTGACCATCTAAAACTTCGCGATTTTTAAAACCACAGCTTGTCACGTCAGACGCCTGTTATTAAAACCTTACACAATGAGCTGAATGGTGTATACAATTTGCCTTGATAGATCGAAGAAGGTTAAGCGTGTCGAAATGGCTTTGGGGTATTCTGTTAATCACTGACTGTGGAAGTAGAAGACTGCCCACTTTTAAGTTAACACCAATGAAATTTCTCCTTTTACTGACTGACACTTTCCTAATGACCGGTATGTCGTTTTTTCCCTTTAACCGGACTTTATATAGTGTGTTGAAATATATTGGAAAATTGACGCTATGGTGATGCATAAGATAAGAATTATATTAAAATTTGAAATGAAATTTAGAACATTTTTTGAAAAACTATTTTGTTCCCTTAGTCGTGATCACGATCTATGAGGCACCAATATTTATTTTTCCCGAAATCATACTCGTAAAATTAAGGCAAAAATTGTAAATAAAATTAAGTTATTATAACTACCATTTTGTATATTATAGGATAATTATTTTGTTGTAAACATTTCAATTTAATGTACCATTTCCATGAACATTGCCAAAATATTGTACTATATTGTATATACACTCATAAGTTGTAAAACTTTCAATGAAAATTATATATATATATATATATATATATATATATATATATATATATATATATACACGAAAAATGAGGAATATTCTTGACCGAACGAAATATTCTTAACTAGGGTTAAAAAAATTCATATATTTTGACTGAGTAGATATATCGTTATGATCATGAACCTCAAACATATAGGAATAACCGATATAAATACGATGTGTGTTGCGCATTGAATCACGATTATTAATCAATAAACTTTTTAAAAAATATTAAATAAACATCACAAAGGGTAACTTTTATTATATTTTATTTTGGATTTTACAATAATTCCAAGTCCATCGGTGTTTATACTGTCTGACGACATCGGGAGGGCACATGGGTATATCCTCATGCAATGTCGACACGCTCCTATATTACCTGGATCTACCTACCCATAATTAGAAGGTCTTACATTCACACCTAAGACAACGATCTTAATCAACTCATTCTTTAAGACCAGTCGTTAATTACTGTGTTTATTCAGTGACACTCGCCGATCCGTCACTGGCTTCAATGTGTTATCACCTGTTAATTACTGGTGACCAAGATACCGGTGAACTTTGAAAACTTGTGGCCAGAAAAATCGCAAAGCGCCGTTTTTTTGTCGCCAGTTAAAAAAAAAGTGGCAATTGGCGACATTGGCGATGCCCAGCGCAAACCCTCCCATACGTGTTCATTCATTGTAACACGCGGCGACACCGAATCAGAGGCCTGAGAGGGGTTCTACGAGTTTTCTTATTCAATGAAATTCATTGAAAACGTCACTTCCTATGCCGAGAAGGCCTTCCAATGTACGATTTTTCTCAACCGAAAACTTTAATTTAAATCTACTTTAACTTTCAAAGAAATCTAAAAAAGTAATCAAGGTAGGATTTTTTTTAGTTTACTAGGTCGGCACTGTACAAATGTACTTCAAACACAACTGCCTTTAGAATGTAACCGTTCATCAAGGCAATATATACACAACATTAAAAACGCATGTGACGCGAAAATCACCAAATTTACCTGTTGATTAATAACTAAACAACAACATCTCTTGTTCATTTATTGTTTTATTCAATCTTGTAATTCATATATGAAGGGACGTAACTTTGATGTAAGACTACCTGCACATGCAGGTACCCGACTCGACTAGTGTATTACGTCAAATGTTGTATGTGTCAAAAAGTATCCTTTTTGGCGACACAGTAATGAAATTGGCAACACAATTTTACACCAATTGGGCCTTTTCACCAGATATATGCCATAAATTATTTATGGATGGTGGGGAATCATACGTAACTGGTATCCCAGTTACAATCTCTAGTTATTATTGATAATATTATTAACCCCAATTTCTCAATGAATCAAGGTTGCACTGATACTTTATTGCTGTAATAGGCCAGATTGGACCCTTACCACATATATAGTAAACCTTGATTCATCACCACCATTTGTTCAGTAAATTTAAGCATTATAAAGGAGGTTTGCATTAAATAGAGTTAGGCTAATAAATCATAGAAGAAATGGAATTTGGGAAGTGAGTATAGAGTGGCGATAAGCAAGGTGGTAGAGTTATTGAAAAGCAATTTAATGAGGTTTTACTGATTATATTCTATGGAACTTTGTGGATGAAAGATAGAAAATAAAATATTTTTTTTAACATTATCTTCTTTTCAGCTATTGCTGTAGCATCTGGACCATATATTTATGTATACAAGAATCTCAAGCCATACTTCAAGTTTACCTTACCAACATTAGAAGTTAATCCCATAGAAATGGATCTCTGGGGTCAAGTCAAGGAGGTTTGTTTGTAACTTGCATAATCATATTTTTATGTGAAAAATTTGAAAAAAGAATTCTACATCTATCAGTATTTGTTATGATTGTCTATTATTGTTAATATATATTACATTAGAGGCCTTAGTCGTCAAGTGGTACAAAGCACACAGGCCAGGCACAGGGTTACCAGTTGTAGTGCCTCCCATTAACAAGGTTCAAATACAACTCATAAGATTCTAGTGAGAAATTTAGTTTTTCAGTTTTTTTTATGGAGTTCAGCAGTTTTTTTCCCAATCATTTGGGTTCCCTCTGCCTTCCTAGAATTGACTGCCTTGATATAATCTTGAAGAATCTTCACTGAGTGCATAGGGCACCAGCATTACCACTAGGTATAATTTTCCAGGTAATAAATCAAACTTTTCCACTAGAAGTCAGACAAGGTTAATAATTGATGGATCGCCGACCACGCCCACAATGTTCTGACAAAGGCCGCCATCATGGTACCAAAGCAGTGTCATGGCAACTTATGACATACTAGTGTCAGTGACGACATTAAATGGCACAATTCAGGCAGAGTTTTCATTCCTTTTGCGTGTAATCCAAGCATGCCAGGCCTTTGTCGGAACATTGTGGGCATGGTTAGCGATACGTTAATTTTCTATAACGGTGTAAGTTTGATATCTGAACGGGGTTTTGCAATTGTACCATGTGATCATTATCCTATTTCATTTGTGCACAACATTCTGCAAAATTAAAACATTAAAAATTCCTGGAAAAATATCAATGTAATGGGAAATATAATTTAAAAATTCCATATCCATGTACGATAATAGTTTGAACTTTCACACAAAGATTAAGGAATCAAATGATATGCTGGTGAACCCCATTTTCATTTTCACAATCGGTACCATACTATTCTTTACTGGATTTTGTTATTTGGTTTTAATATCTTTTATTCATCTCCGATTTGAACATCATGATAATTTAAAGTTGTTTCTAAAGTCTTATTTGGCCAAATTCTCCAACAGAAGAGATGAAATTAAGTCCAACTAAAGTCTTATTCTCTTCTGTAACTTTTCAAGGAAATTACTTTTGTTGTTGTGCAATAATTTTTTTATGCTAAATTTGTAAACAGTTGTATTTGTTTTTTGTTTTAGAACAAAATAAATATATTTGTATTAAGGGAGATGTTAGAGGGCATGAGGTATGTCTTAGAATATAATCATAGTGTATTATGGAAAAACTTTGAATCATTCACCCATTTATCAATTACATGTATACTGGTACAAAACAATCATTAGTCAGATTTTGGCATTTTTTAAAAATGGATTTGGCAATAAACGGAGGGACTAATAGAATATTACACTGGTAACAGGGTAAGACAGAGATATCTCAAACGAGGATGAATATTTTCCTGTCCAGAACGAGCTTTAGCGAGTTCTAGACATTGAAAATATTCATCCGAGTTTGAGATATCTCTGTCTTACCCTGTCACTGGTGTAGGATTCTTTTTCTCACACATTTGCAACATATAACATGATTTGTAAACAAAAAATTGCATAAAATGTTAAGTTTTCATGTCACCATCCATGCCTGCTGAAAATGACGTAATCATTTTTTGTTGACGTTCTCACATAAAATGATTATGACGTAATCAATTAAGCGTGTGTAAGTGATTGTGACATTTAAAATATTGTTGGTTGACTTCGGAACTTTTCTCATGTTATTCAGTCCTCCAAACGATAAATCCAGAGCATGTATAACTATGCGGGAAATTCAGTGTGTAGCCTGTCTCAACCCTAGGGTGAGACAAGGAAATCCCACATGGGTAAAAATGCGGGATTTCCATGTTACAAGTGTGAGAAATGTATATCGTTACTGGTACAGTAAAACCTAGGTTCACTGTCACAATTTGTTCAGTCAGATTTTGGCATTATAAAGTTACATGTACAAAAAATGTATTTGGTTATAATTTGAGGAGCACTTAGAAGATATGGGTCTTCAAAATATTGTGGCAATAAGCAAGGTGGCAAAGTCATTGAGGAACATTATGACAAGATTTTACTGTGGCAATAAGCAAGATGGCAAATTTGTCAAGGGGCATTATAAAGAAGTTTACTGTAATTTTTTTTTAATTTTTAAAATTAATTCTAAGATGAATCACTTAAGGTACATTAAGCATAGTTAAGGCAATATTGTTAAGTTTATTTGTTGAAAAACAAAATGATGTCATGAATGGAATACCCACTGCTACTTCTGGTATAACTAGGGAATGTAAAAACCCCATGACAGTAAGCAATTTTTGTGAAGGTATGAATCTAGTAACACTATCATACAAATACATAAAACTAATGTTATAAGAAGTACATTTCGGATACCATGTAAGAATGTATTATTGTAAGCAATGGCATGTTGTTATTTAATGTATTTGTTATTTTACCACTTAGATCAGAGGGTGTGCCTTTAACAGTGAGATCATTACGATATCTACAATTAACAGATGTGGCAGATTTTGAAGCTTTTGTAAATCTGTACAAAAATGCACCACTCCGTAGGCAGGTCAGTCAACTTGTTATTTGCTCTCTCTCTCTCTTTTTAGTTTTGAAACATTAGACATTAGAAGTAATACATATATTTTTACATGTAATGTCAGTACATTACAGTTGATACAGGGTTCGTACAGGCCTGGTAAAGTCCTTAAATTTTTAGGTTTGCCCTAAAAAGACCCTAAAAACAAGTCTGACCCTAAAAAGCCCTTGAATTTATCCTGAAGTTCCAAAAAGCCCTTGAATTTTGCCAGTTAGGTGTCTGTATTTGGATATTAAGTGGTTGCGAATAGACTTGATATACTAACTAGTATATAAATAATTAATAAGTTGCATTGAAATGGGCAATTTAAAGGTACCTGACCTTCCCAAGCGCCTAACTTCAACCTCCCCTTCAAGTGTCGTTACTATGGACACATAAGTAATGGTTTTATTGAATTAATTGCCTTTGCACTAATATTTAATTTGCTAAAATTGTCCCTTTTATTAGGCCGCAAATTTGCAAATAAGACCCTAAAAAAGACCCTGAAAAGTCCTTAAATTTGGAGTCCAAATGTCTTTATGAACCCTGTTATATGATGTGTAGGAAATAGCAGAATTTCAGTTTTTTTTATTACCGGTTAGTTTGCATGCACAAAGTACTGGTGAGATTACACATATCATACCACAGATATGTATTCAAGTTCAGTATGAGGTCCCACATCACAGGTACTGATTTCAAGTCTGCTAGACGTCTACTTCCCGTTTCCTGACTTAGTTTATTTTTCAACATTTATGGTCAATGGTTGAAAATTTTCATAACACTTTTTTCAGTCACTTGAAATTTTGTATGTGACTTCAGTATGAGGTATGGGGTTTATTTTTCAACATTTATGGTCAATGGTTGAAAAATTTTCATAACACTTTTTTCAGCCACTTGAAATTTTGTATGTGACTTCAGTATAAGGTCCCATACCACAAGTGCCAATTTCAAGTCTTCTGGACATGTACTTACATTTTGTTTGTACTCTAACATATGTTAAAAGCTGGAGTATACCAAGTGAGCAGTAGCTCACACATTTCTTGTTGTACCTGAATTAGAATTTAATTTGTTACTGTACATCTATTTCAGACTGTCATTACTTGTTTAAGTACATTGAAGAAATCAATGGCAGATGAAGATGCAATTAGTTGTTTAGTACTTGGTACAGAAAGTAAAAGTGTGTATGTACTAGATCCTGAGGCATTCACAGTACTAACTACGGTAGGTACCAGTACTTCATTCAGAGATTTAATAGTAGTATGTACTAGATCCTGAGGCCTTTACAGTACTAACCACAGTAGGTACCAGTACTTCATTCAGAGATTTAATAGTAGTATATACTAGATCCTGAGGCCTTTACAGTACTAACTACGCTAAGTACCAGTACTTCATTCAGAGATTTAATAGTAGTATATACTAGATCCTGAGGCCTTTACAGTACTAACTACGCTAAGTATCAGTACTTCATTCAGAGATTTAATGGTAGTATGTACTAGATCCTGAGGCCTTTACAGTACTAACCACAGTAGGTATCAGTACTTCATTCAGAGATTTAATAGTAGTATGTACTAGATCCTGCGGCCTTTACAGTACTAACCACAGTAGGTATCAGTACTTCATTCAGAAATTTAATGGTAGTATGTACTAGATCCTGAGGCCTTTACAGTACTAACTACGGTAGGTACCTGTACTTCATTCAGAGATTTAATAGTAGTATATACTAGATCCTGAGGCCTTTACAGTACTAACCACAGTAGGTACCAGTACTTCATTCAGAGATTTAATAGTGGTATATACTAGATTCTGAGGCCTTTACAGTACTAACTACGGTAAGTACCAGTACTTCATTCAGAGATTTAATAGTAGTATATACTAGATCCTGAGGCATTTACAGTACTAACTACGGTAAGTACCAGTACTTCATTCAGAGATTAAATAGTAGTATATACTAGATCCTGAGGCGTTTACAGTACTAACTACAGTAAGTATCTGTACTTCATTCAGAGATTAAATAGTAGTATATACTAGATTCTGAGGGGTTTACAGTACTAACTACGGTAGGTACCTGTACTTCATTCAGAGATTTAATAGTAGTATATACTAGATTCTGAGGCATTTACAGTACTAACTACGGTAAGTACCAGTACTTCATTCAGAGATTTAATAGTAGTATGTACTAGATCCTGAGGCCTTTACAGTACTAACTACGGTAAGTACCAGTACTTCATTCAGAGATTTAATAGTAGTATATACTAGATCCTGAGGCATTTACAGTACTAACTACGGTAAGTACCAGTGCTTCATTCAGAGATTAAATGGTAGTGTTTACAGTACTAACTATGGTATGTACTAGTATTTCATTCAGACAATTAATAATGGTTTAAAAGTTTAATATAAAGTTCCAAATTATCAATCAAAATATCACTCACTGCCTAGTTTAAATTCCTCTTTGGGATTGATTTATTCAAGGATGGTGATTTTTCCCTGGATATGCTGGTTTTCTCTGGACACAATAATTAAGACTGGACAAAAAAAAATCTGTTTCCCTTCACATTGCCCAAAACATACTGCAAAGGTAAGAATTTCTTTGATTTTACAAATAGCTGGCGATGTCTTGATATGAGTGAAATATGTTTGACTGGGGCATAAATCCTCATTTAACATTTAGTCTTGTTGGAAGTACTTTTTCCTTCATTGTCAAAATAATGAAACAAAAATTACAGATCTTTTTTCATCTATTATTTTTAAAATCTTACTTGTGTACAGTGTGAAAGAAGTTTGAATTTTGAATTTTTCATGTGGTAAATAAAAGTGAATGACCAAGCAGTTTATGAAAATAAATAAGTCATTATTAATGGAACTGGTAGAGTTACTTCCCTTACCACATTTTACTAAAAAGTGTATTTGGAGTTAGTTGTGTGCGGTATTACCGGTATACCGGTTTACCGTGGTACTGACCAGGTACCGGTAATACCACGTTAAAGTCTTTGAATACCGGTATTTAGTATGTTTAATGAGGGGAACATTTGAGTGATTTATACTGTGTTCAAATACAATATTATGTTGACAATTGCTGAAATAACAGTTTGAATTTTGATGTGTTCGTTTGAATTTTGTTAAAATCTTTGTTTGACAATAATCTTATAAGATTTAGATTTCAAGTTTTGAATAAACTTGGTTGAAATACAGACAATTCTGTGAATTTTATTGTGTTAGCATCCTTGATATTCTCAAAATATCCAATGCCCAAATTCCTTAACTGTTATTTTAGATAGGAATAGATATACTACATGTATTTGGAATCTTAATGGATGTATGGTATACCGTGGTATTTGGTAACAGTGATAATTTTTTTCTGCGGTATCTCTATTTGGAGTGTTGTCATCAAGCTGTTCATAGCTATTTGGTATGTAAAATGCTCAATACTTGATTAGTCTTTCAGATGGCACTTAAAATTGAGATCCCCTGTCTCATTGCCTGTAAATTTGTGGTTCAGAACTTCTATTTCCATGCAAACGATAGAAATTGAAAGATCACAAAATTAATGATTTTACAGTACCAGTAAATGGTTTGTGTTAATTTATATATTTTAGATGGAGTTACCAAGTGTTCCTGTATTTTTGAGTGTAACTGGTTTATATGATGTAGAATACAGAATAGTTGTAGCCTGTAGAAATGGCTGTATCTACACACTAAAGAGGTTTGTTTGATCAAAATATATTACACAGCAGTGCAGTGTTTGAAATAAAGCAAAATTTTCAGCCAGTCCTTGTTAATTTCTACATTTTCAGTTTTGCTATATATAAGAGACTACCAGTATTGAGAATTAAGAAGTTCTTCTCAAAGTTACCAGTCTCAGACTGTCTACTGGCTGTTTTGAAAACATCGAGTCAACAGTTTTCATCAGCATACCATATCCATAATCTTTGTATGGAACAATTATTCCCATTGGATATGGAATTGGATTAATTGATGTTTTTCCCATAAAAATAATGTTATTTTGGGATTTACAGCATGACATTTTCTGTATCATTTAGCACAAAGATTAAGGGTTTGATTATGTGGTACGCTGGCACAAATTGTTGCTTTGATTTTTCAATTTTTATGTGGTTATGGTAATTGACAGATTTTGTGTCTGCAGATTGTTTTGATATTCTTATATGTGTATACTATATACACCACTGTTTTGTTTGTAGGACTAAGGAGTTATGAGAATTGGACCATATTTAGTATTATTATATGGCAAATGATTTTGCCATGATGTAACAATGGGTAATGTTCACCGCGCAAAAACGCATGCAACGTTATGTGATGTGACATTGAAAAAGGAAAAGGACATTTTTTACGTTTTGTACTATAAAACATAATATGGTGATAAAAATCATTGGTCATATAATAAATCAATTATTGACTTTTGATTTGGCAGACATAAGGATTTATCACCCTCAAAAACATAATATTCACCTTGGCCTATGGCCTCGGTAAATATAATGTGTTTGAGGTTGATAAATCCTTTTATTACATTATGATATGATTTTACTCTGAGACCTTTGATTTGATTGGTTAAACTACTTGCACGTGCAACGCCGTTTTTCATCATATTGCACTCTGGAACATGATAAACCACCATATTGCACTAAGCCAATCAAATCCACTGTTGGAAACTTGAATTGAACACAAAAAGAATGAATTGTGCTATTTAATGACGTCACAGACGCTAGTACGTCATTAGTTGCCGTGACGCTGCTCTGGTGTCGTGATGTGATGGTGGTCAGTGTCGGAACGTTAAGGACAAAAGAGAATTATTAGTAAAATATAACACTTGCCTTCTCATTTTAAAATAATTTACATGTAATAAAACAATTATAGCATTATTGTGAGTGCAATATGATGTTTTATCGGCAAAGAAAAGTAATATTGACCTCGGCCTTTGGCCTCGGCCAATATTGCTTTTCTTTGCCGATAAAACATCATATCACACTCGCTGAAATGCTATAATTGTATAATGTTTACCTCATCAAAAGTCAATAATTGTATATTATTTAACATTGACAGATCTTGTGTACACAACTCTTTTGAAACTATTTGGTGGATTGTTTTGATACTTAACCTTCCTACTTCAGCTTCCCACTTTAGCTATATACAACTTCTCTGGTTATACTTCTTCACCTAATTACGAGGGTGGAGGCATAGGGCTACATATAGCTATCTTGTTAAAGCTTTGAGTATCACCACAGGTTATGTGTGGATTAAATTTGACATGATTGTCACTGAAGTTATACACCTTTTATCACTCACTTAATTAACCAGACCTAGGGACACATTACTTTGTTTTGATATCTTGTTTTATTATATAGCAATATATGCCTTGCATAGAAATTAAACGATAAATTCCGAGGTGTTAGCGTGCAATAAATACCAATATTTGCACGCTAACATTGTTCCAGTCTGAGGTTTCCCAAATCATTTTTTCATATTGCACGCTTAGTCACATGACGCTGTCATTTATGACGTCATACGATTGTTGTCGACGTCATCACTGTGTTGTTGTCATATTGCACTAGTTCTTATATCCATTTACAAGAACTAGTGTATTATTTATGTATTGTTCGAAAAAATGGTATTTTAGATAAAATACCTGACGGAAGTAAACGAAATTTATTTTGCTATATAATAAAAGGGTTATTAAACTGATATTGTGAAATATTGTCCCTCGTTGACTCGACATTTGCACTCGCAAGCTCGTACACATGTCGAGTCAACTCGGGACAATATTTCACAATATCAGTTCAATAACCCTATAATACTGTATCTGTGAATTTAAATTTGACATGATTGTCACTGAAGTTATACACCTTTTTATGAGATTTTCTTTCAATTACAGAGGGAACCAAGACACTATAAAATATTGTATAGAGTTAAACTCACAACCTGTTGGTTTAGAGAGAATAAATAAACATATCTATGTAGCTACAATGGATGAAGCTGTACATTGTTATTCTTCTAAGGTAGGTCTCTGTCTTAATGGAATTGATTTTCAGGTATTATAGAAATTAATTTAAATTTTAAGTATAGATAGTTCCCATGTGACTTCACACTGTCCACTTTACAGGTAAAGTAGCGGCCATTTTGGTAAGCATTAGAAATTGAGTCTTATTAATTCTTTCTAAAATAGGGTGTATAAGATTTATTGTCACATCATTGTTATGGGGACAAAAATCTTATAAAATATACCAAAATCAAAGTAAAAGCATTGACAATTTCATAAATTTAAAAACTTTATTGATATCCCGATTACTTTTTGAAAAACAATAATTTAAAAATTAACAAATTTGGTTAAAATAAATAGATAAATGATATAGATTGCCTAACAAAATGGCGACCACTCTACTGAAAAATTTGTCTGCTAGAGTCCCATGGGAACTATCTATATTATGGAGAAATGAATGAATTTTGTATTTGCACACTGTGAATTATGTTACATGTGCAAAATGTCCAATTCTTTTATTGCCACAAACAATCTGTGTTTGTGACAGTGAATATTGGAAAATTGACATAGAATTTTTTTAGATTTGAATAATGTTTGGTATTTTTCACTTACTTGGTCATAACTGAAAATCACTAAGTGACATATTACGTCATATACACAAAAGGATCCACCACTTTGAAAATTTTCCAATATTCACTGTTACAAACACAGTGACTCTGGTAATAGTTGATATACTGAATAAATATGATAATGATAATTGAAATTAGTACATGCAGATTGCAAGGTCATCAGATGCTCATATTGATACAAAATCTATTTTATTTGCAATTGTGTGTTAAACTTAAGAAATAAGCCACCGAGTGATATATTCGCCGCATGTGAACTCCGGCCCGTTTATTATTCGATGATATACCATGGGTAAATGTTGATCATTTCAATCCTAACATGACTTAGATAAAAAGGATTGAAATAAACATTGCGAACTCTTTCTTCGGAAGTAGATTTTACTATCTATTTGCAAAAAGGTCCATTGAAACAATTCGGCTGTTGAAAAAACCACCATTAAAATTAGTGATTTTATGAATGAAAATTACGTCACAACCATTGTTCGCGGCACACAGCATGACATCATAAGATAAGTAAGGGAGTACATCATTAAAACAGAACAGCGATGGGTATATCGTTTGTTATACCACGGCTGGCTTCTTCATGTTTCATATGAAGGAAAACGCAGGTCATGTTAGAATTAATCAAAATACAATGTTATACAAAATGCTCAGGTACAGTGGAAGTCAACAGTTATTGTATACAGAAAAAACCTCAATTCATCATGCTCATTGCTGCCTTTGAGGTAGTTAAATTTTGGTGTTATAATTGGAGCGATATGTAAAACAATATAGAAGAAACAGATTTTGGTACATGTACTTAAAATAATGTGGCAATAAGCAAGGTGGCAAAGTTATGGGGGCATTAAAAAGAGGTTTTATTTACTGTACAGTAAAACACGAATATAACGAACATGCTAACAACGAATACATGGGTAGTACGAAGTCAAATATTGGGCCCAGCCGCTCCTCTATATAAGTCTATATATAACAATATAACGAAATGGCTTTATAACGGAGTTCAAAATAGGGTCCCCAGGGCTTCGTTATAAACATGTTTCACTGTATTTGCCATTTAACAAACTGATAATTCACCAAAAGTAGTGTAACAAGTTTAGATGTATTCACAGTAAACTGTAATTTGTTAATGTTTTTACTATTTGAAGGGGAAGAAATTATGGACAGTAAAGTTACCAGCAAATATTACAACTCTGGAGACCATGGAGTACAGTCAGAAGGGATTTAAGGCTGTCATCGTGGCCCTGGATAACTGTCAGGTCCATATTTATAAAGAGAAATATCTGGTTAATGTTATTAAAACACAAGATGTGGTCACTGGACTTAAGTTTGGCCGATTTGGACGAGAGGATGGCACACTTATAATGACAACTAGAGGTTTGTGTTAATACTTTTTTGTCTTACAATTGTTTCACTGTGTTTGTGACCCCAAACTGTGCAAAATTCTCATTTAAAATTCAATAAACTCAAATAAAGTTGTTTTTTTTAAATTATACATGTATATATATTTTTCTTGCACCCCAGATGGAAAAATCCATAAAAGAGAGGTGCAAGATATCTCCATCTTGTACCCCCCTGTGCAAGATAGCCTACACACCATTTTTCCTGCAAAATTTTATCAACAAAATCAGAGGTGTATTGAAAATTGAAATTGATTTTAAATTGAAAAATTGTACTTTCTGATGCAAGAAATAGAATCAGTCACTACTTGTAGTGATAGATAAGGAAATTTCAACCCTCACTCTAATATATTTAGTCTTGGCAAGCCTTGTTCTGGACCAAATGTATCAGAACTCGGGTTGAGATTGCCCCATCTGGCACCACAACTGGACCTGGCTTTATATACAACATCCCTACATCTCACCTGGTCCGGAGGTTCCAGGGTTTAGATATTAAGATATATTTTTGTCAGCAGATAAATTGTGTATTTTCTAAAAATATTTTGGATAATTTATATGTTAACGTAAGTATTAACAAAAAACACTTACACTAAACTCAAATAAAGTTGATATTTTTTATGTACCAATACTTATTGGTAATTGGTCTGTGCATCATTGGTTGCCGAAATATTTCTGTAGAAAGGAAAATATTAATGATATGGGGGTTTTACTTTTGCAATGTTTTCACTGGAAGTAATACCTGTTGCTTCATAATGAGGTATCCTCAAAAGTATCCCATGAATTTTCAGTATGTAAAATCACCATCACTGCAATGTTTCAGTCTATACATAGTAAATATTCAATGGTAAACAAGGATGCTCATAGTGATTATCTTTATTGACTAGGCTTAACTAAGTGAAAAATATCAAACATTGGACTCCATAAGTGGGAGGCCATGGGTTCAAGCCCCGACCGGGTCTGACCCAAGACTTGAAAGTGGGTAGTGACTGTTCTTTCCCCAAGCATTCGGCATTACGATATGAAAGTCACGGTTCTTTCGGATGGGAACTTAAAATAATCAAGGTCCCGTGTCATGGTAGGCTTGGCACGATAAAGAACCCTGCTGTATAATGCCATCAGTGCAACACACAGGCAAAATTTCTGCACCTTCGCCTATAGCTGGTGGCATCTCGATATAAGTGAAATATTCTTGACTGGGACATTAAACACCATTACTCAACTCAACTCAAACATTGGATTTTTTATGAAACTTTTCTGATATTTGCCCTCACATACAGTGACCGTAACAGTAAAATGTTAAGAAAAATTTGAAAAACTTGGGTATAGAGGATTAAAACTGATGTATGTACTCCATAACAATAATAATTATTATCTAGTTAGTTGAACATTTTTAATTGTCATAATAAAAAATGGATAAAACCATGGAAGAAACACTGCCATTTGTACAGTCAAAACTTTTCCCAAGAAAAGATGATATTGATGTTTAAGGTGACACTATGGTCTCCTTGTTACTTGAAATAAAAACATGTATATTGTCATTTTTAGCTTGCCTGTAAAAAGATATATAAGAGCTTACTCATACTTCGTACTTCAAAATCTAATTTTGAAGTGCAGTCCGACCTGCCTTAAAGGCTACCTCTATATAAAGGCCACCTCTTATAAAGGCCAGTAAAATTGTATCCCAATTGTTCTTTATTCATATTATTTAAACCTGTATATAAAGGCCACCTGTCCACAAAGGCCAATTTTACTGGTTCCCTTGAGTGGCCTTTATAGACAGGTTTGACTGTATTTGGTAAAAGTATTTTGATGGACTACATGTGCAGATTAGTAAAGCTAGCTGTTTTTCTAATGGATTTTTTTCAGAAGTTTGTTTTAGATAATCATAGGCATCTGTCCAATACATAAGGGGAATAATAACAACAGTCTGAAATAATGTACAGTGGCAGAGCAGTCTAGCTTAGATTGCAGTGTCTATTACCACATAGGTTTGAATCCTGCTAAGGCAGGTCATATTTTTTGTAAATTTGTCAATTTGCTTGCCAAAATATAGTGGTTTTCTCTGTGTACTTCTGTTGCCTCCATCATACCAGAAGTGGCCACCTCAATATAAGTGGATGCACATTTACCTATTATTTTGAGTTTGATAAGCAACCTTGTTGTCCAACAAATTTTGTTACTCTAAATAAGACAAAAAAGGAACATTAATTTTTCATTTTACCGGGTAATTTTTTTTCAAGGTGGAGGTTTACTGATCAAAATCATGAAGAGAAATGCTGTTTTTCAAGAAAAAGACATATCAGCAGGACCTCCCGCGGCACAAAATCAAAAACTCAACGTACCAAAGAAAACAAAACTGTTTGTAGATCAGACTATGAGGGAGAGGGAGAATGCTGTCAGTAAGTGTGAAACACACACATACACACACACACACACACACACACACTGTAATACCCCCAACCCACCCCACCCCCATACACAGTTTCAGGGTATATAGAAATCACCCTGTCCATCTGTCAGTCTGTCCCAACATGGTGTCTGCTCCACATCTATGCATGGGTTTGTTCAAACTTAGCAACTATGAGATGGTGTGTTGCATATATGTGTAGGTCAAAGGTCAAGGTTATGAGGTCAAATCTTAGGTGATGATAGGGGTGGGTGGTAATTGTTTATCAAAATACTACTATTTTACACAGGTTAACACAGACAAATTGAAACTTCATGGAATATAAGAGTATCAATAAAACTTGCATAACAAAGTTCTTGACAAAATTGCATGTATGAACTTTACTGCTAACAAACATCATTTTAATTTTAAAAATTCAAAGAGAATTTTTAGGAATAATATTACCTTGGCATTTGAATTATACAAAATGTACCCACTCTGTTTGATAATCAATACATATAATGAATTTAATGACAGACACTTGTCATAACGACAAAATATGTAATTACCTGTATTTATAATATACTATAACTGATACAAAACCTACCTGTACTCTGATTGAATATCAATATGTTCATTATACAAGTTGTCTTAATGTACTCACTGACTGTCTGAAGATTTCTACTGAACACACGTAATTACACAGAGTCTAGACTAGTGAACTAAAAATATACACAGCTACAAATTTAAACTTTAATATTACTAATTGATTCTTAGCATGTCTTAACTTTATAAACTCAATATAATCATATGATATGTGATTATGACACAAGGCTATTTCTACTCATGAATTAGGACCAAATTCTGGCCCCATTTCCAATGGCCAGAACAGTAATATTTTTCTATATGTCTGTCCCCTGCAAGGTTTGCAGTAATGGGTGGTTTTATGATAACTTCTGTAATATTAATCAGATTTCGATAAAACTTGTTCAGTGTACAAATTACTAAATACTAGTACCTCTATCAAGTTGGGGAGTTTATGAGAATACTGCAATTTGATTGGTCAATAGTTTCCAGATGAGATCTCCCATAATCTTGATTGTATGTTGGTTAAACTTGGTCTTTATGCTAATTATCTAAGCATTGTTTGTTGTTTTTAGCAAATTCCATTGTAAAATATGGGCTCTTGTTGATGATTTATCATTTGCTATATTAAATGACATTTTCCAAAACAGCATATTCTTTGTTTTTTAGAGACATGTTTTGCCTTTCATGCAATAACAATCTATTTTTGCACCATTTTTACTTATCTGTTTCAAATTTTATGCACTTTTTTTGAGGAAAAAATCTTTTAACAAAAAAATTGCATTTAAATTAAGAAATAATCAACATTTACCCATGGTATATCGTAAAATAATACACGGGCGGGAGTTTGACATGCAGAAGAATATATCACGAGGTGGCACTGCGGCTGTTGACATTACCTCTATTGAAATAAATGATTTTATGAATGAAAATTGCATCACAACCATTGTTTGCTGAACATTACATGACGTCATAAGATAAGCAAGGGAGTACGTCATTAAAACGGAACAGCGATGGGTATATCGTTTGTTATACCACTGCTGGCTCTCTTCATGTTTCATATGAAGGAAGACGCAGGTCATGTTAGAATTGTAATGTTCTTGCTTGCCTCAAATTTCATTCAAAAATCCATAAAACTAAACTTTAATTTGGGGTGCCCTATCATAGCATAAAACTTTGAAACAAACGTAATACTACATGTATGACATGTGTTTCAGTAAGAATTTAGCATTTCTTGCTTTAGTAGCAACCGTTATCAGCCTTGGATTTGTGGGTTGGCAGTTGTTGTTTTTTTTTTACACTCTGAGTAATTGACTTTTATATAAGATTAAAATAACAAAGTTACAAATGATTTCTTGATTGATTGATTAAATAGGGTTTTATGTTCCAGTCAAAAATGTTTCTCTTATATCAAGATTTCACCAGCTATAAGTGAAGTGGCAGAAATTTTGTTCTTTGAAGAGGCTCAATGTCTGCTGTAAACTTGGGGCATCCATTTTTTAAGGTCTCTTCGGAAGGTCCCCATGCCTTTCTTTTCTCAATGCAAAGTGCTTGGTGAAAGAACAGTCACTACCTTTTTTTAAATCTTGGTAAGAGTTCTAACCCATGGCCTCCCACATAAGAAGCAAGCACTGTACTCACTGAGCCACCATAGTGGTCACATTTAAGAAAAAATAGGAAAATACTGTATATTAACATTTTAATTTTAGCAGTGTACTAATTTTAGTAATTTCTTTATAATACAGTAAGACCAATTTAAATTCAATGCAAAATTAAAACCTGATCATAGAGCACAAGGTGATCTGTGATATTTACACCATCTGAAGCCTGTGCAGATTTACCAAAATTATAACTTGCGCTAAAATTTGCACATGCCATTAATTATATATTTTTAAGTCATTTGTATCTCTAAAAGCAGTCAGCCTTTATTTAGTCAGAGGTGGTATTTAAGACAGGTTTAACAGTTCTAATATGAATCTTTGATTCATGCCATACCTTCCGCATTACTTTATAGATTCATATTTAATTTGGTATGATAACAGCTGAAATCTGGCCTTAAGGATGTAACTGTAGCCAGACAAATGTAGATGACATGCTAATTATAAACCTCAAGTTGGTAATCACTGTCTGTTGTCTGTGTGTATAGGCAAACAATATTGACCTGTCTGCTTGACCTTTCATTGGGAATATTCATATACAATGTTCCACCCAATACATGGGTAGTGTTATGGTTCACAGTTAATAAATAAGCAATGCATGCTTCTCATAACGTAGACAAAATGAACATCTATGTTCCCCATAAATTATTAAACTGGTCCATAATAAATATTAAAATTACAGGTCAAGCAGACAGGTCAATGTTGTTTGCCTGTAACACTAGATTGTTGTTGAGTTCTATACTTACTTTGTCATTACAATGTTACAATATAGCAAATTGTGATTTTGTTTGAGACATCATTTTTCTGACTTGTCATTATTATTTATCTTAAATGCCTTCAGGTAACCTGTCAAAATCTTATCTTTGCACTTTGGAATATGAAAAACCTAGATTCATTGTCATCATTTCTTCAGTCAAGTTTTGGTGTTATAAAGCGATTTGGTGATAAATTACGAAAAAACTTATTGAGAAAATCACAATTGAAGTGGATTTTGGGACTTTTTGGACTTCACAATATTGTGGTGATAAGTGAAGGGGCACTATAATGAGATTTTACTGTTGGCAAAGATATAGAGAAGTATTTCTAGTATAGCAAGGTTTTACTCTGGCGAAAAGCAAGGTGGCAAGGTTATAGCAGGGCATTATAATGAGGTTTTACTGTGGTGGTAAGAGGGATGGCAGTTATAGAGTCGTTATAAAGAGGGTTTTTTTAGTGGTGATAAATGAGGTGGCATATTTATAGAGAGGCATTATATCAAGGTTTTATTGAGGCAATAAGCAAGGTGGCAAAATTATAGAAAAGCGAAAATAATGAGTTTTTACTGTGGCAATAAGTGAGGTGGCAAAGTTACAGTAAGATGAGGTAACAAAGTTATAGAGAAGCATTATAATGAGTCTTTACTGTGGCAATAAGCCAGCTGTGGCAATAAGTGAGGTGGCAAAGTTACAGTAAGATGAGGTAACAAAGTTATAGAGAAGCATTATAATGAGTCTTTACTGTGGCAATAAGCCAGCTGTGGCAATAAGTGAGGTGGCAAAGTTACAGTAAGATGAGGTAACAAAGTTATAGAGAAGCATTATAATGAGTCTTTACTGTGGCAGTAAGCCAGCTGTGGCAATAAGTGAGGTGGCAAAGTAACAGTAAGATGAGGTAACAAAGTTATAGAGAAGCATTATAATGAGTCTTTACTGTGGCAATAAGCCAGCTGTGGCAATAAGTGAGATGGTAAAGTTACAGTAAGATGAGGTAACAAAGTTATAGAGAAGCATTATAATGAGTCTTTACTGTGGCAATAAGCCAGCTGTGGCAATAAGTAAGGTGGTAAAGTTACAGTAAGATGAGGTAACAAAGTTATAGAGAAGCATTATAATGAGTCTTTACTGTGGCAATAAGCCAGCTGTGGCAATAAGTGAGGTGGCAAAGTTACAGTAAGATGAGGTAACAAAGTTATAGAGAAGCATTATAATGAGTCTTTACTGTGGCAGTAAGCCAGCTGTGGCAATAAGTGAGGTGGTAAAGTTACAGTAAGGTGAGGTAACAAAGTTATAGAGAAGCATTATAATGAGTCTTTACTGTGGCAATAAGCCAGCTGTGGCAATAAGTGAGGTGGTAAAGTTACAGTAAGGTGAGGTAAAAAAGTTATAGAGAAGCATTATAATGAGTCTTTACTGTGGCAATAAGCCAGCTGTGGCAATAAGTGAGGTGGTAAAGTTACAGTAAGGTGAGGTAAAAAAGTTATAGAGAAGCATTATAATGAGTCTTTACTGTGGCAGTAAGCCAGCTGTGGCAATAAGTGAGGTGGTAAAGTTACAGTAAGGTGAGGTAAAAAAGTTATAGAGAAGCATTATAATGAGTGTTTACTGTGGCAATAAGCCAGCTGTGGCAATAAGTGAGGTGGCAAAGTTACAGTAAGATGAGGTAACAAAGTTATAGAGAAGCATTATAATGAGTCTTTACTGTGGCAATAAGTGAGGTGGTAAAGTTACAGTAAGGTGAGGTAAAAAAGGTATAGAGAAGCATTATAATGAGTCTTTACTGTGGCAATAAGTGAGGTGGTAAAGTTACAGTAAGGTGAGGTAAAAAAGTTATAGAGAAGCATTATAATGAGTCTTTACTGTGGCAATAAGCCAGCTGTGGCAATAAGTGAGGTGGTAAAGTTACAGTAAGGTGAGGTAAAAAAGTTATAGAGAAGCATTATAATGAGTCTTTACTGTGGCAATAAGTGAGGTGGTAAAGTTACAGTAAGGTGAGGTAAAAAAGTTATAGAGAAGCATTATAATGAGTCTTTACTGTGGCAATAAGCCAGCTGTGGCAATAAGTGAGGTGGTAAAGTTACAGTAAGGTGAGGTAACAAAGTTATAGAGAAGCATTATAATGAGTCTTTACTGTGGCAATAAGCCAGCTGTGGCAATAAGTGAGGTGGTAAAGTTACAGTAAGGTGAGGTAACAAAGTTATAGAGAAGCATTATAATGAGTCTTTACTGTGGCAGTAAGCCAGCTGTGGCAATAAGTGAGGTGGTAAAGTTACAGTAAGGTGAGGTAACAAAGTTATAGAGAAGCATTATAATGAGTCTTTACTGTGGCAATAAGCCAGCTGTGGCAATAAGTGAGGTGGCAAAGTTACAGTAAGATGAGGTAACAAAGTTATAGAGAAGCATTATAATGAGTCTTTACTGTGGCAATAAGCCAGCTGTGGCAATAAGCCAGCTGTGGCAATAAGTGAGGTGGTAAAGTTACAGTAAGATGAGGTAACAAAGTTATAGAGAAGCATTATAATGAGTCTTTACTGTGGCAATAAGCCAGCTGTGGCAATAAGTGAGGTGGTAAAGTTACAGTAAGGTGAGGTAACAAAGTTATAGAGAAGCATTATAATGAGTCTTTACTGTGGCAGTAAGCCAGCTGTGGCAATAAGTGAGGTGGTAAAGTTACAGTAAGGTGAGGTAACAAAGTTATAGAGAAGCATTATAATGAGTCTTTACTGTGGCAATAAGCCAGCTGTGGCAATAAGTGAGGTGGAAAGTTACAGTAAGATGAGGTAACAAAGTTATAGAGAAGCATTATAATGAGATTTTACTGTGGCAATAAGCCAGCTGTGGCAACGTTACAGTAAGGTGAGGTAACAAAGTTATAGAGAAGCATTATAATGAGTCTTTACTGTGGCAGTAAGCCAGCTCTGGCAATAAGTGAGGTGGCAAAGTTACAGTAAGATGAGGTAACAAAGTTATAGAGAAGCATTATAATGAGTTTTTACTGTGGCAATAAGTGAGGTGGCAAAGTTACAGTAAGATGAGGTAACAAAGTTATAGAGAAGCATTATAATGAGTCTTTACTGTGGCAATAAGCCAGCTGTGGCAATAAGTGAGGTGGCAAAGTCACAGTAAGATGAGGTAACAAAGTTATAGAGAAGCATTATAATGAGATTTTACTGTGGCAATAAGCCAGCTGTGGCAACGTTACAGTAAGGTGAGGTAACAAAGTTATAGAGAAGCATTATAATGAGTCTTTACTGTGGCAATAAGCCAGCTGTGGCAATAAGTGAGGTGGTAAAGTTACAGTAAGATGAGGTAACAAAGTTATAGAGAAGCATTATAATGAGTCTTTACTGTGGCAATAAGTGAGGTGGCAAAGTTACAGTAAGGTGAGGTAACAAAGTTATAGAGAAGCATTATAATGAGTCTTTACTGTGGCAATAAGCCAGCTGTGGCAATAAGTGAGGTGGTAAAGTTACAGTAAGGTGAGGTAACAAAGTTATAGAGAAGCATTATAATGAGTCTTTACTGTGGCAATAAGCCAGCTGTGGCAATAAGTGAGGTGGCAAAGTAACAGTAAGATGAGGTAACAAAGTTATAGAGAAGCATTATAATGAGTCTTTACTGTGGCAATAAGCCAGCTGTGGCAATAAGTGAGGTGGTAAAGTTACAGTAAGGTGAGGTAACAAAGTTATAGAGAAGCATTATAATGAGTCTTTACTGTGGCAATAAGCCAGCTGTGGCAATAAGTGAGGTGGCAAAGTTACAGTAAGATGAGGTAACAAAGTTATAGAGAAGCATTATAATGAGTCTTTACTGTGGCAATAAGCCAGCTGTGGCAATAAGTGAGGTGGTAAAGTTACAGTAAGGTGAGGTAACAAAGTTATAGAGAAGCATTATAATGAGTGTTTACTGTGGTAATAAGCCAGCTGTGGCAATAAGTGAGGTGGCAAAGTTACAGTAAGATGAGGTAACAAAGTTATAGAGAAGCATTATAATGAGTCTTTACTGTGGCAATAAGTGAGGTGGCAAAGTTACAGTAAGATGAGGTAACAAAGTTATAGAGAAGCATTATAATGAGTCTTTACTGTGGCAATAAGCCAGCTGTGGCAATAAGTGAGGTGGCAAAGTCACAGTAAGATGAGGTAACAAAGTTATAGAGAAGCATTATAATGAGATTTTACTGTGGCAATAAGCCAGCTGTGGCAACGTTACAGTAAGGTGACGTAACAAAGTTATAGAGAAGCATTATAATGAGTCTTTACTGTGTCAATAAGCCAGCTGTGGCAATAAGTGAGGTGGCAAAGTAACAGTAAGATGAGGTAACAAAGTTATAGAGAAGCATTATAATGAGTCTTTACTGTGGCAATAAGCCAGCTGTGGCAATAAGTGAGGTGGCAAAGTAACAGTAAGATGAGGTAACAAAGTTATAGAGAAGCATTATAATGAGTCTTTACTGTGGCAATAAGCCAGCTGTGGCAATAAGTGAGGTGGTAAAGTTACAGTAAGGTGAGGTAACAAAGTTATAGAGAAGCATTATAATGAGTCTTTACTGTGGCAATAAGCCAGCTGTGGCAATAAGTGAGGTGGCAAAGTTACAGTAAGATGAGGTAACAAAGTTATAGAGAAGCATTATAATGAGTCTTTACTGTGGCAATAAGCCAGCTGTGGCAATAAGTGAGGTGGCAAAGTTACAGTAAGATGAGGTAACAAAGTTATAGAGAAGCATTATAATGAGTCTTTACTGTGGCAATAAGCCAGCTGTGGCAATAAGTGAGGTGGTAAAGTTACAGTAAGGTGAGGTAACAAAGTTATAGAGAAGCATTATAATGAGTCTTTACTGTGGCAATAAGCCAGCTGTGGCAATAAGTGAGGTGGCAAAGTAACAGTAAGATGAGGTAACAAAGTTATAGAGAAGCATTATAATGAGTGTTTACTGTGGTAATAAGCCAGCTGTGGCAATAAGTGAGGTGGCAAAGTTACAGTAAGATGAGGTAACAAAGTTATAGAGAAGCATTATAATGAGTCTTTACTGTGGCAATAAGTGAGGTGGCAAAGTTACAGTAAGATGAGGTAACAAAGTTATAGAGAAGCATTATAATGAGTCTTTACTGTGGCAATAAGCCAGCTGTGGCAATAAGTGAGGTGGCAAAGTCACAGTAAGATGAGGTAACAAAGTTATAGAGAAGCATTATAATGAGATTTTACTGTGGCAATAAGCCAGCTGTGGCAACGTTACAGTAAGGTGAGGTAACAAAGTTATAGAGAAGCATTATAATGAGTCTTTACTGTGGCAATAAGCCAGCTGTGGCAATAAGTGAGGTGGTAAAGTTACAGTAAGATGAGGTAACAAAGTTATAGAGAAGCATTATAATGAGTCTTTACTGTTGCAATAAGCCAGCTGTGGCAATAAGTGAGGTGGCAAAGTTACAGTAAGGTGAGGTAACAAAGTTATAGAGAAGCATTATAATGAGTCTTTACTGTGGCAATAAGCCAGCTGTGGCAATAAGTGAGGTGGTAAAGTTACAGTAAGATGAGGTAACAAAGTTATAGAGAAGCATTATAATGAGTCTTTACTGTGGCAATAAGCCAGCTGTGGCAATAAGTGAGGTGGCAAAGTTACAGTAAGATGAGGTAACAAAGTTATAGAGAAGCATTATAATGAGTCTTTACTGTGGCAATAAGCCAGCTGTGGCAATAAGTGAGGTGGCAAAGTAACAGTAAGATGAGGTAACAAAGTTATAGAGAAGCATTATAATGAGTCTTTACTGTGGCAATAAGCCAGCTGTGGCAATAAGTGAGGTGGCAAAGTTACAGTAAGATGAGGTAACAAAGTTATAGAGAAGCATTATAATGAGTCTTTACTGTGGCAATAAGCCAGCTGTGGCAATAAGTGAGGTGGCAAAGTTACAGTAAGATGAGGTAACAAAGTTATAGAGAAGCATTATAATGAGTCTTTACTGTGGCAATAAGCCAGCTGTGGCAATAAGCCAGCTGTGGCAATAAGTGAGGTGGTAAAGTTACAGTAAGGTGAGGTAACAAAGTTATAGAGAAGCATTATAATGAGTCTTTACTGTGGCAATAAGCCAGCTGTGGCAATAAGTGAGGTGGTAAAGTTACAGTAAGGTGAGGTAACAAAGTTATAGAGAAGCATTATAATGAGTCTTTACTGTGGCAATAAGCCAGCTGTGGCAATAAGTGAGGTGGCAAAGTCACAGTAAGATGAGGTAACAAAGTTATAGAGAAGCATTATAATGAGTCTTTACTGTGGCAATAAGCCAGCTGTGGCAATAAGTGAGGTGGCAAAGTTACAGTAAGGCGAGGTAACAAAGTTATAGAGAAGCATTATAATGAGTCTTTACTGTGGTAATAAGCCAGCTGTGGCAATAAGTAAGGTGGCAAAGTTACAGTAAGGCGAAGTAACAAAGTTATAGAGAAGCATTATAATGAGTCTTTACTGTGGTAATAAGCCAGCTGTGGCAATAAGTGAGGTGGCAAAGTTACAGTAAGATGAGGTAACAAAGTTATAGAGAAGCATTATAATGAGTCTTTACTGTGGCAATAAGTGAGGTGGCAAAGTTACAGTAAGATGAGGTAACAAAGTTATAGAGAAGCATTATAATGAGTCTTTACTGTGGCAATAAGCCAGCTGTGGCAATAAGTGAGGTGGCAAAGTCACAGTAAGATGAGGTAACAAAGTTATAGAGAAGCATTATAATGAGATTTTACTGTGGCAATAAGCCAGCTGTGGCAACGTTACAGTAAGGTGAGGTAACAAAGTTATAGAGAAGCATTATAATGAGTCTTTACTGTGGCAATAAGCCAGCTGTGGCAATAAGTGAGGTGGTAAAGTTACAGTAAGATGAGGTAACAAAGTTATAGAGAAGCATTATAATGAGTCTTTACTGTGGCAATAAGCCAGCTGTGGCAATAAGTGAGGTGGCAAAGTTACAGTAAGATGAGGTAACAAAGTTATAGAGAAGCATTATAATGAGTCTTTACTGTGGCAATAAGCCAGCTGTGGCAATAAGTGAGGTGGCAAAGTAACAGTAAGATGAGGTAACAAAGTTATAGAGAAGCATTATAATGAGATTTTACTGTGGCAATAAGCCAGCTGTGGCAACGTTACAGTAAGGTGAGGTAAGAAAGTTATAGAAAAGCATTATAATGAGTCTTTACTGTGGCAATAAGCCAGCTGTGGCAAGAAGTGAGGTGGCAAAGTTACAGTAAGATGAGGTAACAAAGTTATAGAGAAGCATTATAATGAGATTTTACTGTGGCAATAAGCCAGCTGTGGCAACATTACAGTAAGGTGAGGTAACAAAGTTATAGAAAAGCATTATAATGAGTTTTTACTGTGGCAATAAGTGAGGTGGCATATTACAGTAAAGGAACAATTATGAAACTGGGGCCTAGTACTGGTATTGGTATTGTGTATCTTTGCATGAATTTTATAAAAAGTCGGATATGACAAAATATGGATACTTTCTCTAGACAATGTGATCAATCATGCTCAATAGAACATACATGTACATCTATGGATAAAATAGATTTGTGAGCATTCATTGGTTGCGGCTTGCCAAATTCAATTTCTAAATTTTTAGTATCAGCTTCATTTGGTTATTTCTACATTGTACATGATATTAACATGATGATTAAAATGTGTATTTTGTTTATTTTAATTTTTTTAGCAATGCACAGAACATTTCAGCGGGACCTGTACCTTCTACGATTGAACACTGCCAGAGAATATGTGAAAGCTTTAGAAAACAGTATGAATCCAATATCGTCAGATCCTGCAGAACCACTCAAATTATCTGCACAGGTATACACATGTTATTTTGACAAAATTTCATAAATTGTACAACATATTTTGTTCAAATTTGAAATGTAGATAGTACATAGCAGGTCATTTAATTAATATATTTAAAGGGTTTTTTTTCACCCAAGAAATCTTTTATGGACCAAATTTACACGAATTATGCAAATAAGATGAAATTTTTAATCATTTATTTGAAAATCTATTCCACATGCCTTCATGATGTGTCATGCCTTCTGTGGCACTTGGTAATCTGTTAAAGCTGAGTTTCTGGCGAAAGAACAGTCTACCCATTTTCCAGTCTTGGTCAGACCCTGGCTGGCAGTTCAAACCCACAGCCTCCCACATTCAAAACAAGCATTCTACGAACTATGTTACCATAGTGGTCCTATTGAGGAAAAGTTTTCACTCTCTTGTTATATCTCTATTGTAGGTACAGGGTATTGGTCCAACGTTTAAGTTAACAGTTAATTTACAGAACACATCACTGAGTCATCCATCAACAGATCTACTTATAACATTCCAGTTTGATGATAAATTATATCTCTTTAGAAAGACCTTTATACAGGTAGGTCACAAAAAAGGACAAATCAAGACTCAGGACTTGGAAATTTTCTGAGATGATTTTCATCTCCTGCCTATACTAGAGCCGTAAAAAGCTCATTACCAGAATAGTCTTTTGGGTGAGACTCAAAACCGAGGTCTTGTGTCTCAGTGCATGCTAAAGACACCTCTGTAAAGTTAAAAAAAAGAGTAGGCCACCTGTGGCCGCTACAGAGGACGCTTACAACTAGAAGCGAATGAAACAGACTGAGCAAGAAGATAAGAAGATAAGAAATTTTCAAGTCGGTTCATTTTTAGTCATTGGAAGATATTTGCATACTTTTAATTTCAGCATTGTCTGATGTGGTCAGTGCAAATGCATATTTTATCAAAGTACAATATTCATAAAAAAAATTATTTTGGAGTCTTGTTACCCTCACAAACTTACGTGAAAAAAAACTAAACATGGAAGTTTCCCAATTTAAAGTATATGCTGCAATTTCTAAGGTGTTAAGTTTCAAACCGGTGTTACGTTTTGAACCAAAGGCATCTCACCAGTGTGGGTTTGACCTGGTTGTCTGCAAGTGAGAGATGGTTTGCCTTCTTACATAAGCCTTTATTGGTTGGCCCAGCACTAATATAATAGACCGAGTGGTCTGCATTGGTTTATCTTTGACATGGCTTTCAAGTTTATTAGCACTTGGTCATAGTTAGTGTGCACACGAAATGGAACATAACTTCTTGTACAAAATTCATACACCACATAAACTTTTGTACCTAAAGAAAAAACGTCTTCTTGTTAATTTCTGAAGTGATTTAAAACAACATTCAGGCAACCTACTTGCTGTTAAACTTCATAAAAATCACTACAATTAGTTCACCCCTGAAACTAATACATCTACAGTATGTGATAATTTATATCTCTAGAGGTTTCATGTGACAGATGTTTTTACATTGATGCAGTTTATTTATACTTTGGGTTCCAGTGTTGATTTCTGGACTGAGTTATGTGACAATTTGTCTCTTGAGCTTTCATTTAAAGCTTATTTCATGTTTATTCCTTTATGTTTTATATTTGACAAAAAGCTCATATATTTTTGTCATATTGTGTCCAATCAAAATAAATGTTTCTAATTTTATCTTAAGTTTTATATTTTTGGATCCAATATTGGTTCCTGGACTGAGTTATATGACGATTTGTCTCTTGAGGTGTTAATTGACAGTTTTGTTTCATGGTCGATGTATTTATGTTTTACATTTCAGGTTCCAATGTTGGTTCCTGGACTGAGTTATGCTTTTGATACATTTATAGAATGTCTAAGTGATAAAGGTGTCTCAGATAATGTAAAGGTTAGTAATACATTGTGTATAGATGCCTTACAGGTGTCTCACAAAACACTCACTATGGTAAATATACTCATGGGTGGACATGGCCAATTGGTACTGTCATTGGCTTTCAAAGTCAAGAGTTGTGGGTTCGAACCTCACTCAGGACTTGGAAACTTTCTGAGATGATTTTCATCTTCTGCCCATACAAGAGCTGTAAAAAACTTGTTACTCAGTAGTCTTTCGGATAAGACTCAAATCTGAGGTCCCATTTCCAGTGCACGATAAAGACACCTCTGTAGAGTTTGAAAAAGAGTATCATAGGTGGCTACAGAGGATGTTTACTATAAGAAGCCATTGAAATAGGCTGAGAAACATAAACTATGCTGGATTTAGTATAAATTATTTTAGCGATTTTCAACTTAACAAATAGTGCTAATTTATGATTACCATTAATACGTAGAAACAGAATGCATTATGTCATGATTGTGCAAACTGATTATTGGGAGCTAATTCATAGTGGGCAGTTTTGAGAGGTACCTTGAGAAAGCCATAGGCACTAAAGACTAAACTTTCTCACACTAGGATGGGCCCAAGAGGGATTTGTAGTGAGGGGAGCTGTGATCTGTAAGTACATGATTTAGATAACTTGGCTACCAAGGTCCCCCCTCCCCAACTGCTTAAAAGGGTTTTTTGTTCCCAACAAATATTTGTTGTTTTTTTTGTTTTTTTTTTTAAATAATTTGAATATATATACACTGTACTTGATTTTGTTTGTAATTATTTTTTTTGTATTTTACAAATGATCAGTTCATCTTTATTATGATTTTTTATTATTATTATTATTATTTATTATTTTTTTTTCTATTTTAGGTATTTGTTTTGAAGGAAGGGAAGAGTGTTCCTATTATTACTGGTGTTATAAGTATGCCTGTCAGTGAGTCTGTGGTAGTTGTATAAAACAGACCTAAAATATACCGACTTGATCTTCTTGTGTCATTATCCGTCCATCTACAAACTGACATAATATGTATATTTATTTATTTGCTACTCCGAATTAGCATTGAAAAAAATGTAATGTCATAAAATATGAAAGATTTGTGTTAGTAAGCACATGTTATAAACATGCAGTGTTTTAGTTATGCACTTTTCATTACTCATGCATTCAGACTGTATGTGCACTTTATTTGCAAATTGGTGTGTATATTATTCACAAATCTAAAATGAAAAGTTTACATTATTAGTATACACCATTTATTTCATTAGCTTCTGTAAATTGGGAAATTTTTGCAGGACTAAATTTTCCTGACAAGTGACATTTCAAGTCAATGCATCACAGTTAGTGATGTAACAATGTTCAAAGTGGAAAGAGTGTTAATAATGAGATTCACTCTTAGACCTGGTAATTCCCCATAACTTTTGTTGGAAACATTATGCATGTATTATTTGAAGACCTTTCATCATAAAAGGTAGTTATATACCAGGCCCCAGTTTCACAATCATTCCTTAACTAAGATGTTCCTTAACTTAAATCTGGCAACTTTTGACAAAAATAATTTATAGGGTTTTTAACAAAATTAGAAAATAAATGTAATAAGCTTAGAGTGATCTTCAATGTGACACTTTAAAATCGTGGATATCTTGAAAACTAATACAATTATTCAGCTTTCAGATTTGCCAGATTCAAGTTAAAGAAATTTTTTTTTATTTAAGAAATGATTGTGAAACTGGGGTCAGGAATTACATAGAGGACTTTTCTCATAATCTGCAAAAACATTATTTTTGTGTAAATAATGCCAAGGCTGTACCATAACCTGCAGTACTGTGTAAATGTTGGTGAACCTAATCATCTGTTTGTAAATGTGTTTGTTCTATGTAATTATTTATTAATGTATATCTGTGATAACTATTTTATGAGGATACCAGATTTTTATAAATTATGAATTTCAAAAATGAAATTAAAAATTTTATTCTAGTTTCTGTGTTTTGTTTTCAATTTCCTAATTCTTTAAAATTTATTTTACTTAAGATGTTATAATTAGAAGATTTTTTAAACTAAGGCTTTTGAATTTTTTTTTGTCATGGGTTCGAATCCCACTCTGGGAGATCCTAGTGTGGGGATGTTTGTCAGATGCTTGCCAAAGGTGGGTGGTTTTCTCCTTGCTCTCCAGTGTCCTTCAACATCCTTTATACAAGAATCTTGACCAGGGTGTAAAACAAAGGTGGGTGGTTTTCTCCTTGCTCTCCAGTGTCCTTCAACATCCTTTATACAAGAATCTTGCCTAGGGTGTAAAACAAAGGTGGGTGGTTTTCTCCTTGCTCTCCAGTGTCCTTCAACATCCTTTATACAAGAATCTTGACTAGGGTGTAAAACAAAGGTGGTGGTTTTCTCCAGGTACTCCAGTGTCCTCAACATCCTTTATACAAGAATCTTGACTAGGGTGTAAAACAAAGGTGGGTGGTTTTCTCCAGGCACTCCAGTGTCCTCAACATCCTTTATACAAGAATCTTGACTAGGGTGTAAAACAAAGGTGGGTGGTTTTCTCCTTGCTCTCCAGTGTCCTTCAACATCCTTTATACAAGAATCTTGACTAGGGTGTAAAACAAAGGTGGTGGTTTTCTCCAGGTACTCCAGTGTCCTCAACATCCTTTATACAAGAATCTTGACTAGGGTGTAAAACAAAGGTGGGTGGTTTTCTCCAGGCACTCCAGTGTCCTCAACATCCTTTATACAAGAATCTTGACTAGGGTGTAAAACAAAGGTGGGTGGTTTTCTCCAGGCACTCCAGTGTCCTCAACATCCTTTATACAAGAATCTTGACTAGGGTGTAAAACAAAGGTGGGTGGTTTTCTCCAGGCACTCCAGTGTCCTCAACATCCTTTATACAAGAATCTTGACTAGGGTGTAAAACAAAGGTGGGTGGTTTTCTCATTGCTCTCCAGCGTCCTTCAACATCCTTTATACAAGAATCTTGACTAGGGTGTAAAAAAGGTGGGTGGTTTTCTCCAGGCACTCCAGTGTCCTTCAACATCCTTTATACAAGAATCTTGACTAGGGTGTAAAACAAAGTTGGGTGGTTTTCTCCTTGCTCTCCAGTGTCCCTCAACATCCTTTATACAAGAATCTTGACTAGGGTGTAAAACAAAGGTGGGTGGTTTTATCCTTGCTCTCCAGTGTCCTTCAACATACTTTAAACAAGAATCTTGCCTAGGGTGTAAAACAAAGGTGGGTGGTTTTCTCCTTGCTCTCCAGTGTCCTTCATCATCCTTTATACAAGAATCTTGACTAGGGTGTAAAACAAAGGTGGGTGGTTTTCTCCTTGCTCTCCAGTGTCCTTCATCATCCTTTATACAAGAATCTTGACTAGGGTGTAAAACAAAGGTGGGTGGTTTTCTCCTTGCTCTCCAGTGTCCTTCAACATTCTTTATACAAGAATCTTGACTAGGGTGTAAAACAAAGGTGGGTGGTTTTCTCCTTGCATTCCAGTGTCCTTCAACATTCTTTATACAAGAATCTTGACTAGGGTGTAAAACAAAGGTGGGTGGTTTTCTCCTTGCTCTCCAGTGTCCTTCAACATTCTTTATACAAGAATCTTGACTAGGGTGTAAAACAAAGGTGGTGGGTGGTTTTCTCCTTGCATTCCAGTGTCCTTCAACATCCTTTATACAAGAATCTTGCCTAGGGTGTAAAACAAAGGTGGGTGGTTTTCTCCTTGCTCTCCAGTGTCCTTCATCATCCTTTATACAAGAATCTTGACTAGGGTGTAAAACAAAGGTGGGTGGTTTTCTCCTTGCATTCCAGTGTCCTTCAACATCCTTTATACAAGAATCTTGCCTAGGGTGTAAAACAAAGGTGGGTGGTTTTCTCCTTGCTCTCCAGTGTCCTTCATCATCCTTTATACAAGAATCTTGACTAGGGTGTAAAACAAAGGTGGGTGGTTTTCTCCTTGCTCTCCAGTGTCCTTCAATATCCTTTATACAAGAATCTTGACTAGGGTGTAAAAAAGGTGGGTGGTTTTCTCCAGGCACTCCAGTGTCCTTCAACATCCTTTATACAAGAATCTTGACTAGGGTGTAAAACAAAGTTGGGTGGTTTTCTCCTTGCTCTCCAGTGTCCTTCAACATCCTTTACATAAGAATCTTGACCAGGGTGTAAAACAAAGGTGGGTGGTTTTCTCCTTGCTCTCCAGTGTCCTTCAACATCCTTTATACACGAATCTTGACTAGGGTGTAAAACAAAGGTGGGTGGTTTTCTCCAGGCACTCCAGTGTCCTTCAACATCTTTTATACAAGAATCTTGACTAGGGTGTAAAAAAAGGTGGGTGGTTTTCTCCAGGTACTCCAGTGTCCTTCAACATCCTTTATACAAGAATCTTGACTAGGGTGTAAAACAAAGGTGGGTGGTTTTCTCCTTGCTCTCCAGTGTCCTTCAACATCCTTTACATAAGAATCTTGACCAGGGTGTAAAACAAAGGTGGGTGGTTTTCTCCTTGCTCTCCAGTGTCCGTCAACATCCTTTATACAAGAATCTTGACTAGGGCGAAAACAAAGGTGGTGGTTTTCTTAGGGTACTCCAGTGTCCTCAACATCCTTTATACAAGAATCTTGACTACGGTGTAAAACAAAGGTGGGTGGTTTTATCCTTGCTCTCCAGTGTCCTTCAACATTCTATTTACAAGAATCTTGACTAGGGTGTAAAACAAAGGTGGGTGGTTTTCTCCTTGCATTCCAGTGTCCTTCAACATCCTTTATACAAGAATCTTGACTAGGGTGTAAAACAAAGGTGGGTGGTTTTCTCCTTGCTCTCCAGTGTCCTTCAACATCCTTTATACAAGAATCTTGACTATTTGTTTTAGTAGGGTGTAAAACACCATTGCACTACTCCACCCACTCAAAGACAAATATAGTCCATGCTAATGACCTGAAGTGTTCACACAAGACATTTTTTTTTAAATTTTAGTGAGAACTCTTCAACCTAATTACCTCGAAGCTGTTACAATTTTAGATAGTGAGTGTGGACTACTTGAGATTCTGTACCATCTCAATAATTAGTATTTCGTCTCTTAAAGACATTCACTGCACCAATTCAATGCGTTTAAGTCCTTTGGCTTTAGGCGCCTTAATGAAGCAGCATTTAGATATTTAACCTGCCATGTTCTTCTATTACTGTTGTAGAAATGATGTAATCTTAATTTTATTGAATCATGCATCGGTGCATTACTCTTTATTTCAACTCATTTAGTAAACTGGGTAATTTTCGTGCCAATTAATTATGGTGCTACAACGTTGAAAGTCTCCGTATTTTTCAGAGAGAGAGAGAGAGAGAGAGAGAGATAGAGAGAGAGAGAGAGAGAGAGAGAGAGAGAGAGAGAGAGAGAGTAGGAAAACTGAACTTATAGAAAAAGATCGAATAGTGAAATAGAGCGAACAGTAAAAACGAGTAGCAAAGTAGAGCGAATATGACAATACAGCGAAAAGTAAAATAGAGCGAATACAAAAATAAAACGATAAGTACAAAGAACGAATAGAAAAATAAAACGAATAGTGAAATAGAAGGAATAGTAAAATTAAAAAATAGAGCAAACAACAAAGTAGAGCTAATAAGAGTTGATAGAAAAAAGCGAATAGTAAAATAGAATGAATATGGAAATGAAAAAGAATAGTAACACAGAACGAATACATATAGAAAACGGCGAATAGTTATAGAAGGAATAGTAACAGCGAGTAGAAAAATAAAGCAAATAATGAAATGGAAGGAATAGCAAAATTTAACACCCCCCCAAATAGAACCAATCGAAAACAACGGATAGTAAAATAGATCAAATAGTTTAATAGAACAGATAGTAGAATAGAACGAATATTAAAAATCAACAAACAGTAGAATGAAACAAACAAAAACAGCTAAAATAAAAATAGAACGAATAGTAACATAGTAAAAACAGCGAAGAGTAAATTAGAATGAATAGTAATGCAGCTTGTAGAAAAATAGAGTAAAACAGAGTGGATAGTTGAAAAGAACGAATATTAAAAAGAGCAAATAGTAGAATAAAATGAATAGCAATACAGCGAGTAGAAAAATAGAGTGAATTTGAAAAAAATGAACAAGTAGAGCAAAAACATGTAGTTATAGAAAAATAGAGCGAAGTTTTTCGAATTGAATTTAATCCCTTGATACAATGAAGGCTAAACCTTACATGTTGCCGAGAAATAAAGCCTGACAAGATTGGATAGGCTTAGTATAGGATTTAATATTGTCAATTCTACCAGAAAACCCTGTCTCAGATGATTACACAGAAACCACTGGGATTGCAAATAATAAAGCGCTTAACGCCAGAGCGATAAAAAAAGAAAAGAAAAAGATTTTAAGTGCGTTAAATGTCGCATGGATTCCGTACATGGATGTACTTTTATGCAAAAGTACGAGTCAATTTTGGAAGGCAAAGCTACGAGTGAATTTAGTTATTAAGATTATTTTTTTATATTTTTTTTAGTTATGTTAGCAGTATTCATGTTAAATCACATTTGGCATACGGCATTGGAACATTTAGCAATAACATGTAACCTGATGTAACATAATCATTGGAGTTGATTTGTTCAAAATGAATTGTTCTAGATATAGAGATATTTTGTCTCTGAAGAAAGAAATATTGGAGTTACATTTTTTTAAACGGCAATTCTCGCTTTATAAAATGTTTAAAAGTTGAAAGTGACAAAATTAAAATGTGATTTTGGCATAATCAAAAACAAACACACTAATCCATGTCCGAATCACAATCCAGAAACAAAGTAAAAACTTTAAAACTGACAAATTAGGTTATTCACGTGAACTTCCATCAGGGAAGTGAGACTGGGTGCTCCGGAAAGGAAAGCACCTCCTGTTAAGCTAGCTACACCCGCCACGTGCGTAATCAAAATTGCATAGTTTAAAAAAAGAGTTATTAAAAATCATAATATCAATCTTTAAATTTATAAACACCAAGTTTGCAGTTACGAAGAAAACATCCACTTGCTTACAGAATTACAAATTACGCAAAAATGCGAATATTGAAGTGAAAAATTATTGCAAGTAAATTCAGTGAATTAGGACCCCTGCTGCTATATTCTTTTTTTTTGTGATTTACACCAAAGGACAATAACTCCCAGGAAATATCAAACAACTCGGGTTGACGATATGCGCATCTATCAATGTTGATGCTTTGCACAAAGTTTCATGAAATAGTGCTTCATGGTTTTGGAAAATTTGCGCAGACAAGAATTTTGGATGCACAGTCGTGAGTAAGGACGGGCGGACGAATGGAAACTCGAATTTGATATCCGCGTCTTTCTCCGTCGTTTTACCTTACATAACTGTAAACAGTAAACATTTTAACCATACCTTATGTGTACACCGTCCCGAGCAACAGTACACCCCCGTGATTGTTCTAAATTCATACGTCATTCGGAGGATGTTTTAAATTTTAATCCTACAAATATTCATGAATCTACAATATATTCTATATCTTTTCATTGCATTATTTATCTCAATATAACAAAAGAGTGCTAATTTTGAATGTTGACATTTTATTTTAATTGTAACAGTATCATTGAATAATTGTCAATGTTTTACAAATGAGGTTTCTGTCTATATTTATCACCCACTACGTTAATACAAGTATTATCTTCTAAAGCATCAACTGTATGCTTACATCATTAATGACCTAACAGAATGTCAGTTTCTGTCTTAATACCGGCTAAAAAACAAAGATTTACAAAAGAAGATATTGTCATTTACATGCAGTACAAGTCTGTCGAAAGTTTAACAACCAACCAATATTGACGTATCGTTGACCACGCCCACAATGTTCCGACAAAGGCCTGACATGCTTGAATTACACGCAAAAAAAAAAAAAAAAAAAAAAACTCGACCTGAATTGCGCCGTTTAATGACGTCACTGACACTAGTATGTCATTAGTTGCCGTGACGCTGTTTTGGTACCGATGGCGGCCTTTGTCGGAACATTATTGGCGTGGCCGGCAATACGTCGAATCGCCTCCTCGTTACATATCTTGACTGCTTTTCGGCTTTTACTATCTATCATTCGGGTCTTTGGTCATTAGCTATCCATAATTCGACCACTCGGCAGTGAAGGTATTGCTCCTCTTCGTTAGCTCAGTGTTAAACCTTCGACAGCCCTGTCCATGGATAAGACGTCAGTCTTCAAATGATAATCCCTGGTCTCTAAATGCTGCGAGTTTGAGTCCCGCTCGAACCACATGTGGGAAAGTGGATTTTCCTTGCCAATGGCCTTTACTGATTCACCTGATATCAGTATAATGGACTGAGGGAGTGGTACGCTTGTCTGCGGCGTACTGACTCTGTGAAACTCATAAACTTAATGTTATTCATCTTTAATAAATATGCAGTTTAGCACGTTAAAGTCGCCCTGAGTGCGCGCTAGTACAAGACAGGTCATACAACACACTCACACTTCACATGCATACACAAAATTGTTCATAGATTAATAAAATAGTTCCCGTCGCGAATAGCTGAAAAATTGCCCACAATTTATAATGTTACAAACATGAATACAATGGACAGGGGAGTGGTGTCTCCAAGATGCAATGGTCATAAACATGGTTATCGCTGGGATGATGGAGGATTTTACATTGTGCTCTCAGCAATTACAATAATTATTCTAGTATTTCAATCGTTACTGTATCATTGAATAATATCCTTTCTATCAGCCCACAACATTAATACATGTATTATTCCAAAGCTTCAGCTGTATGCTTACATAATTAGCGACATAACATACTGTCAGTTAATGTCTTAACACCGGATAAAAAACAAAGATTTACAAAAGGAGATATTTATATACAATTCCTTGAGGATTTACTCCCACAAGTTATAATGTCACAAACATGTTGGAATGGACAGGGGAGTGGGAATTCTTCAAGACGTGTCAGAAATAGAGACAAATACGATGTGAATATGGACAGGAGGATGGGGGTATCCAAGACGTGACACCAATGCAACAAACATGAATGGACTTGACAAAGGAGTTGAAGGTCTTCAAGACGTGATAGGAATGGAAAAATGTTAAGAAAGAAATATAACAAACAAAATGTAAACGAACAAGAGAGTGGATGTCCCCAAGACCTTCTGTGGAAGCGACACATACTGCCCACCAGAAGTCTTGCATGCAAAAGCATAATACAAAGCTGTAGATGCCTGAAGCTTTGGTGCCATCTTTTATGCCTTGGTCAATGGTGCAGACGGATATACGATTTTTTTCTGCATGGTCTCATTCAGCCACCGTAGTTTACATCATTAGTGTCATAACAGAGTGTCAGTTACAGTCTCAACTCTGGATAAAAACAAAGTTTTACAAAAGAAGATATTTATAAAATTGCTCCAGGATTTACTCTCATAAGTGATAATTTCACAGACATGAATGGGATGATCACGGGAGTGGGGATCTTCAAGACGTGACAGGAATAATAATAAAAAAAACCAAACAAACAAACAAAAACATATCATGAATGGACAGGGGGAATGGAGATCTTTAAGACGTGACAGGAATAAAAAAAACAAAAAAGCCCAAACAAACAAAAACATATCATGAATAGACAGGGGAAATGAAGATCTTCAAGACGTGACAGGAATAAAAAAAAACCCAAAAAAAACAAACAAACAAAAGCATATCATGAATGGACAGGGGAATGGAGATCTTCGAGATGTGACAGGAATTAAAAAAAAAAAAAAAAAAAAGCATATCATGAATGGACGGACATCTTCAAGATGTGACACACACACACACACACACACACACACACACACACACACACACACACACTTAACCTGAATGGTCAGGGGAGTTGGGGTTTTCAAGACATGGTGTGGTTGGACAAGCTTTGAAGAAATAAGGGTGTTCAAGGTCTTCAACAGGAATTGCCAGACAGGCTTGTATAATGGTGGTTGTGTGTATATGCCTGCATCATTTCAGTACCTTTGGGACATTTGTGACCATAGGAAATTTATGAGATTGAATAAAAAAGATTTCTGTTATAAACAACTTAGGCCTATGTAAATTTATTGGTATTATCAATGAGAGAGTCAGTCCATTAATGTCCGAATCGCAATCCAGAAGCAAAGTAAAATATTTGGAACTGGCAAGTCATGTTAGACATGTGAACTTCCACCAGGGAAAGGAGGCCGGGTGTTCCGGCAGGTTAAGCACCTCCTGTTTAGCTTGCTACACCCGTCACATGTTAATGTACAATTTATGAGAATAAAAACCATTAACTCCATCACTATCATAAACTTACAGGTAGCTTGACTAAAAACGACATTACGATCTTTTTTATTTGTTAGTAACTATTTGAATAAGCACATTGTTCCAACTTCCGTTCCGAAAGAACATCTACCTACTGGTAATCACAACTCGGTTTCACAATCATTCCTAAGCTAAAATTTTCCTTAACTAAAATCTTACAAAATTTCAAATCTTTATAATTTTGTTAATTTAAGGTGTCAATTTTCAGATAATTGCTAGAATTAAACATTTGCATTTAGTTTTGACAAAAATATTCATCAGCGGTTCCAAAAAGAGATAACCCAAAATTTGCTAAATTTAAGTTAAGGAAAATCTTAGCTAAGTAATGATTGTAAAACCGGGGCCTGGTACCTATGGTCAATTTTGAAAACGATCTATTGTTACTGAACTCAACTAAAATTAGTTCTGTTAAAAATTCTAACTAAAGAAGTACTGATAATTAGATCTATATGCTTATATCATTTCGCTGTGTCCACAACATAGACCTACAGAATTGTCATGTGCTACTTTTGAATTATATTATTTCAATTGTCATGTGCTACTTTTAAATTATATTATTTCATAAAAATTCAAAAGTAGCACATGACAGTACTATCATATTATTTGTAATATTTAGCTCTAAGTCATTTTTAGAAAATCGAAATTTTCAAAAGCCTAAATTCAGTTGAATTATTATGTGTGTATAGAATAGTGAATGTAACACCACAGATAGAATTTTTGTTGTAAACTGTGTCCAATCCCATATGGTTTGGGTCCGATATTATCTATTTAAAATGTTGGAAAACGCACTGTGTGTGCCTTTTCATGTGTGAATATTGAGTATTGTAAGCGTGTTTTCCATTGGATATTGAAATGACTTCCGTTTCTTGTTTCTATTGGAACAATAACGTCACGTGATGTCATTCACAACCACAATTACTTGGAAAACAAAACAGAAGTTTTTTGGCGGTTTGATTTGGTTTTTATAATTTTCATGATGAGTTTTAAGGCAAAATTTGCTGGATTAGGAAAGAGAATTAGACAGGCATTGTGTTGTTCAACGGTGAGTAACGTAATTTTTATTATTATTTATTTTTTTAGAAAAGTTTTATGAAATAATCGTGCCGTGCTGTAGGCGAATTACCCGCGAGTCACCTATGGCTATCATAGCGCCAGGGACGTAAATTGCTAACTATAGTAGTTTAATACTAACCAGACTGTTAATTTATCCACTGTTTTTTTTTTAAATTTTCCACAGTTTTTGGGGAAAATCTCACCCAAATTCCCTTGGATGAACTTTGTATAACCCACATAGCCTGTCCACCACTTTCGAGATTCGAGTCCTTTTCCTCTGTTTACTCTGCTGCAGAGAAAGGAACAACACTAATATTTCAAAGATTTAAATGACACGGTTAAAAATCAATTAATCATTTGCTTACATGAGCCGAGTCGTTGCTAACAATCCTAATTTCGATCTAACCCATGCATTACAGCTCCTTTAATACACCAAAACGTATTTTGCATGGGTGTTTACAATAGTGAAATTGTTGACAAAATGGCGGTGTCTTTCGTGTGACGTAATGATGACGGAAGTATTTATTATTTACGTAGGTTTGCAAGGGGTACAATGAAGGGTAGCTCAAAGGTCAGGTTGAGTTTAAAAGTTTGAATCTACGTCAATTTTTTTCAAAAGCTGGAAAATGCAGACAGTTCACATAATTACTTAATTAAATCAATTTTTGTCATCCTAGTTACGCAAAAATCAATCCGTTCTTGAACTGCACTAACCTACTAGTACGTAAATGGTCAACTCTTTCGTCATGACTACGTAACATAAAGAACCCCGTCATTTTGTAAAAACCCATCCAGGTTATATTTTTGTTACAAAAAATTATATATGAAGCAAAGATGGAGCCGAAACAGGAATGTTTAGTAACGACTCGGCTCATGTAAGTAAAAGAATTATTGATTTGTATCCGTCATATTTTGCGATCTTGCTTTCTCCAAAATAGGCTAAATAAACAGTAAATACAGTAGCTCAGTGTTAAACTTTCGACAGGTCTGTCCTTTTCAGGGGCGGATCCAGGATTTTTTGAAAGGGAGGTTGAGAACTATCCAGGATTTTTTGAAGGGGGGGGGGGGGGGGGGGTTGAGAACTATACAGGATTTTTTTTAAAGGGAGATAAGAATTATATCAATGCTAGATGCGAGCGCCGAAGGCGCGAGTTTCCAGAGACGATGGGTCTAGGGCCGATGGGGGCCAAGAAAATAATTTTAATCAGTCAATATCTCGCTCTTTCTCTCTCTTTAAATTTTTCAAAGGGGGGGTTGCAACCCCCGCAACCCCTCCCCTAAATCCGCCACTGCTTTTTACTACTGTAATAATAATATTTTATTGGAAAACTACTGAAATATACAGTGTTATCCAGTACATAATGTAGGTTCATCTATACAGTGTTGTAATATCAGCATTTAATAATTACTTAAAGTAAATTCTATATATACTAGACCAAAAATCAGATAGACAAAGAATTATTCAGTAAAAATTGCAAATCTTGGTTTTCTACCCTTGCTAATGTTCTCAAACAAATGAAAATAAATATTACCACATGCCAAAACATAGAACCAGATAATTTTGGTAGTACATGTATTCTACAAAAATGTACATATACCGTGTCTAAATCTGAAAAATTAAGTACATGTACTTCACTAGATGAAACTCAGAAAGACTATGTTATTAAAGTTATTTACAGGAGTTCAAAATTCCCTGGGTCCGAGGTCCGGGACCTATTGATTTTACCTTGGGGCCATTAATATTTAAATTGTAAAAGTCCGCTGAACCTGCCATTTTTACCAGAATAATTCTACTTTTTCAATATAATTACATAATTGCACATGGATCTTTCAATGTTGATATTGGACTTTCAAAACTTTATGTGGGACCTGCCAAAAATAAAGGCAAAAGGTCCTGGACCTTTCATTACAAAACATAATTTTGAACCCCTGATTTATTAATCAGTGGTCTCATAACATGTGATTGCCGGTCTGTCCAGGCCCCAGTTTCACAGTCATATAATTAACTTAAATTCAGGGAAATTTTGGCAATCTGGTGTGAGTTGTTCGAAAACTGATTAGATAAATCAGATAAATTTGATAAGTCAAAGCTAAAATAAATTTGTTGTGAAATTAATGTTGAAAAGTGAATAGAATTTCAACAAAATGAAGCACATGGCTATAAATCCATGGATTTAATGATAATATGATGATTTTAATTGATATTTTAAATCTGTTAATCATTGATTAAGCTAATCAAGCTTCGACCAACTGGGTGCTGGGCCCAGTTAAATTTAATTTAATTTTAGCTTAATTAAATTTAATCATTGATTAAAGAATAATTAGATATTATATATCATTGCGCTAATTACGGTTTAACTAATGATTAGCACTAATTATGCTGCGAGTAACTTGGTCCTGGTTTAGAAATTAGAATAAACAGATTCAAGTTGAGGAAAATCTTAGTCAAGGAATGACCATGAAACCGGGACCTGGTGCATTAAAACCACTGCAGCAGCTCAGTGGTAAAGTGTTCGCTTTGTATGTGGAAATTCGTGGGTTCTTTCGCCAAGCACTCGGCATTTAGAAATGAAAGTCACAGGGTCCTTTGAAAGAGACCTTAATTTGGCTTAAAAATTCGATGCACCGTGTCACACAAGCGGCAAGCATATCACGTTACCTCCTTAAAGAACCCTCCCTGCATAATGTCCTGTGCGCACTGCAAAGATCACTGAAAATGTCTGTCATTTTACCTAGAGGTAGCAATGTCTCGATATAAATAAAATGTTCTTGACTAAGACATAAAATCCCATTCAATCAATCAATGGTGCATTAAAATGGGGACGAGGTTACTTCCGATATTAGGGAACTTCTATTGGAACAATGACTTCACATGATCTTGCTAGCAATAAACAAAGTTTCTCAGCGGGTCATTTCGGGTTTAGCAGTTTTCATCATGGGGCTCAAGTCAAATTTGCTGGGATAGGGGAGCGGATAAGACAGGCCTTGTGTTGTACAACAGATGCAACAAAAATTATTGAAAGTTGTCATAAACATTGTAATGTTGTTTAGCAATTTTTCAGCTATTCGAGAGCAAGTTTATAAATCTCTAAGGGTTAATTAATATACTAACAAGTTCATGTATGCGTGAGACGTGTGCTCATGCACAACATTCCCCTAGTCACATTATACTGGCAAGTTGGCAACGGTTTTAAACCAGTTGTGACTGTCCTTTTAAAACCAAGCATCAGACGAGGAAGCAGTGTTTAAAATTCTAAAGTCTTATATATACATATATATATATATATATACGACCCGATCGTGCTTAAAACCAACGGAGTTGAGTTGAGTTGAGTAATGGTGCTTAACGTCCCAGTCAAAAATATTTCACCTATATCGAGACGTCGCCAGCGAAGGCGACGGTGCAGAAGTTTTGCCTGTGCGTTGCGCTGATGACAACGGATTCCCGCTGTCAAGAAGGGCGGTCTTGGTCTACTACTGAGCCATGGGAAATAAAATTGTTTTTTTTATTAGAATAACTTAATTAATCGATATAAAGATAATAGTTCACTAAAATTCATATCAATTAGTTTAATGGAAATAAAAAATTCAACATCGCTGTATGTAATAGAAATGCCAAATAATTACTGTTATGATGAAATGATAAATTAATTCCACTTAATTTTTGCTGTTTTATAATATGCTTTTACATCAGACTGTTTTTGTTTTTTTTTCAGGTAAAACCTACAGATTCTATAAGGTAAGAGGAAATATTTCTTGTTACTTCGATTTTATCAAAATCATGAAAATAGGGTTTAGAGTTAGTTAAAATGGAAAGGCTCCAATCTGATTCCGATATTCACCTGCTGTGCTCTGTATAAAAGATAATGAGGGGGAGTAATGACGTGCCCCATATCAGGATTGTTTCACTTATATCTAGGCGGTCGGTTCTTGAAAGGTGGAGTAAACCGAAGCGAATAAGAGTGCAGCCGACCTTGGGCAAGCAAACTGTCACCCTTAACATTCTCACACTAGGATCTGCTCTAACCGGAACAGGACGCCATGATTATTTAAAAGCCGACACTTTAGACCACTCCGCTCCCCCCCCCCCCACCCCAACACAACGAATAAGGAATTATTGATAATGGTTTCTGATTTTTTGGGTTTCCTCAATGTAATTTTGCATGCATCTTCTAAAATGTCATAAGATTTTTAAGTCTTTTGAATTCCGTTTATGTGTCAGTTTATGGTGAATTTAAATAAGATTTTTTACTCATACCTGTGATATTTACCCCGATATATAACTACTGTAAAATCCCAAATTAGTCAACATCGCAAAAACTATGTCAACGAAAATCTTTAATTACAAAAGCCTCTAATAGAATTTATTTTCACACTAATCAATTCCACAAAATTTCTCTCTACGAAATGTTTTATAAAACAACTAAAAATGAATAATTCTGCAATATTAGGTTATAATTAATGATTTTCATTTTAATTACAGACGTTGCTGGGAAGCAAAACCATCATATGTATTTCGTCCAAAAGGTTAGTTTACCATATAAAGTGCAAAAGTTCCCAAAGCCATACGCTGCTTAAACTGAATAATCAATTTCCAAACTTCTATATATTCAGCACCATTCAGTGTCCCTGTTTGATTTCGGACGTTTGTCAAATGAAGTGTATGTCAATGTCATAGGTTTAACAATACACTCAAACCTGTGTATAAATGTCATCCAAGGGAACTAGTAAATGTGGCCTTTATATACAGGTTCAAATAATATGAATAAAGAACAATTGGGATATAATTATACTGACCGTTATAAGCAGGTGGCCTTTATATAGAGGTTGACTTTAAGGCAGGTTGGACTGTATATAATAACACTACCAAAACTGAATTAATTTTGTCGAATGAATGGGTAATTTTAAAAATTAAGCTCCTACTAAATATTAAATTATGATATTTATTTTTAGAATCATTTCGTGTAGTTCGAGCCCCAATCCACCAGGGAGAAACTGAATCAACCTACGCAGGAATACAGTGTACCTCGATGGCAATAACCGGACTCATGCTGAGTCACCTAAAGAGCTGAAAGCTTGGTCATCTAAAGATATGTCCAAATGGCTTCTTCTCGGGGATAAATACCACCAAATTCTCCGGGAGAAGCTTATGGTGTCACTGGGTTCGGATGGAAGGGTGGGTGTCAATGATCTTCCAACAATGTTCCCCTTCCTGATTGGTAATAAACACTATATTGCTCAGAGGGAAGGAGAGGAGATTTTTGGAAACCTCTTTGAGACCACTCTTTTTGAACTAGGAGATCCCAGTGTCCCCAGGGATGTAGCTGTGGAGCACCCAAGTTTAGAGCAGTATTTAAGCACAGCTCTTTTAGAGGACGGTTCCATTATACTATCTATAATGGAATATTCTGTGGCCATAAGAGTATCTAACAAAAAGATCTATTTGCTAGATAGCCACTCTAGGGATGCAAGGGGTCAGCCAGCTCCGTGGGATGAAGGTACTGCCATCCTGATGAAGTTCAAAACCATCAAAGACATAACTGACTACCTTGTGTCAACATACGGTCCCTATCTAGCGAATGAGGCCCAGTTTTCAGCCGTCAGACTCAGTTTTCATGAGTCCGATGTTGAGACCATCAGAGAGTTGACTGGAGCTATAATTAAAAAGTCTATTTCATAGGTGAGTACATAATTATATGGTCTTGTTACTGGAAAGTAAAGGGAGTTGAGTAACGGCGTTTAACGTCCCATTCAAGAATATTTCACTTATATCGAGACGTCACCAGCTATAGGCGAAGGTGCAGAAATTTTGCCTGTGCGTTGCGCTGATGGCATTATACAACAGGACTCTTTATCGTGCCAAGCCTACCCTGACATGGCAGACCTCGTCTATTTATTTTAAGTATAGGGAGACATCAATTACGCGCTCAAGACCGACCACAATCGGATGGCAGTGTTTATAAATATGAAAAGTGAACCAACTATAATGTTATCCAGATTAAAAAAAAATATTATCATTATTTGAGACATGTACTTACATGGTTAACAGAAATGTATGATGTAAATTTTAGTGAACAATACAAATAAAAGTCTTTCCAAAAGAATGTCGAATAAAACACTAAAATTTACACCACCAACTTACCTTGAACCATATGAATAGGCAATTGAATGTTTTCTAAACCATATGTCTTCAGGAGTTTGGGCATTTTTGAATATCTGAAACAGTATTTATTTATTTAATTTATTTCAGAACATCTTAAACTAGCTCCAGTCATTATAGAGAGTACACAAGCTGTCCCTGCATTTCCAACCATAGAAATGATTCAAGGTAAGTAGCGGATTGTGATTTAAACATAGATCGGCATGTTTGTTTTGGATTCATTCTTCTAGTAATTATAATAAAGATACATTATTGTTTAAAATGTACGGTTTTAAATTTTTTTCTTCTAGGTTTTTTTTAATATTAAAGGAAAGATTCATTTATTATAGCGACACAATTGTTTTAATTTGCTGTTTTAAAACTACAAAACATTCAAGGTCATCTAGCAAAACAAATTTTTGTCTCAATAGATGAAGTTATCATGGTTATTAGCCATAGAGCATTTTCACAGTGTGGGAACGGAAAGTCAGCCAAACCGTACAGTTTCTTCTTAAGTAAGCTCAAGTTTATTTTCTGCTGTTTGTTTAAAAAATATTTATTTACTAACACATTCATTTAAATTTCTTTTTCACAGATAATCACGTTTACTCAAGCAAGGAACATTACTCCTTTACAAACAGATAATGTAAAACAAGCTTTAACAATATGAACTATAAGGTATATATCTATATTTTAATTCTTTTATACCCTCTCAAACTCCGTCCGTCCGTGTGTCCGTACATGTAAAATCGTGTCCAGGCCATATCTCATTTATAATTGCTTTGGGCGACTGTCATAAAACTTCACATGAATACATCTTCATGGTCAAAAGCTGTGTCATGACCAACCAAAGTCATATCGAAAAGGCCAAGGTCGCAGGAAAACATTAAACCCTTGTAGATATTAGGGGCAGGGGTATTTGGCTCTCGAGAGACAGTTCTAGTTTTTTTCATATTTATACAAAAAGTAAGACACGACAATGAGTGTTCACATGACCACAGTACACTGATACCATATAAATTGACGTATCGCTGACCACGCCCACAATGTTCCGACAAAGGCCTGGCATGCTTGAATTACATGCAAAAAGAATGAAAACTCAGCCTGAATTGCGCCGTTTAATGACGTCACTGACACTAGTACGTCATTAGTTGCCGTGGCGCTGCTTTAGTTCCGTGATGACGGCCTTTGTCGGAACATTGTGGGCGTGGCCGGCGATCCGTCAAATTGATATTACGCTAAAACCCATTTTAAAGTCACTATACTACTTCTAGTGTCTGGGAATAAACATGTGCTGAATTATTGGAATATGTTGTATTTTTTAACATACATGTACTGTATTTCATAACTTTCAAAGAAGCTAAGGGAGTGTTCTGTTGTATTGTAGTAAACTCCTCCAATATTTTGAGAACCGCAAATATAATTCGATTAATTAAATATGTCTGTGTATGTCCACATTGGACTAGCACGCATTCGGGTTATCGTTTATCTGGACGTTTTGGAGATTATCACAATTATCCTAACAATGGATATGTCAGCAGCAATGTGAAATAAAATGACTCCTCTAAGCTTATAACAAGAGTCTCAAACAGGATTCGAACCCACTGTCCTTAGATCTTTTAATCAGCAATCATTTAAAATCGTTTCTCTTTATTTTACAGATATTCAAACACCAAGTGTAGTAGATGGCAGTGTCTTCTCCCACGGAGCTGGCTGACCTCCTGTGGTAGTGCAGCGCTCAATCACGAAATCAAGTTCATGAATGAACTTTTTGGCAAAAATTGGAATATGTAATTTATTCAATAAATTTATAAATAAGAAAGAAATGCATGATTTGGTCAGACATTGGTGGACTCGGTCATGTATAAAAATTTAATACTGAAATTAAAATGTAAAATCTAAAATATATTTGGTAATTGTTATTATTTAAATACAATAAGCGCTACCACAGTGCATCCCTAGAGTGTAGGACGAAAAGCTCACAAAACATCAGATATTAGGTTAGTATATTTATTTATTAGTTCTTGCTGTGTAATTTCATATTATACAAATCTATCACATGACAATGAAAGTTCCCAACAAGGAAATATCAGGCCCCGGTTTCACAATCATTCCTTAGCTAAGATTTTCCTTAACTTAAATCTTGCAAAATTTCAAGTCTTTTTAATTTTGTTAATTTTCAAGATATTGAGGAATTTAAGGTGTCATTTTTAAGAGTACTTCTTGATAAAAACATTTGCATTTTGACGAAAATATTCACCAGTAGTTCCAAAAAGAGATAACAAAAATTTGCTCAATTTAAGTTAAGGAAAATCTTAGCTAAGGAATGATTGTGAAACTGGGGCCAGAAGGTGAAATGGTATTGAAATGCTTTATGCGGTTTGTCACGTGTGACTTTAGATTTGTAAGGGAATTTTTTTTTATTGAAAATTGAAATTACCTCCGTTTCTTATTTCTATTTGTACGATAATGTCACGTGATCTGATCTCATTTAGTACCTCACTTTGCCTTGAAAACAAAAGTTTTATGTCGGTTTGATTGGAAGTTTTAAGACTTGAGTTCAAAAACAAATTTTCCGATCGATTTGTATCCGTCAATTCCAAACGCACATTACTAATGGAAGACATATCGAATGTAACCAAGATTATGATATAACAAATGAAAACAAGAATACAAAACATGGTCAACTCATATTAAAGTTGTGCTTGTATTACAGTATTGTCGTAAGAGGGAAAAATAGAATTCATATTGTTTTTTTTTCTTTTTACAAAATGTACTTTCTGCTTCGAAATTAGTATTAAGATTTAGTTGAAACGCATTACAATTGACCTTAGTATGTGGTGCACATTTTAAATTTGAATAATAAATATGTACTCTATTAAACATATATTTTATTTATTACACATTTTAACTTTATTAATTTTTTCATATATTTTTATTTTTCAGTAGATATAGCAACATGTGGGCCATAAAATCAGATAAAGAATTACCTATAAATACCAGATTGGACAGAGAATATGAAATGCTTTGAAGTGATATTTTCATCCTTCTATATATGAAATAATACCAGAGACTATTTGCATTGTTTTGTAATAATATTGATAAATTGAATAATATATTGTGTAAGATTTTAGCATATTCATGCAAAGATAATATCTGCATATTTCTGCATACGATGGCAATTTTTTCGTATCTATGTGAAGATATCGATATTAATTGAACATTTTATTTTTTTTCGGTTATATATTGTTTTGTTTGCTCCATGTTTCTGTTGTATAATAACTCAGTTATTTATATATGATATTTACTGTTTTATTACATTTAAAATATTTTTATATTAATCTGTTTGAGTTTGTTTTTCTATCGGCAGTTTACTAATGGGTACTAATTTTTTTCCACAACAAACATCGCCAAATTTCCATCAATATCACCGGAGGTTACCACTCCAAAACAATGATAGACGAATCAGATTATTGTATATTGATCGTAATGCGCGAATTTTGACACCGATCAAACCAAACTTAGGTTATTCAAAGTCCATCAATGTTTCAGGAATTATCTCCAAGAAACTACTTTGACGCTTGTCTGACTACATTCCTGAACCAGTCCGACGCCCACATAAGATTTTGTCTTCTATGAGACGCGATGTGTTGGTGAGAGTGAACTTTGTTTAATTTCCATAAAAAATCTAATAAATCTGATAATGGTTGATATTTTTCACTCACTTAGTCGTAACCGAAAATCGGCATGCGCATCCGCTGTTGTCATATATATATTTCTCAGAAATAGTAGAAAAGAAAGTTTGAGATGAGTAATGGTGTTTAACGTCCCAGTCAAGAATATTTCACTTATATCGAGACGTCGCCAGCTATAAGGAGACGGTGCATGGATTTTGCCTGTGCGTTGCGCTGATGGCATTATACAGCAGGCCTAGGGTTTTTTTTATCGTGCCAAGCCCATCGTGACACGGGACTTCGTTTAATTTAAGTTCCCATCAGAAGGAACCGTGACTTTTATTTCGTATTGCCGAATGTTTGGCGGAAGAACAGTCACTACCCACTTTCAAGTCTTGGGTCAGACCCGGTCGGGCTCGAACCCACGACCTCCCACTTACGGAGCTTACTCTTCTAACTGAGCTACCGCAGGGTGTAGAAAAGAAAATGTTGGGAATCAAACTTTAATTAAGTTAATTGGATTTGCTATGAAAATGAACCGTAACTCTCTGTCGCCAACACTGCGATTCGGACAGTTGTTGCTAATACCCAATATTGTTGATGCGAAATAAAACAAAAACAACCAACTAACAAACAAAATAAATACGGGTTAGAAAGTGTTATTTACATCAAGTAAATAATTTCTAGTTAATCACCGATTGTTGTCGTCATTTGGTCCCGCCTACAACACTTGTTTGTTCGAAAACAATGGTCTCTAAGGATATTTAGTTCAGCTGTAAATCCAATATTTTAATAACTCTCTCACTTCTTAGAATTCTGTTTTGTAATAAAAATTTGTTTTTGGTTTTCATTGTTGTTATCTAACCAAAATAAAGCGCACTGCATTTGTGTGATGTTAACGAAAATAAAATTCCTTGGAGATGCGACGATTATGATTATCAGTTCATTGACTTCTGCGAATGAATGCATGGTTTGGCTTATTAAGATAAACCATATGGCGTAGGTCGACTTCCCAACATAATTAAACATTTAATGAAGTTAAATATGACAATGACTTCGACTTTATGGAATAATCAAGGAGAACCTACATAACGTTTCGAAACGCATCTTTTCAAGACATGACACAAAAAAAAAAAAAAAAAAAAAAAAAAAAAAAAAAACAAAACCTTCGAATTAAGGATACAGTCGTTATTAAGTGACGCCGTCCCAATTTATTTTACAAGGAAAAATAATGAGCAGGGTACACATTTTTCGTATGGAAATTCTGTTGGTTGAATATTTTATTGACATAAAAACGCTAAATGCGCGAGGATACTTTAGGATATGTCCTGTAAAATGCGTTTTACAATAAAAGAGAAAGACAGCAAAACCCGAAACGAAAGTATTTACCGTCGTTTGCCGTGTGTACGATACAAAAAAGTCACAGTGGTATTTGAGGGGTTTGTTGCCAAGTGGTCTAAAGCAACGGGTAACAGATCACTGACTACTGTAGTTCGATCACTTTAATAAAAAGAGGGAGAACATGTTTTGTGTGAGGGCGCTATTCAAACTTACTTAGATCTCTTGCTTGAGACCTGAAATTTCACTGAACTTTTTATTTTATTTTGTTTTTAATTTATAACTATGCCTACAGTGATAAAAAATGCCGTGAACACACAAACATCTACAGATAGTAATAATAAAAAGGTATTTAAAAGAGAAAGCTTTACCAGTGGATATTCAATAATTGCCCACAATTTTGTCAATTTTTTGCACGAATCTGCTGGACTAATATGACAATTATTGTCTTTTGATGAGGTGGACTTGCGATTACACAAATATCTACAGATAGTGATAATAAAAAGGTATTTAAAAGAGAAAGCTTTACCAGTGGATATTCAATAATTGCCCACAATTTTGTCAATTTTTTGCACGAATCTGCTGGACTAATATAATATGACAATTATTGTCTTTTGATGAGGTGGACTTGCGATTACACAAATATCTACAGATAGTGATAATAAAAAGGTATTTAAAAGAGAAAGCTTTACCAGTGGATATTCAATAATTGCCATATTTGAGATCTTAGTTTGAACTGTCATATAATAGAATAACTATTGTCTTTTTATCGGTGGATTTAACCTCGGTGAATATTACTTTGATCAGGCCCGTATAATCGCAAGTCCACCTCATCAAAAGGCAATAATTTTATAATAATGAACTTGAGATCAGTAAACCTAGATCTTTTATGGCGATATCGGTATCCCTCGCTGAAAACTAAGACTAGAGTGATGGGAATATAGCACTACTGTAGCGCAATTGTTGTTGTGTCTAACGTCGCATCAGCAACCTTATAGATAGACGCAGCAAGACAACGGAAATGTGTAAGATGTGCGAGTGTGTTTTGTGGTCTGTCTTTTAGTAGCTCACCCGGCGAGAGGAAGCAGTAAATGCATGACACGTTCGGGGCTGGAACCCAAGACCCCCCAGCTCTCGAGGTGGACAGTTACAATGAGCCACGGAGTCTGTCTAAAGTAGCTTCGAGTATGGCTTTTTCAGAGCGCTTACAAGTTTTCAAGAAGTGTTCAAGCTTTCTCCAACACAGCGACTATTAATTGGGAGGTGGGGGGGGGGGGGGGGGACAAAAAACTAAATACCCGGTAAACGTTTTCTTCAATTTTTATTAGATTTATCAAAGATTTCAAACGCCGTGAAAAATACGGTATCATAAAAACAATATCTATATCTGACTTGCTTTTTTGGTCCATATTCGCGACAAAATATATTGACACACTATTTTTGTCCATTCCCCAATAAAAAGCTTCTTAACACAAAATTGTCTATGTATGACTTACAGATTGTGCCGCCTCGGAGTTGTTCATTTTTCGTTGTTTTGCAGCATGTCGTTTCTGTTTCTTTGCTGACTTTATCTTTTGAAGTTCCGCAGCCATTTCTTGATTTACTTCATCCAGTCTCCTAAGTTCATACACCACCTCCTGTAATTCTTTTTGCATGCGACTAGCATGTTCTTTCCAAACGACCAAGTTTCTGTAAGCGATGATACGATCCCCTTGCAAGTTGTTAAAATGGTATTCATAATATTCATGAACATGTCGCGCTCTGGCGTTCACTTCCGCCATCATCAATCTTCTATACTCCCAGATTGGAATTACCAACGTATTCGGTAACCCATTTGGATCATGTGGATAAGTGGTAGCAAGGACATAATCTTCCAATGTTTTTTCGTTCACTTCTGTTTCATTCTTCTTTCTTGCTTCATTTTTCCTACCTTTCTTTCCTTTTTTATCATTTTTACGACTTTTCTTATTCTGTTCTTTATACGAGACGGGTTTATCATCACATCGTCCAATAACATTTGCAGGATGCGTCAAACGTCCGTCATCTGCATCCATTATACCATAACTCGGCTGTTGTTGATCCAAATTCATTGATGCAGACAATAGCACACGGTCAATAAATGAATCCAACGCATCTTCGTTGATTTCTGTTTTTGGTTCACCTTTGTTATAAACATTGAAATTAACATTTATAAAACCTTCACGAAATGGTTTGATTGGTTTAAACTCAGGACATTCTTCCAGTGGACATGGTCCGGGATGGTCGAGAAAATGGACCCGTTTCCCTTTCGACTGGTGTTCCTGATCACCCATTTCGATATGTACTCATGCCTTCAAAATCTACCTTTGAATCGTTGTTGTTTTTCTTGTATCACGGAAATGACGTCATTAACTTGTTTCGATAACAACAAATGGTGCCGACGTAGTGATTGCCGCTAAATTACGTAATGTGATTGAGATGTCTTTTCGGCAACAAAATACGTTGTACTAAAAGTACTGAATGCTTCTGTCTTCTAAAAGACTATACCGGTAATGATAGTACTAATCTAGATAAAAATGATATGAATCGAATCAAAAATAGTATTGATTCTGAGAGATCATTTATTAATAACCAAAAGGACGCAAAACTCGGCTTCCGAGGAACCGAATAATGGACAGCCTAAAGCTGCCGAGAGACGGAGATAAGTTGCCGAGTCGGAACTTATTGGGTGTAAGGTGTTAAACTTTCGACAGGCCTGTACTATCTCTAATATTAAAAAAGACACACATTTGAATACAAATGTAAGGCAGTTCATGAAGAGTTTTCCGCTGTTTGAAAAAAATATAAATGCAGTTTTTGTATAAAAATCACGTTTAGCGGAATCCTTTCGAATTCATCAAATCGATTTTAACATTTAACAAGATTTAACATCAATCCTCTGTATTTAGAATTGGATTCATACAAAATTTAATTTTAGAATAAGGTTCAAATAAGATTATTGAACTAAAAGGGGTTTATTAGTCAATAATCGGTGTTTCCATAATTGCATCTGATAATGAATTTATGAGCTAATTTAATCGCTGAATATCGAGGTTTTTTTCCTGCAAATTAAAATCTTCAAACCTTCAGTAGTTGTATAAAACCCACGAATCTCTATAGTTCGAAAGCTTGTTCGTGCCACTTTGTAATCTGATTCTTTTTCTCAAATCGTAGGTACGATTTTTGAAATCGTAACTACGAATTTAAAAAATCGTACGTACGAATTTTAAAATCGTACATAATCGTACATACGAATTTAAAAATCGTACCTACGATTTTTTTTAAAATTCGTACCCACGATTTGAGAAAAAAATCGGATTACAAAGTGGCACGAACAAGCTTTCGTACTATAGTACTTTTAAATTGCTTGCTTTCAAAAATTTAACTTGCAGTATCATATTAGGAAAATTGGCAGGTTGACTATAGGCTTATTTTAGGTTGACAATAGGCTTAATTTTTGTTTTGTTTTTGCAGATTGCCACATAAGCTTAATTTTGTCAAATTGACACATAGGCCTTATTTTTCAGTTTGGACATATGCTTAAATTTTCAAGTTGTCCATGGGCCTATTTTCAAGTTGACACATAGGCCTATTTTTTCAGGTTTGCCATAGGATTAAATTTTTAGTTTGACCGTAGTGTATATAGGATTATATTTTTCAGGTTGGCACATAGGCTTGAATTTTAAGATTAGCATATGCGGTTAAATTTTAAGGTTGGCATATACGCTTATTTTTCAGGTTGACTCATAGACTTAATTTTTTCAGGCTGACACATAGGATTGAATTTTTAGGTTGACACATAGGATTGAACTTTTAGGTTGACACATAGGATGATTTTTTTAGGTTGACACATAGGATTGAATTTCAGGTTTACATATAGGATTGAATTTTCAGGTTGACATATAGGCTTAATGTTTCAGATTGACATAGGTTCATTGTTCAGGTTGTCTTTTAGCTTACTTTTTATTTTTTCAGGTTGAAACATACGCTTAATTTTTCAGGTTGACACATATGCTTAATTTTTCAGATTGATCATTTTTTACACTTGCTTAGATATTAAGATAAACATGCTGTAGATATTCAAATTAAAATAAATAAATGTTACTCTGCAATATAAACAGTCACTAAAATTTAAAAATGTTTCACTCAATTTTGAAGAAATCAGTGAAACAACTATCGTGGCGTACGATCACTTATGTAGCTAAACATTCAGACATGTTTCAAACAAACGCCCGTATAAACGTACATGTACACTCACATTTTCAGACATACCGTATCTCAGTTATACATACGGTCACTCGGGTTTCAAGGCCAAAGAAAACGTCACGCGTCTCAAAACATAGTGACACCAAAGTATCATGGAAAATGGTCACTGGGGTTTCAAGCCGACAGACAACCAAGTTTCCAGGAAAACAGTCACACGAGATTTAAAGAAATGGTACTTAGATTCAAGAAATACGGGCACTAGATTCAAGACAAACTTTCAGTCAAGCTTTGAAACTCAAATATCAAAACATGCGGGCACTCACTCAAGTTTCAAGAAAGTGATAACCTGACAAATGGATACTCGAATACCTTGTGACTTGTTACAGCGTTGATGGCACTTGAGGGACTCGACTAAAGTAGACAAAATGATGTGATACAGCGTTGATTTCGACTAAAAGTAGACGAATTATTTAACAACAAAACGACAATAGCATATTTCTGTGTTAATTATGTATCAAACCATCTAAACATCATCTATTTTGTTTGTTTGACGTTTGACTGTTTGTCTGACATTTGACATTTGAATCAGGATACTAAGTCAATCAATCATCGATGTTGTTGATTTGGCAAGTCTAACACATCCACGAAGTTAACGCCTTGTAAACTCTAGGAAAATGCCTAAACTATAAGTCAAGAATGTACAGTCGTCAGAAAATTATCGTTAATGATTAATACAGTCGATCATTACTTGTGGTGCCAGAAAAAGAAATCTCGATTCGAGTTCTTATAAATTTAGTCCAGAAAGAGGGCAACCGAGAAATACAACCACTTTGATTTCAAGCCATTATACCACTCATGTTTCAAGATACATGTATTACAATAATGTATCAACACATACAATTACTAAATGCCGAGATACACAAACGCTCGAGTTTCACCCATTCAACCACTCATATTCATTACATAAAAAAGCTCACATTTGGAAAAACCCAACTACTCACATTTCAAACCAGAAAACAACTCACGTTTTCAAACACACTACCCACCACTCCGGGTATCAACATATGCCACTAAGTATTTACAATTAAAATTGATAATTTACAATTGAACTACTCAATCAATATTTCAAAGCATGTGATGACCAGCGTTTCAAGACATGCAAAAACTCACTCTTCAGGACATGAAACTACTCGCATTTCAAGTCAGATAACGATTCACGTTTCAAGACATTCGACCATTTAAGTATCGGGGCATACAACTTGGGTTCCAAGATAGATATACAACCCCTCACATTTAAAAACATACAACAAATCACATTTTAAGACATGCACAACTCATATTCCAAAGCAAACGACCACTGACTTTAAAAACCAGACGATACCTCACGTTGCAAGGCATACAGCTGTTCACGATACAGGACAAACAACTACCTACGTTTGTTCAGCCGCAACAAATCCTATTTCCCCCGAGGGTGTAGTGAGACATGAGACTCCAGTGCCAGTACAAAGCCGGGAATGTTATACTCAGTGGCCGATATATGTATGTTTTTACTTTTCTTGTATTAAATTTTTATCATTTACTTGTATCGTGTATTGTGTCGTTTTTTCTTGTGGTTGCTAAGTGCAGGGTTTTCTGTCATTTTTTCAATTTTAATATTCGGATTTTTTCAGAATTACGACCTTCTTACCAGGCCCCGGTTTCACAATCATTCCTTAGCTAAGATTTCCCTTAACTTAAATTTGGTAAAATTTCAAATCTTTATAATTTTGTTAATTTTCAAAATATTAAGGAATTTAAGATGTTATCTTTAAGACCACTTAAACACTTTCATTTAGTTTTGACAAAAATATTCATCAGTATTTCCAAAAATAGATAAACAAAATTTGCTAAATTTAAGTTAAGGGAAATCTTAGATAAGGAATGATTGATTGTGAAACTGGGGCCAGGTAATATATACTCGCTGGTTTGATTGCCACATATGATCACTTTTATATATGATTCTCAGTGCATAAATTATTTCAAAGAACTCCATGTTTTTATATTTAACATGCGTTGTTTTCATGGCATCTTAAAAAAGGAAGTATTTGGTGGAATATGATTTCAATTTTATTTAAATTTCAAGGTAAAATGATTTAAGAAAAACAAACTTAAGACAATGTATTACAACGCATAAAGAAAGTTAAAAATCGATATTTTATTTTAAAAATAGAAAACCAATGTACGGCTTTGTAACATTTTAAATTGCTTACCAATTAAGACGTACGCACGAAACATATATCGCACAATACGCGATTGATAGTTAATAGATACTCCCGTTTTATCGGGTTTTGAAATAATGTTTTATTTCCAACCTTTGTATGAAACGAACGTCTTTGCATAGGCATACAATATACAGTAGGGTTCTTTATCGTACCAAGCTTATTGTAACGCGGGACCTCGTTTATTTTAAGTTCCCATCCGAAAGAACCGTGACTTTCATTTCGTAATGCCGAGTGCTTGGCGAAAGAACAGTCACTACCCACTTTCAAGTCTTGGGTCAGACCCGGTCGGGGTTTGAATCCATGATCTTCCATAATGGAGCGAGCACGCTACCAACTGAGCTACCACAGCGGTCTTTTAAATAAAAGGACAAGCAGACAGATCAATGTTGTTTGCTTATAAAGTCACACATGAAGCTTTAAAGTGCAATAAATACACGTGGGTGGAATATGATAATTTTATTAACTCTTAATTGTTAAAAGGTCTTCAAAATCACTAACACGTTCTATTTCTGTAACCATTTACCGAGGCTTATAAAATGTTTCAAACTTAATTACTACGATAAGGCTTTGATTTGGATTCATTTTATTGACTGATTAATTGAATTTGATTGAATGGGTTTTTACGTCTCAGTTAAGAATATTCCGCTTATGTCGACAAGCCACCAGCTATCGGTAAAATGGTTTTACCTTTGGCTTTGCAATGCGTTCAGGACAATGTGCACGATGGGTCCTTTAGAGTCCCACGCCTACCATGACACAGGGCATCTTGTATTAAAGTTTTAATACCGAGTGCTTGACAAAGATTTTGAAGTTTTGCTAATATTATCCCGTGTTAAGACCATGGGAAGGCCTATAATAGTATATAATCATAAGGGAAAGAAAGTGTTCTGAAACACGTACCACAAAAATATCGACTTTAATCATCCCTGGTTTGATTAGAGATGTACATCGAGTCAGTCATAATGAAGTTTTGAATATGACACTATCGATCCTTAAGCATAAGTGATAAGACTCCCTAGCAATCAATGAAGTGTAAGCAATATTATAAACGGATAAAATAAAATAAAGTTTTAGGTGTTTTTTGAACACCTTTTTAAAGCATACAACTTCATAAGGACCATAGGCTTTATATGTTTTTTCCATAATATTTGAACACACATGTACGTCTTTCAGAAAACTAAAAAATATATATGACATGTCATATACCCCAATAACTGTTCATCCTGAGGAAGGTAAAGGGCACTTAAATTTATTTTCAAACAGTGGAGTGGAGTAATGATGTTTTACACCCCAGTCAAGATTCTATCATTTAAATCGAGCCGGTCGGTTAGGGATGGTGGAGAAAACCGGAGTGCCCAGAGGAAATTATCAACATTCGGCTTTCTCACACTAAGATCTGTCCAAGTGGGATTCGAACACTGGCAATGAGAGGCACTGTGGTCAACAAGTGCACTCAGACACCGAGACCTCCTACATTTTCTAAGAGGTTTATTATTTATATATAGACTTTACTTTGATTTATAAAAAATGGAAAAGAAATAATTAATTGCTTCTAGCAACACCATAAACTGTAAGAGTACATGAGTATCAAAATTTAGTAGATTCTGTCATTTGTACTAAGAATAGCTGAATATTATCCTAGCGAATTACGACACATCGCAGTCTTCCATTATCAACCGGAAATGAGATTTGAGCTAATTTTAAACTGGATATCTGAAGCAGGAATGTGGAACTTTATCATACGACAATAACACTGAATGTTGACATATATGGCTTTAAATCAGAGAAAATATAGATTTAGCTAAAATGTTTTATCGAGAATTAATAACAGATATAAATATATAAATAAAATACCAGTTTAAAGTCATTGTTCTCATTAACAATACCACGTTTTAAACATGGCCTGAACACGTATTACGCATAATTATAATATAACTTGTGCAAACCATATAATGATGCACTGCTTAGCTTTTCCAATCCCGTTTCACTCTCAATAACGTCTTTTGTATCAGATATAGCTGCTTTGTTGTTTGAACATTGAGTTTTGATTTGCCTCTATTCGTATGACCTTTGTTCTTCATCTGCTTTTGACTTTATCTTCATTCTGCTCGACCTTTGGTCTTCATCCATTATCCATTCGTTTGACCTTTGGCCTTATCTGCTCATCCTTTCGCTTAACCTTTGGTATGCACCCGATGCTTCTTTCGTTTAACCTTTGGTCTTCGTCCGATCCTCCTTTCGTTTGACCTTTGACCTCCATCTGCCACTCCTTTCGTTTAACCTTGGTCTGTACCCGGTCCTCCGTTAGTATTTGACTTCCATTTTCTCCTCCTTTCGTTTGAACTTTGACTTCCGTCTCTCATCCTTTTGTTTGATATTTGGCCTCCATCTTCTCCTCTTTTGTTTGACCTTTGCTTTTCATCTACCCCCTTCCATTTTTGCCTTTGGGTTAGTCTGACCAATTTTTATTTAAGAAACCTACATGTACACAAGCTAGCCACACACACACACACACACACACACACACACACACACACACACACACACACACACACACACTTTAACTCAACATTTTATGGCCAATTTTTAATACCTCAATGGAGTAATACAAACTATGCTGTTTAGAGCATTCAACTCTTCCTTTAACTTAACAATACAGGGTTTGGATTTTCCGTCTTATTTTTTATGATTTTACATGTCTAAGCCGTCACATTTTTTATTTATATTGTATAATTTACGTTAGTGTTTTGTGATAGCACATTACTTCTCTGCAGCGTACCAGTTTCCACCTCACACGACAAACAAAACTTGAAACTTCTAACATAACCCACAAAGCTCGCCTACATTGAATAATTCTTAATGAGCTTGTACAACAAATAAGTGGCAAAACCCTCTTACAATTATCCAGTTCAGCTCTTACTCATCAGCCAATTACAGACTAAACCAACACTTCATTTCGCTTCAGGTGATTATTAATTATATTTCTTACAGCAGTGCTTGTTAGCAGACGGCAACGGAACTTCCGCTAGGGCTATTTCAGATACTGACGCAGAAACATACGCAATTGTTATTTGATGGAATTATCTTATAAATGAGGTCTCATCTTAAAAGGATAAGACCAGTAATGAAAGCACTTTATCTTCAGATGGCGGATTTTATTTGACGTCAAGTCATATCTTCATTGAAAACATCACAATTTACAAAAATATCACCTAAACATAATTGAATTTCTCAGAAAGTATTCCTCCACCTAGAAAATCCACAGATCGTATGTCGATTATAAATATTATGAATCAAACAAATAAATGTATATTTTTGGAATCTTTGTTCTTTATACGTATTGTGAAACAATATAGACAGTCCTTGTAATTACTTTAATAGATTGCTTTTAGTATATTAGTTCCTGATTGTGGTAAATTTCTATTTTTGAAACTGTCGTAATGAAGTATTATTAACGTTTCTCAAATGCTGGAAACAGAAAAGACCATTTTATATAGGAAGGTGTATAGTCAACTCGTCTCAACGACCAACTCGTCCTAGTTTTTCTACCAACTCTTCCGACATTTTTGACCGTTTTACTCAGATTCTAAATTGCTATCTAGCCCCACTTTTTTACCAACGTGTCCCTCTTTTTTTCAACTCGTCTCACTTTTCTTTTTCTATTGTAAGTAATGTCAAAATATTACAGACAGTGCTTGTAATTACTTTGCTTTTGGCTAATCTTCTGAAAAACCTTCAAAAAACTAAGGTATACTCCCTCATGTAAAGTTTTTCTTTAGCTAAATTGGTTAAACATGGTTTGATCTTTTGGATATTTTTCAACACCTTGGAAAGAAATTTAGGTTTCACAATTTTGGTCAAAGCACCACTGATGAGAAATTGTATTCGAAATCGGCCAACTAGTGTTGTAACATAAACACTTGTGATGTACTAGAATATAACAGATTGCTTTTAGTTTATTAGTACTTGGCTAAAGTACTTTCTATTTTTGAATCTGTAGTAATGAACTATTGTTAACGTTTCTCAAAAGCTGGAAACAAAAACCACCATATATGTGATAAACATATGATTTAAATTTGTCGTAATGAACCTTGCCTTTTGTACAGACTAAAACTGAACCCCATTTTAGACTGTTAACGTTCGCGGTGGACTAATTTTCGCTTATTTCGCGGTCGTTTGTTTTGCGCGAAAATCAATACATACATACATACATATCCTCTCTGGGTCTTCAAGGACTCGTGAGGCCGTTGAGCATTCTACGCCACCCCTGTCTGTCACTTGCTGTTGCTTCTGCTCTTTGCCATGTGATCCATCCGTTCTCAATCCTTTCTTTTTCAACTGTTCTTCTCCAGGTGCAGAGCTATGGAGAATAACAAGAAAAGATGAAGAGAGGTTAGACACCTTCCACCGCAAGAGCCTACGTAGGATACCGAAAATACATTGGCCTGAGAAGATCTCAAACACCGATCTTTACACTCGCACCAAGACCACACCTGGAGATATATAGGTCACATCCTGCGCAGAGAAACAAACAGCAACGTCAAGATAGCACTAACCTGGACACCTGAAGGTAGAAGGAAAGCGAAAATCAATACCTAGCGAAAACTATATTATGCTTATTGTGTTATAGTGCATATTTTAAAAATCCGAAAATTTTACTACGCGGATATGTCTAAATTTCCTATCCCGCGAAAAATAAATACACGCGAAATTAAATACGTTCACAGTATGCAATTTAGCTTACATTAATAAACATGGTTGTTATATATTTTTCAGAATTGTGAACTATTTCTGTACAGATATTTTTTGACAAATATTCACTTACACCGACCTTTAAATACGATAAATGTCAAATGTATCAAACTAATCGTACATAAAAATTGTAAAACAAATCTCGACAAAATAAAACAAGATCTTTTACAATTGATATGGATTTAATAAGGAAAAGATACCGACAGAAGCTATGAAACTCAGCTTACAGTACTTTCTGAATACTCTCTGGTTTTATGAAAATGAAACTGTCCATTTGATAAATTGAGATTTATGTCAATGATATTTTAGGTGATGTTATTTCCAAACTAATCAAAAACAACTACCAATTTGTCTTCTAAAAGAAGAAGTCCAGATAAAAGGTCGAAGGTCTTGTATCATTAGCTTTGTAAGAGATCAAAGGTTTCTAATATACAGTACAGACCGGTCGAAAGTTTTACACAGAGCTAAAAAAGGAGTTGAAGAACAGCTGCAGAGTTGCCGAAAAAAACTGTCGAGATATAAGATAAGAGCTGAAGGATCGAGATGATTTGCTAATTTGTCAATAATTAGCTTGGTGTTAAATTTTCGACAGGTCTGTACTTGGACTGTTTTTAATGATTTGTGAGCTACGTTTGTATCGAGTCACGTCTACCAAAATAGACAAGAAAATATGTTGTGAACTTTGAACGATAAAACATTCTTTCTATCCGATTAAACTTTACATTGAGGGGGATAATTTTTAAGATTCGACCTGTATATCAATGTAAATAATAACGTCAGACCTTGAATACTTAAAAATTCTCGGTTTTTGGACATGGCTTCAAAATGTTCATGTATGTGCATATTGACTTTAGAATCAATGAAAAGGTGGAAGCGACAGGAAATAATTAAAAATTGCATATGATTTAAAGCCAGTACGAGACCCGTTCAATTTAAAACATAACAATTTCGATTTACAAAAAATATCTTTAATAATTCATATTTTATATAGTAACAAGTGTTCTATTTGTGAACGGTTGCAGTAATATTCCATTCTACAACGCTTTGCCTTACTTGAAAGTGTCTTATTTATGTAGCCCTGTTCCAGTTTCTTCCATTCGCCTTTGACCAGATAAAGTATAGATCTTTCGTTTCCGAAGACGTCGTTTTTACGATTCACCAGATACCGTGATCCATTGGAGATCCACTCAGAGAGTGTAATGTAATATTGACTTTACGTTTCTTCAGAAATTCAATGGTTTTCTTAGATGTATGACTTGATACCGAGTCCTGATGGAACATGCCATTTTCTTGACCATTAAGGAATCTTGGAACATCTTTGTTAAGAAATGGTTTAAGAACAGAATTTGTGTAATAGTCCGAATTAACTTTAATATCAAAGCGATGTGTTGCCATAAAAACTGACGCCAGCCCAAACCATAAATCCGGATGCACAACCTACACGTTTACGGAATTTAAATTTTTGTCGATCATATTGATATCAACGGATGTAATATACTTTTCTACGGCTATAACTGCCACCCATGTAGAACATGGCATCGTCTGTGGTAACATAGTTTTTCAGTTTTCCTTATTTAAACGGGGATAGAGGCACCATTCTCGAGCACGTCGTTTCTTGATTTGTGCGTAATTAGTTTAGTTTTTAGACTGGGCGCTTACGTAGTGTAGCGTTGAGTAGACGACTATAATTCTGTTTACAGTTCCAACGGAAACATCACATTTTATATCTATCACACGTTGGGAAGTGGGATTAATTCTATCTATTATATGATATATTTTTCTGATGATACCAGGAGTAGCTGCTGTGAAACCTTTTTTGTATTTTAACGTTCCAACTTATTTCTGGTTGGTATTGCGAGAAATACTTTTTCGATGTTTAATCCGGTACACAGAAGCAATTGAAATATTATAGCCCATGTTTTTCACTTGTTTTTCAATCTTTCTGTAGCCAATGTTCAGCTTCAAAAGCCCAAAAACAATGCCTTTCACAGCGTCGTAAGTTTTACATCGAACCATTTTGAAATAGCATGCAAAAAGTATTTCTACTCGTACGCTGGGCCATATGCCTGAAAAGCAAAATTGTTTTATACGGAATTCATGCGTGAAAAAGTAAGAAAATCACGGATGATAAGTGTTACGATATAAATTGAACATGTCTCATAATCGTTCTGAATGCTTTTGGCATTAACCAGTGTCTCAAAACCACGTCACAACAACGCGTACAAAAGTTTGACTTATTAAGAGTTTGACTTGACTACAGACATGCCATGTACTAGTGGTTGAAGTTTAATGAAATAAAGTATTACACGTTAATGTAACAGGTACCTACATGGTTCAAAACCGTTTACAACCAGGACTCTGTTGTTCGAAGATTGATAAGCTTAATCAATGTTTTACACGGATTTAAAGCATCAATAAAAATCACCATAACATCATCAAATCCATAGGTTTATGGCTCATGTGCTTCAATTTGTTGAAATTCTATTTATTTTCGACATTTTCAACATTAATTTCACAACAGATTTGAAACTATGCATTCTTTAAATTTTTACAAATCAATTGATTAAACTAATCAGGCTTCGAACAGCTCACTCCAGAGGACTTACAATATAACAATACAATATAAATGTCTTTATTCTGGAAAAAGCAAAAGTAAAACATATTAACTGTATAATTATAAATAATTCGTCTTGATAACTTTGCCAACTCAATTATCGCCGCAGTATCAAACTATAGCTATTTGAAAGTCCTAAAATCTATTTCTGTCTTAAATAACTTCCTCGATTTACCGTCAACCCCTGTATAATTCTTAAATTTGATTAAACAAGAGATGGCAATAAATCAAGGTCGGACTGTATGTTGTTTATCATTGGTACAATATGACCAGAGGTATTCTATAAATATATAGAAAGTTAATTGGATGGTTGTTATATTGTTTTTCTTTTTGTTTACTTGATATTGAAAACAGATTATAAACAGTCTGCTATAGACAACATTGACCTGTCCGCTTGACCTTTCATTGAGGATTTGATATACGAAGTTAAATCCAATACACTGGTAGTGTTACGATTGCATGTTAATATATAAGCAATGTTTGTGTGTGAATGTGGATGAAATAAACACCTGTGTTCCCTATACCTGAATAGACTGGGCCATGGGTATTTAAGTTAAAGGTCAAGCGAACAGCTCAATGTTGTTTGTCTATTCTTTGATCTATTCCCTGGTTTATTCCAAAGCAAAACATTATTCAAGATTAGACAACCTTTTCCTGTTCCATGCTTTACATACAAAACAAGATCATAGTGTTATCGACCTTTAACAAAAAGGATAGAGGATTATGCTAATCCCCGATAAAACCTCCATACAACAACAACAAATATCAGGAAATACCAATAGAAATTCTATAAAGTCTTATACATCTATAGCTTTATATAAAGCATTGACTTAATATTTTGAAGTTGTTTTTAGTGTATATGATAAGTGATTCAGTTCAGTTCAGTTTTATTGATAAAGAATAATTTTCCTAGATACAGTTGTCCAAGGTTCCGTTAGCTTAACAAAAATGGATAGTGATAGTAATTAAAAATATTTGACGTAAAAATACAGTTATACTTTTTTTATTTTATCTGAAGATGACAATTGTATACATTTTTGAACAGACATACAACCTGTAACACACACAAAATACAAATTTTGGCTAACCAATTGTTAAGCTAGCGAACCTTTGAAGCAAAAAACAAGATCCTAGTGTTTTCCAAAACACATATAATTGTTATCCTGCGTACCTCGTGATCAATATTCCCAAACGTTTGTGCAAAACGATATAGAAACAATTACGTCGCAAATTACCGAAAAACGTTTTTTTTTACGCGAAACGCCAACTATCGTACCAGCGAATATCCAATTAAAATACTTGTTGCGCACAAACATTATGAGTTTTTTTTACGCGAAACGCCAACTATCATACCAGCGAATATCCAATTAAAATACTTGTTGCGCACAAACATTATGAGTTATAACGCGGTACTTTGACTATCTCATTTTTCCTGCTAAAATAAATCTTTTTGTATGGTTATGTTTACATACATTTTTATATTTTCATTGAGCTTTATACTGTTTTACTTGCCATGTTTATCATGCAATACTGATTTTTTTTAATGTCGTAATATAATGAATATACCAAGGGCGCAAAAAGTACTCGAGCAGCACCATTTTACTTTTTGTTTACCATTTTACAAATAATCCATGTCTATTTATCACAGATCGTCCAATTCCGTGTCGTCATTCAAATTTGAAGGTCCATTCATTAACATTTATTCCAGTGTATTTTCTTTCATGCTAACTCTATGACCGCAATCCCCAAATGTGGAATATTGCAGATTGCCATGTTGGAAATTTTTTTTGGGGGGGATACCACTATAAATGTTGTTGAAATGTACAAAGAGGACTCGTGGAAGATTGACTTTATACATTAACTACGGAACATCTGATCGTGATGGGAAACACTTGAAATATTAAATAGTTAAAACGATATACTAAATTGGAAACTCTGTAACTAAAGAACACTATTCAAATAAACTCTTTCTAGACGCACCTAGCTTTACAAAAAACCTAGACTACCTGTAAACCCCAAAACATTCATGTATAATAAAGGCAAAACACTTCCATGTTCTGAATGTATGGGAACCTGATGAAAACTCTCTTTTCTAATAAAGTTTTTGTAGATACAACTGGCAAACAAGATAAAAAGACTGGTGAATCCCAAAAATCATTGAGATCTAATGAACACATACACATATCAACACTGCCCAATGGTCTGAATGTATCTAATGGAAACCTGATAAAACACACGATATCACAGATACCATTCTAAGCCAATTAAACCAGGTGTAAATGTCACAGTAAGTCCGAACAATCACTAACCAGTATCGATCGTCACCTTAATTCTTGTTTGTCATTAACTTTCTGAGAAATCGTTGGCTAACCCGCGAGCACTTCGGGTTTATATGAAAATACAATGCTTTGATAGAAATGGATATTATTCATTTTAATTAGCTCGGCCTCACCATCGATCTGTATAACTGAAAGAACATGCAGCACCATGTAGTCACAAAAACTACAAAATATAAATATAAGATCTAAGAAAACAGAAAACATTTGACAATAACCAAATCAAAAGTCAAAACTTCAAGTACAAATAAACAGCAAAAGAGGAAATCTCTTTTAAGGCAACACATTTTTGTTATCGCTCTTTCTCTTCTCCACATCAAGTTTCCGTTCATAGTATTTGCGGTTTGGTTCATAACGTTACTGTTTTGGTTCTTCGCTTTCCTTTTCGAGTTTAGTATATTGTGTTTTGTTTTGGTTAGTTGGTGTATCACCTTTGAGTTATCTTTGTTTATTGCATCGTCCTCATTTTTTGGTGTATCAATTCTGTGTTTTTTCTATCGTCTTCCAGTTTTGGTTTACTGTCTCTGTGTCCAGGATTGCCCTGGATAAATTTGACGTCTCGTAGTTCCATGTTCCTTTCACACAACTTTGATTACACACGTGGTGGGTGTAGCTAGCTAAACAGGAGGTGCTTACCCTTCCGGAGCTCCCGGCCTCACTTCCTTGGTGGAAGTTCACGTGTCTAACCTAACTTGTTAGTTCCAAAGTTTTTACTTTGCTTCTGGATTGTGATTCGGACATGGATTAGTATGTTTGTTTTTGATTGATATGTATTGGTGAATTCTAGAAACTCCAGCTTGTACGTATATATATATATTAGTGCTTACCCTTCTGGGACACACGGGTTCACTTTCCTGGTGGAAGTTTATTGCTTAACTTAATTTACCACTTTTTACTTTGCTTTGGGTTTGTGATTTTGACCATGAATTGGTATGTTTGTTGTTAAGTAGACAGATCTCTGTAAAAACAACAATATGTTTACTATAAGGTAGACAACATTATTAACAAACAAGATAATTATTAACTCCCTCATATATCGATTACCAATCATAGGTCATAATATTATACCTTGATTAAGGAGAGCCTGATCAAAAGATAGAAAATAAACAACCTTTGGGAAGTTTTTACAAAGCATACTAATTATATTCAATAGTCTCTAAATACAGGCATTCATATTTACGTTCGTCAAATCGAAGCCTTAGGCTTACAGTACACAAACTCTGACATTTTGCACTAGAACACTGTATAACGGGGGTGATTTGATCGTATTAAGTGTAATTACCCGGATTGATTCAGATATAGGGTTTTGTTCCAGGCGATGATTGATGTAATGTAATCTCACATTAGAATGGAGCTGAACAAATGTAAAACCCACTTATCCTATTTCTTAACAAAAAAAAAAAAAAAAAAAAAAAAAAAAATGAAATAAATATTGTGTGACGAAATCCTCCATTCTTTGATGATGAAGCAATTCTAAGGTTACAGGCAGTATATGTTGATATGTTGCAAATCAGTTAGTCTGAAGTTGTTAGTTTTGTTATTCGAGGCGAAATCTTTGAAAAAAATTGACGTTATGGTGTTATGGTTTGTGACGGGTAACTATAGTAATCTACTAGGCCAAAGAAAAACCCGATTGGTCTTAAAACTAGCGACTCTATTTCAGACTTTTTTATATCATAGACAAATATGTTGGACGCAGCTATTAACGTGTCATTGACTACAGCATTTCTTTGAAGACAAAGTCTGACGCAACAGTGAACACATGACATGTTTAGAAAATAAGGTATGGACCCTGTAGCATTTGCTCGAAGACTACCGTCTGGCGTGTCGTTGATAGCAGATTCTGTTTAAACTAAAGTCTTTCATCTCATTGACCTCCACATGCGTGGCACCTTTTTGATTGCATTATCTGTTCGAAGACTAACACTTGGTGTCTCGTTGATCACAGTATCTTAAGATTAAAGCCTGAAATCTTCTTGGCCACAGGATCTGTTAGAAGACTTTGGTCTTTTAAGGTCATCATATGTTTGGAGACTAATGTTTGACTCGTCGTTGATGAAAGCATCTGACATTTTCTCACTATAACGGTGGTGATTTGATCGTATTAAGTACAATTATCCGGATTGGTTCAGATATTGCGTTTTTATTCTTGGCATCAGCGACGATATCATTATTTCATAAATATTTTTGACGTTATGATCTTTTTCGAGTTACAGTGGTAATATACAAGCCTAAGCAAAAGCCACAGGTCCATTGATGCAATCTCACATTCGAATGAAGCTGGACAATTGTTAAAACTAGTTATTGTTTTAAAGACAAAATACAAACAGCTATTCTATACTTTGATGATGAAACAATTCTAGAGGTTACATGCAGTACAGTTGATTAGTTGCAAGCAATTCGAGTTTAATCTGCAAATGTCAGCTTTGTTATTCGAGACAAAATATGGGATAAAACCATTTTTGACGTTATGGCTTGTGACAGGTAAATATGGTAATATCATAAACAAACATACTCATCCATGTCCGAATCACAATTCAGAACCAAAGTAAAAACTTCAGAACTGACAAGTCAGGTTAGACACGTGAACTTCCACCAAGGAAGTGAGGCCGGGTGCTCCGGAAGGGTAAGCACTTCCTGTTTAGCTACCTACACTCGTCACGCGTGTAATCAAAATTGTGTGAAAGGAACATGGAAATATGGGACGTCAAATTTATCTAGGACAACCCTGGACACAGACATCAAACTTATCAACAATACTGTATGATAACGGCCATAAAACATTTTGAGAGGCTTGCAATATTCCTGAGTCAACAATTTATTTGCATGCATGTAAGCATCTGACAATTTTTCCACTAGATGTCTGTATAACGGTGGTGATTTGATCGTATTAAGTGTATTACCCGGATTGATTAAGATATGACGTTTTGTTCTAGGCGATGATTGATGTAATCTCACATTAGAATGAAGCTGAACAAAAGCTAAAACTTCTTATCGTTTTTCTTAACAAAATACAAGTGTTACAACTATTATGTGACGAAATATTCCACATTTTGATAATGAAGCAATTCTAGAGTTATAATTAGTTGATTGGTTGGAAGCGTTAGTGTTGAATCTGCAATTATCAGCTATATTATCTGCGATTAAATCAGGGATCCAAAAATATTTTTGACGTCACGGTCTTAACAATAATAATCTACTAGTCTAAAGCAAAATACACTGGTATTATGACGAACTATTCTAGTTATACATTTTGATGTTATTGACCGCTACATAAAACGTAACGTGTCGTTAACTACTTCATTTGTTTTAGAAAAAGTCAACGATAGTTAAATACCTATTGTGATTCGGACATGGATAAGTATGTTTGTTTTTTATTATTATTACTGGGTCGGTGTCTCTTCTGGTGGAATTTTCCCCGAGGATACCATTAGCCCAGCCGCAGCTATTGTGATTCGGACATGAATAAGTATGTTTGTTTTGATATCTTTAGGCTAACGTATGATGCCTGTAGCATTTGTTCGAAGATCTTCCGTCTGACACATATTTGATCTCATCTTCTGCCAAGACTAACGCTTTATTACTTGTTGACCTGCGCATCTGTTTGAAGATTAACGCATAATGTCTCGTTGATCAAAGTATCTAAAGATTAAAGGCTGAAACCTCCTTGACCACAGGATCTGTCAGAAGACAGGTCTTTTAAGTCCAGCATATATTAGAAGACTAATGTCTGACGCGTCGTTGATCACAGCAACTAACATTTTGCACAAGAAGTCTGTATAACGGTGTGATTTAATCGTATTAAGTATAATAAGCAGATATAGCGTTTTGTTCTAGGCGATGATTGATGTAATCTCACATAAGAATGAAGCTGAACAAAGTTAAAACGTCTTATCCTATTTCTTTACAAAATAAAGTAACTGTTATGTGACAAAATCCTCCGCATTTTGATAATGAAGCAATTTTATAGTAGTTGATTGGTTGCAAACAATTTCATGTTGAATCTGTTATTATCAGCGACGATATCATTGATTCATAAATATTTTTGACGTTATGGTCTTTTTTGAGTTACAATGGTAATATACTAGTCTAAGCAAAAGCCACAGGTCCCAAGACGAGCGAATCTAGTTCATACCTTTTGATGTCATTGGCAAGTATGTTTAACGCTGCATAAAACGTAAAAAGTGTTGTTGAGGAAAAGTCTGACACAACGAAAGTACTAAGATCTCTTTAAAGACTCACGCATTGTGCATGTGGTAAATGTTCGAAGATTTTCCGTCTGACGCATATTTGATCGTAACTTCTGCCAATAGTAACCCCTTACGACTCGTTGACCTCCGCATCTGTTCCAAGACTAATGCCTGATGTCTCTTTGATTGCGGTATCTGAAGATTTAAACCTGAAATTTCCTTGACCACGGGATCTGTTAGAAGACTTTGGTCTTTAAAGGCCAGCATATGTTCAGCGTTGTTAACTGGCATTTTGTTCTAGAAATCTGTATAACGGGGTGGTTTGATCGTATTAAGTATAATTACCCGGGTTGATTCAGATATAGTGTTTTGTTCTGGGGGATGATTGATGTAATCTCACATTATAATGAAGCTTAACAAATGTTAAATTTACTTATCTTATTTCTTAACAAGATACAAATAACTGTTATGAGACGAATTTCTCCACATTTTGATGATGAAGCAATTTCAAATTTAATCTAGGGTTACAGGCGATTAAGTCGATTTGTTGATTGATTGGGAATCATTTCACTTTGAATTCGCAACCAACAGCTATGTTATTCGAGACGAAAATAGAAATCCCAAATTATTTTTGATTTAAATGTCTGTGATCTGTGATGAGTAAACATGGTAATTTACGATTCCAATACTAACATTCAAGGATCTCATGGCGAATTAATCTATTTTATACTATTTGATGACTTGGCCAAAAAAAACCAAAACGCCTTGAGTTTGGAGACTATCGTCTGTACGCTATGTTGACCGCAGCATCGAACGTGTCTTTTACTACAAAATCTCTTAGAGGGCAAAGCCTAACACAACGGTAGTCAAAGATCTCCTAGTGTTCGAACATCTTCTGTCAGGTGTGATTGCAGCTTTCGTTTAAATTAACTCAATACGACTCGCTTACCTCCGCATCTGTTTGGTGATTAGCGTATGGCGCCTGTAGCATTAATTCAAAGACCGACTGGTGCGTCGTTGGTCACAGCTTTTGTTGACTTATACCTTATGACTCGATAAAACCAGCTCTTTTTGAAGCTTTGTAACTTGACACCTCTTTGTTCGCATAATTTTTTAGAAGACTAATTACGTCTGATGTCTCATTGTCCTTGGCATCTGTTTGAAAACTATGAAAACTAACACCTTGACACCTCTAACTATTTTGATCTATTTGTTGACTAATACCGAGGCACCGCTTCAGTCGCGTGATATATTCGAAGACTAACGCCTAAAGTCTCGATGACAACAGTATCTAAATATTAACGCCTGAAACTTCGTTTACCACAGGATCTGTCAGAAGACTTAGTGCTATTTAGTTCAGCATATGTTTGATAACTTATGTCTGACGCATCGTAGATCAAAGCATCTGACATTTTGTACTAGAAGTCTGTATTCTGAATCCTATTTTTTAATAAAATAAAAATGATTGTTATGTTCTGAAATCCTACTCTTTGATAATTGAAGCAATTCTATTCTACTGTTACAGACAATATAATTGTTCGGTTCCAAATAATTTCGCTTTGAATCTGCAACTTTTAGCTTTGTTATTTAAGACGAAATGAGGGATCTATATTGATATTTTGACGTCATGGTCTTTCTCTGGTAACTATGGTAGTCTACTATTCCAATAAAATAAATAAAAAATAAATAAATAAATAAATAAATAAATAAATAAATAAAAATCCACTGGTTTCAAGACGAGCGAATCTAGCATATTTTGATCGCAACATCTGTTCAAAGAATAATGTTGTCAGACAAGTTGACCGCAGCATTTGCTTGAAGACTTGTTTTTGACATCTAGTTGTTTTCACCATCTGTGTGAGCCGACGACCTCATGATAAGTTTGAAGACTTGCACCTTAACACCTCTTTGGTCACAGCAACTGATTTTTGACATCTGGTTGAATGCAACATTTGTTTGAAGGCTAAGGTCTGGCGCCTCTTTGACAACAGCAATTGTTTGTGGACGACACACCAATTAGCACAGGATCTGTTCACAGACAAACAACAACTACAGGACTAACGTCTCGTTTACCACGGCTTAGGACGCACCCTACACGCTTTTCCAGTGGTCGCATACATTGCAAAAGTCAAGGCATGACAATAAGATGCGCAATATTCAAACAGTTTCTCTTCCCTCTCTCTCTCTTTCTCTCTCTCTCTCGTTATTGTTTATAACACATGTATTCATGTCATTCAAAATTTTCTGTAATGAATATTTTAGAAATGTAGAAACGCTGTTACAAAACAGCTGATCACCAATCAATAAGTGATCAGCTGTGGGTATCTGATCCTAATAATTGCCATCAAATGTCAAAACAAATTAAATTGGTTAAGATCGAAAGGCTAGCAAACATAACATTTTATTTTTGTTCAACTGTAGTCTAAGATATATTTGGTATTTAAAAACTATTTAAAACACATCAATATGAGCACGCTATTCGGTTTTGCATATCCTCCTTCAATTAATAGTAATTACTGATTACTATAGAGTGATGGGGTCAAAAGTTCAACAACTGGGATAGCAGGTGCCCTTCGACATAAACCCATTAAGTGAAACAGTAATGAAGCTCTTGTTACACAGATATACCATTATTTAAGAGGTTTTTTGAGAAAACTAAATAATCCGAACGTATGAAGAATCACGTGTAAAAAGATAGAAAGGTGTGAAGTTTCTGGTTAATTAACTCATGAATGTCATAATACTAGCTTAATGTCAGTATAGTTAACTGACCTTTAGTTCTAATGCACAAAACAAAAGAGGAGTTTAATTACTTTATTAGTAAAATATACATATGAGCGTTTTTTAAATGTTCTCAGTATTTTGAAGCTTTATTTTATGAAATGTTTTTCTTCCAATTCATAGCCAATTACAACGCCTTCAGAATACTAATCATCCGACTTAGCAAAAGGTGGCAATAAATACATGTTTTGCTATATTTATATAACAACTTCATGAAAACATGGAACTTTTTATGTTATTGATAATTCCACATACACCTGACAACGAAATACAAGTAATAATTTCTGATTTTTGTAAAATATATTTTGGTCCTTTGGGTTTCTGTTCAACATCTTGGAAAAAGATTTGGTTTCATAATTTTGGTTCAAGAACTACTGACGAGGAATTGTATTCCGAAACGGCCGTCTAGTGCTGTAAAATTAAGACTGGTATAATATATAATTCTACAGTTGGGCTTTATACTCACATATTGATAGTCTTAAAAAGAACAAAACAATCAAGAAAGTGCTTACGGGTACCTTTTGAACGACTTGAACTTGTCTTGTGAAAATTGAAAGTTTTTATCAATAAAAAATAACAATAATTCATTTTCTATACTTCCGAGTTTCTACATATTTTCCATTAATATCAGTAAAATTTATATGAGAGCGTGAGGAAGATGTCACAACGGAAATGAATGAAAATAACCACGATAATAAAACACTGTTGTATAATGTACACTATAAGGCTTGTCGAAAGTTTAACACTAAGTAAACAAATATTGTCGAATCGACATCTCATCTCGACCCTTTGTTAGCTACAGTGCAGACCTGTCGAATGTTTACCACTGTGTTAAGTATCAAAACCAAATCGACACTTCATCTTAGACCCTTGTTACCTCAATAGATTTTCGGCAGCTGCTATCTTCATCAATGCTATTAGTTATCCATATCTTGATTACTCAGAAGCCGAGCTTCGACAACTTTACGTTAACACAGTGTTAAACTTTCGACAGGTCTGTACTATATATTCTCAACAGTTTTTTCTATATTTCATTTAGAGTTTATCGATCACCAGCTATCCATTGCTTAACCAGGTAGCAGCCGAGATTCGACTCCATTCGTCAACACAGTGTTAAACTTTCGACAGGTCTGTATTGTACAATACAGAAATAAGTAAAACCTATTACATATGAAAATTCGTGCCTAAAGTTAAACTGAATCAACTTAAAGTCCGTTGACACATGTGAGATTTCTTAACCTATATACTTCGATATTCACAATTTTATTCGGAACACCATGCGGAAGCTATTGGATGCTCATGCGGAAGTAATTGCGTGCTCACGCGAAAAGTTATCAAGTGCTGGCGATAAAGCTATTGCGGACTCAAACGAAAGTTACGCTCACGCAAATGTTATCACGCAAAACGGCATAAAAAATCGCGTAAGCTCGCAAAACTATTTTCCGGTTCCAGTCATATAAGCATGAATAATTACTATTTACGTGGTTTTTCCCAAATTAATAATTTTTATACAAATAATAAAACATACTGAACTTCTATTGACAAATGACTTGAGGTAAAAAAAAAATTAAATTTTTGGTAATATTTTATGCCTTGGCGAATAAATGAAATGCCAAGGACTGTTTTGGGAAATGTCGAAGCATTTAAGCGAAAGTGAAGCCAGACTTTAAAGTCAAAAATAGAAACAGGCATACCGCTGATGTATATAACAATTACATATTGTGTAATGTGATGTTTTATTTAGCCGAGGAAGCATGTTATATAAAGACAGACAATGACACTTTAATTGAAGCCAAGATTACACCTCAATAAGGAACATGTTCCGTGCACTGATTAGGGAGACAATTTACAAAATCAAGCAGAACATAACATTTATTGAAGTATAGCATTTAAATTGTTATGCTTGTCAGAGAATTCAATAATTATATTTCTTGCATTAAGTTTAAAACCTTTTACCGAAAGACTTTTAAACGTGGTTTTAGAGAACTGGAGTGAATTGCTCAAATTGGAATTGTTTTGTAGTCACTAAAAGTACATTTCTTTAACCACACCGCTGGACAATTGGTATAGTAAGTTCCTCTCTACAGTCAAGAGTTTAATAATCGAGTGATTAATGGGTTCACAATAACAAAGGACAAGTGACTTTAATCTTTAAATGCCAAGTGCTTGGCGAAAGAACAGTCACTACATATTTTGCAGCCATTGCGTTCTCTGAATTGGGCAGATCCTAGCTTGAGAATGATTTAAGTTCATTATTTCAGTGTGCCAATCGTTTTTGCTTTTATGCACAAATGAAAAATATCAGTTGTTCTTTAAACACATTCAAAAATGGTATATGGCACATGGATAATTGGTAAACTGTACGTTAGTTTATGTGCATGGTTCATCGTTGTAACTGCACTCTGTATTAACAGCTACCTGCCAAACGAAGTGCATTGTAATAAAGTTAATGATTAAATGTAACGTCATGAAGTTTTTTTTTTAAATTTCCTAAGAGAAATGTAAAAAAAATTATGACATTAAAGTTCTCCTACATATTAATGATTAAAGAGAGTGCACAGGTATAAGTGAACTTGATTATATGAAGGATACCCTGTGGTACATACATATTATATTGCTTTTCATTATACCCCCCGCTTAAAAAGTGGGGGGTATATAGTGATAGGGGTGTCCGTCCGTGTATCCATCCGTCCTTCCGTTACACCTTAGGGTACCTATCTTTTATCCGCAACTCCTCCTAAACCCTTCAATGGATTTTTATGAAACTTTCACACAATCTTTGTGATATAATGTAGATGTGCACCTCCTATTTAAAAATTTGATCCGATGGATTTTTGGGAGCGGGGGTATTTTTTGTGAGCTTGTGGCTCACAGTTTTTCTAGTTTATAAATATTTCCCCTAAACGAAGTGGCATAGAGCATATAGTGTTGTCTGCCATATTTTTCGAAAACTATTAGATTGATTTTTATGAAATATTTACCTGCAGTTTTTGGGTGGAGCAGATGTGCCACTGGCTATTTGTGTTTTGACCGTGCAGATATCGAATGATAGATAGTGGATTTAAAACATACATTTCCAATTTTTTCGGGAGGGGATCATTTCTGCATCATATAAATGCATGTACTTTTTACACACAACATATTGGCTAAACAAAAAACGCTAAGTGAAAATGTGGCACGCAGAACAAAATGTTCTTCATAATACTAATATATTATATACTATGGGAACATGAATTTACGCAAGGTTTATATTTTTGTGGTTTTGTAAAATGTTATAAACAATTGAGATATGAGAAATATGGCGGAATCGAATTATGTAAGAATAAATTTCAAGGGTTGATTGATTGAATGGGGTCTTATGTCCCAGTCAAGAATATTTCACTTATATCGAGACGTAACTAGTAATAGGTGGAGTGGGAGAAAATTTTACCTCTGCAGTGCGCTCAGGGCAATATACAGGGAGGATTCTTTAACGTGCCGAGCCTGCCTTGACACAAGGTATCGGTATTTAGGTTCTCTTCCGAAGGACACTGTGACTTTCATTTCTAAATGCCGAGTGCTTGACAAAAGAGCAGTCAGTACCTATTTTCAAGTCTTGGTCAGACCATGCCGGAGTTCGAACCCTTGACCTCCCACATACCAATTTCATTAAGGGTCTTTTTAATAAAAATAATTCCCTGGCATTTAATGTCGTGATATTAACTTACTACAGTTAAAATTGCTGTAATTCAACCGTATAAAATGACCGTTTCGCATGATAATTTATGTTTAACGAGAACTGTTGAAGTTTTAAAGCGAATTGCATATACATGTGCAGAGGCCGCGGTGGCCTAATGGATAAGACGCGAGTCTTCAAATCCAGGGTCTCTCACCGCTGTGAGTTCGAGTCCCGCTCGGACCACATGTGGGAAAGTGAATTTTCCTTGCAGTTGGGCTTTACTGGTTCACCTGGTATCAGTATAATTGACTGGGGGAGTGGTACACTTGTCTGCGGCGCACTGACTATGTGAGCTAGCACGTCAAGTCACCCTGAGTGCGCGCTAGTACAAGGCAGACCATATAACACACTCGCACTTCACATGCATACACAAAATTGTTCATAGATTAATCCTTAGAGATTAATAAAATAGAAAAATTGCTGATGCGACGTTAAGCAACTTTCAACCAACCAACCAAATTGTAAAATGAAGCTTTTTAAATAGGATTTTTCCATCGCAGACAATTAATGAAAAATAATGATAACAACAAAAAATAAAAAAAAGGATGACACGTCAGAAAATCTTTTTTTGTCATATTGAAGTCAGATTTAAAGTAGTCTTAATACAATTGTATTGTGAATTGATGTATTCAATATCCTTTGAGACAGATGATATTCTATTTGAGGCAAATCTGAGAAAAATAAAAAATTGCATATGAACAAACAAATTAAAATTTGAAATTATAACGTCAATAAATAAAAAATAATATATAAAAACCCTTATTATTTAACATTTTATGATTTTGTACCAACTAAAAATGTCAATAAAAATATTGTTTTTTTGCACAAATAATTTTTTTTTTCAAAATGGATGGAATATTTTTTTGTATACGTAAAGAATAAATTATTCGGATCTGACAGTTTTAAAAACCTCCATATTGTTGTCAACGTTAAAATGGTTTTACGTCACAATTGCAATGTTTCCGCTATTAGTCACAATTTTTATTCTAAACACAAATTTATTGGGTTTGTTGGTTTGTGTAAGTGCTTCCAATCTGCATCTGCCAATTATGACATAAATAAATGCACAAACTCTATTATTCTAATGGTTTATAATTTTTTACCAAAGGATTTATAACAAAATAACATCGTCTTTATTTGTATAACAAAATGTTATATTGTCATATTTTTCAATTAGGAATAAGAGTGTTTAATTTTTAAACTTCAGTTTTTATACGCCCGTGTAACGGGACGTATTATCGTATGGCGTTGTCCGTTCGTCCGCACGTTAATATTTTGCTTGTCCGTCCATATCTTTTCACTTGATGAGACTTTCAAAATGAAATTTAAACCAAACATGTATTATGGGAATGCGGTGTGTCGCGTATAAAAAATAGTTCCCAGTATTGAAGGTCAAGGTCACAGGCTGAGTTCAAAGGTCAAATAAGGACATAATGAAGAAAATGCAAGAACTTTATCACCTTTAAATTTTAGTATGACTTTCCAACAAGTAACTATGTTTAATATATGGAACGAGTTTTTGTGTGGTGCTTCAATTTTTTGCAGGATTAGAGTTGTGGTACTTTGTATCTAGTTTCTGATATCTTGTGTTTAATTTTCTTGTGAGTGCAACTCGTTCCACAGTTTTAGATTTATTGTTTTGAATTTTGGCATGTGTTATCAGTATTATATGAAAATGTACATATCGTAAAATAAAGATGCTGCACCATCCATTCGTTTAACGTTTATGTATATAATGTTACTAACTACATGTGCAGGTATGCTTTTTTGCTGGTCTTATGGCTATAATTGTACCTTTAATTATTAATAAATTACTTTATGGCTGTCATCACAGTATTGTTGATAAGTTTGATGTCTCTGACTCCAGGATTGCCCTGGATATATTTGACGTCCCATAGTTCCATGTTCCTTTCACACAATTTTGATTACACACGTAGCGGGTGTAGCTAGCTAAACCGGAGGCACTTACCCTTCCGGAGCACCCGGCCTCACTTCCTTGGTGGAAGTTCACGTGTCTTACCTAACTTGTCGGTTCCAAACGTTTTACTTTGCTTCTAGATTGTGACTCGGACATTGATTAGTATGTTTGTTTTTGATTAAATATATGATCTTGACTTTCACGAATTGAGATGTTCATTTGCATATACTAATTAAATAATAACATTGAACAATTGCTCAACAGTCTGACAACAGACGTTCTCATTTAATGGTTGCCTCTAGTCTCTACAACCACATGGTATACAAGAAGGATAATCATATATCTTGTAAAAGAGTTATTTCCCTGGGATCATGTCATACACCACATTAATAATTAGCGTTTCCAAGAGCATTTTACCTCCTCTTATTATTCCTCCTTGCATTATAAACATTGACGGGGGTGTATTATCCCGCTCAGCAGTGCTCTTGTTTTAGGTTATAATGAGCTTTTTCAAGTTGTATGTATCATGTAAATTTTAAGGAAAAACGCCGAATTATCATGTTTTATTTCATTCCGTCACTTACGATCCTGTCGAAGATTAATCTTTTATATTCTTTTGCGTAGTGTAGAATGAAATACGAAAACTAACTATTACTGGCAAAGTTTTGCCAGAGGTTGGACTTTTAATTTTTTTTTGCTTAGTAGAACATGTAAAAGCCAAAAGCTAACTAGCAACGGCAAACTCTTCTCAAACGTTGATCTTTATTTTAATTAACGTTCAAAGAACCTTTCTCCGTCACTATTTATGACATATGTACAATCCCCCGTATGTACACGTGTATGTGTCTAAACAGTCAGTGCCTTTTGATATTCAACCTTTAGATGCGTTATACATATGTATTTAACCGGACAAAAACCTCAAGGAATGTATTTATGTTTTATTAAGTAGTTCAGGATCAGTAGGAGTAGCGATGCTATTCAGGTTTATGATCTTGTTATTAAGACATAATTTAATGTATTTAAAAGCTTGTTTTTTAAATACATTAATGGTGGATATTTATGGTAAATGTTTTGTTTATTTTTGAACTTATAATTAAAGCTTGATGTTGACCACTAAACGATGCTTGCGTGCGAAAGCGCCAGTTGCCATTGTTATGAAACAAACCGATTTTCTGTGTTTTAACATTACATCATTAAAACAGAGTATTTTTGTTTAATGATAGAAACATCACACAATTGATAAAAAAACAAAACAAAATACTTTTTGTTTAATGATAGCATCACACATTTATACGGGGGCAATCGTTTAACATACAGAAAAAATAATTTAAAAACGACAGAGTACACCCAGCACACTTCAAGAATTATGCCGACGGCCAGCGAGCAACTTTTTCAACGTAGGAAATGGGAAAACAGTCACGTGTGCTCAGATCCGCGATGGGAATGTAGAAAATAAATGCATTTTCCGTTCGATATGACGAAACTGCTGCGCCTGTTATTACTTTGTGCTTATATATCATAACCAGAAGCTAATTGTCAAGCAACTAAATAGTAACTATCTTGGACTCTGCATTTCAAATTTCATTCGAACCATTTGGGTTTTATATTTCACAACCTCATCTTTAGTGTCTTGTTTCCGTTTTTTATACAAATGTATCCAGAAAACTTCGAAACCTATATAATTATTTGTTTGCACTTAGGTGTTTAATAGTAACCGACTAGATGAACACCTCTTATCAAATTGGAGAGCCATTTGGTAAAATGATGAACTACGGTTCTGGTCCGACAAAGATTTTTCATAACATCATTAATTAATCAATTATATGTGTTTTGTTTCTTTATTTGCAAGTTTTCTAACTTTTTACTTTGATTCTGGGATTGGAGTTTGGACGTGGACCACTATGTTTGTGTTAGTTACCTGTATTTTGTACATTACACACGTTTTGATGTACTCGCACTTGTTGTGGCTATTGTTCCAAGGAACTTAGATAGTCGCTTTTTGTCAATTAAGCTTTTATGTTTCTTAATTTATATTTAATGTTATACATATTGAATCTAAGATATAAAAGCCCAATTAAATCTAAAAATAAATGTTCTGCAACCCTCTGGTTTTGCTCTACATGCCGAAAATTAGTTGTTTTTCAAACACTTCACATATGCCCTCTCTTTATCCGTGCCTCGTATGCAAATCCTGAGCATTGCATGAAGGGTAATTATTATACAAGTAAAACCCGAACCGCACACCTGAAAGACAACATTGGTTTTACCCGTGTGATAATAATTATAGACTATAGTATGCAGTCCAACCATATGTGATTTACGGTCCAAGCACTACTAATGAGGAATTGTATTCCGAAACGACCGTCTTGTGCTGTAAAATTAGAACAAGTATAATATGTAATTACACCTATCTGAGGTACATTTACTAAATAGGTATATATACAACACGTTGATTTTTCGTTGATTTTTTTGAAAAAATACAAAAGTTTCGGTATATACCTGTTTGTAATTCAAGTTCAAGTCAGCAAACGTCATAGTTATGACATGATTTTATTTACAGGAATATCAAAATAAGTACTAATATTACCATACTTGATTTTATATTAAAGATAAATCGGCTACCTAAGTTACCTGGAGCAATAGTAGTACAATTTGTTCAGCTGTACTTTTCAATTTCTAATAAAGTTGATAACAACAGTTGTATAAATATCGTGTGACATAATGGATACTTTATTTTTTAAAAGACGTACAAGTTTTATCAAATCAGACTCCTTAACTACTATAAAACATTTTAGCTAATCCGTATTCAATTATTTCTCTTGATGGCACTATTGTACTAAGGTTTTACGGCTTAGGCCATGCCAAATAAATCAATAGGTCGTCAGACCCGCCTGCCTGTAAAATTTAGTATTATAAAAGAAAACTTCACATCCTTTTTCGCCTATCAAATAAAAAAAAAAAAAAAAAAAAAAAAAAAAAAAAAAAAAGGAAAGAAAAAAAAACAAAACTATCCGCATGGAAAGTTTGATCCATTGTTCGTGTCCATGGTATAACTTTTTCAACATCAACAGTCCGTTGAGTACGACAAAATACGTCATCCATGTCCGTGATTGTTGTTTCGGTAAATTCCACCACTTGAACTGTGAATATTAAATTTGTCATAGCAACATATGCTATGTCTTTTGTGAGTTTTGTTTGTACATTTTGCCTTTTTACGCAATAACTATCTTTTTGTTCCCTTTTTTTCGCTCGCCTACCTGTTCAAATATTGATTCCCGAAGAAAAACGGTTTTAGAAAAAAAAATACATTTAATGTTTATCGATCGATCTCCGTCTCTATTTTTTTTTATAAAATGTCCGACGAACTGAAAATAAATTTGGTGTGGCCTTTATCTTCTGTTTTTTGCCAGTAGATAAATTCATTAAAAGGGTTGTCAGCATGTACGATGTCTGAAGAGAGTATCATTAAAGTTATTGATTCATATTGCCAGTGTTTCAATGTCTGAAATCTGGAATTGACATGTCATTTTCAGCAATCAACCGGTATACCGATGGCTATGAATGATGTGACATTGCTGACGGACATGTTTTTCATTCATAGCAGAAATTTTATATTAGAACCTTTGTACTAATATATGTTTTTGAGAAAAACGTTCTTATATGAGCTACTGATTAAGAGAAAAATAAAGGTGATGGTTATGGCGATTGAGCCAGTGTGAATCATGATCATCTGGGTAATAATTTGTCTATTTCAATCTGCGGGTGTTGGCTTCTAAATTGGAAATTTTATCTGAATCCCTGAAAAATGCAATTGTATTTGAAAAGCATACAAAAATCTAATACTAACAGGGTACTATAATTTTCATGTTGGAACTTTTGTATATTTACCTATGTGTGTATGTGTGTGTGTGTGTTTTAAATCGAGCTATTGGTTGTAAAATAAGGGCGATTGGTATGAAGACAAATATTTTTTAAATTTTACATTTTTATGTAAAGAAACCTTTGTTATGTAATATCAATGGGTTATTTTTGGCAATGACTTGTCTCAATTTGGTTTTTATGACATCGAGTTATCACATCTTAAAAACAAACTTGCCTTTCTATTTTTGTATTCGTGTCGTTTTAAAATAGTTCGAACTTAATATTTTCGTACTGAAACTCTAAAAGTGCCTTGAAATATTAAACTTCAACATCATATCTATATACGTATGAGACACGCTAAATTAAAACAAATGATACCATTCAACTATCATAAAAAAGATAACAGTTTTGCAGCTTAAAAACCATCCTGTATGACATATTTAGTATTAGTAAAATAGTTTGTTTAGAATTGTAAGTACAGTGTATAAAGAGTCTATAAGTCTTCATCATGTAACCATCGTCTAATTATGATTTCTGGTTACCAAAAATAGATATAGATGTGATACAAATTTTTTGTTACATGACGCCACATAACTCGTATTTTGACCTAATTGACGAAAATATTCTTTTACTTCATACAGCGAGAAATTGCGATTTAAGGATACCAGAACAATCTAAATAAAATATCGTATTTTATTATATGGCCAATGATTTTGCCCTTTTCTGATTGGTTGAGAAGGCGTTTGGCGAGCCTGATAAATCGTTATATGCATCGCGCAATAACACAAGCGACCTTTTTATGACGTAACAATGGGTATTATTATATGGCCAATGATTTTGCCCTTTTCTGATTGGTTGAGAAGGCGTTTGGCGAGCCTGATAAATCGTTATATTCACCGCGCAATAACGCACGCGACGTTTTTATGACGTAACAATGGGTATTATTATACCTTTTGTCAATTTCTCGAAATCTGATTGGTTATTAAGCGTTTGGGTAAATTTAATGTCACCCTCGGATTTCAGAAAATCTGACGTCACAGGGTGACATTACGTGAGCGGTTGACATTATGAAAAATGTCACATGCGCAGAAAAACTGCGTATGCGGTTCGATCGCATTCGTCTTCTAAATCAGTAAAACGCTTTTCTAAAGTAATGATAAATGCTACAAGCGTCTCACAAGTGGCTTACGGACGACAGCTGACTGTCATGATTTTCGATCCAGTATACTTTGGTTGCACAGTATAATAAACATCAACAATCGGTATAATAAAATAAATATTACTTTTCTGATAGGGTGACAGTCCATATTGTCACCCCTCGAAATTCAATGTCAACCTCGGCTTCGCCTCGTTTGACAATGAAATTTCTCGGGGTGACAATATGGACTGTCACCCTATCAGAAACGTAATATTTATATAATGTTCACCGCGCAAAAACGCACGCGACGTTTTGTGACGTAACAATGGGTATTATTACACCTTATGTAAAAATCTAGCAATTTCATTGGATAAGAGCTATGTAACAATTTGTACTGTCACATAAAATTTATAATGTCACATAGCAACGCGCGTGACTATGTGACAGTACGTTTGTTCGAGTCGCCTCCCTTCACTGGATCACATCAGCGCTTTGAACAAAACATGTTTTCAGTTGTATCTACGGCAAGCGTCTCATTGTTATTGATATTGTTTACATTTGTCTGTAACAACAACGGTCGGATGATGTTTGTCGAGGTTGACAATGACTTTCTTGGCAATTTGTTAGAGTCTAAAGACTCTGCATCAACTAAGCTGATCATTAAGCGGGCCGTGGATATGTTTCTTAAATTTCTTGGCTCAAATGACTGTGGATTTGAGGCATTCCCGGTCGATAAATTGGATGAAAATCGGTATGGGCATTACAAAAGACGAAGGATGCACATCATGTATTGGTAAAATAAAACAAACATTTGGTGTAATAAAATAAATATTACATTTCTGACAGGGTGCCAGTACATATTGTCACCTCTCGAAAAGCATTGTCAGCCTCGGCTATCGCCTCGGCAAACAATGCTTCCTCGAGGTGACAATATGTACTGGCACCCTGTCAGAAATGTAATATTTATATAATGTTAACCGCGCAAAAACGCACGCGACGTTATATGATGCAACATTGAAAAAAGTAAAGGACATTTTTCACGTTTTGTACTATAAAACATAATAATATGGTGATCAAAATCATTGGTCATATAATAAATCAGTTATTGACTTTCGATTCAGTAGACATAAGGATTTATCAACCTCAAAAACATAATATTCACCTCGGCCTACGGCCTCGGTAAATATAATGTGTATGAGGTTGATAAGTCCTTATGTCTACCTCATCAAAAGTCAATAATTGTATAATGTTCACCGCGCAAAAACGCTCGCAACATTTTGTGATGTAACATTGAAAACAGAAAGTTTTGTACTATAAAACATAATAAGGCGATAAAATCATTGGTCGCATAATAAATCAATTATTGACTTTCGATTCGGTGAACATAAGGATTTATCAACCTCAAAAACATAATATAATGTGTTTGAGGTTAATAAATCCTTATGTTTACCTCATCAAAAGTCAATAATTGTATAATAACGTCAGTTATGACTTGATTTTTGACGTAATCGATGGTACTTCAATCGTTTGTTATTTGACGTCATGTAGCTTGAAATTGCGATTTCCTGGTACAAGAACATTTAAGAATTGACTTTCTTTTTATTCAGGGACATCAAATGATGACCCAGATTTTTAAAATAGCAACTAATAGCATCTAATGAACTGAGAATTATATTTACAATATTTTTCCTAACATTTTTTTTTACAAACTTCTCGATTGTGTCATACAACAGTCAATATATCAATCAAGATAATTCTCGCCTACTCATTGATAATGTGACATAATAGGCGGCTAAAAAAAATAGTACGTTGAAAACAAAAGAACATTTCATAAAATTTTATTGGAATTGACAAACAAAGTTACAAAATTCATATTAATTGTCAAATTATAGCTTTAATGTTAAAAATAAATTGATAAAAGTAGGCCATGGGAATCCCTATCTTAAATTTAGATGTTTTGATTCGCACAATGTATGTGAGAAAGCAAAGCGTGTGTCATTGCCGATTGTCCCAGATTTTCTACAAGGAGTTCATCATAGAAATTGTAAATATTCATTGTTATAAGAAATTGCGTTACGCTACCTTATATCTCGTCGTTTGATGGTCAAGTTTATTCTTAAATATCACGTAGCCCGAATTGCAATTTCCGGTTACAAGGACAATCGGTGTGATAAAGTATCTCGTAAGGACAATCGGTGTGATAAAGTATCTCGTAAGGACAATCGGTGTGATAAAGTATCTCGTACCGTAAGTTGCGATTTCTGAGTACAGGAATGAAGTAATAAGAAATCTCGTAACATGTCGTCACGTAATACGTGTTTTTTTTACGTAATCAACAATAAAATTTGTTCACTGACGTCATAGTGCTTGAACAATTTTATATTATGAGATTTGACAAGACTGACTGTCCTATTTGAACTTCGTTATTTTTTACTTTACGTTGACATTAGATTAGTTCCTATCGACTAGCTAGTTAATGAGATAGAAATACTGGCCTTGGTTTCACAATCATTCATTAGCTAAGATTTTCCTTTTCTTAAACTTTTTGGTAATCTCTTTTTAAAGCTACTGACGAATATTTTTTGTCAAAACTAATGC